>CM038677.1:225053338-225508037 GCA_021605205.1 Aegilops longissima | reverse complement strand
GTCGGCGAAATTCTTCTTCGCGGGCCCTTTGGACTTGCCGCGGCTCACGAGTGAGCAGGGGCAACCTACGCGTCGGCAAGTCGCTGGTTCCCCGGTGCATGCATGTTATTGAAGGGCCCAGCGGCTGTCTGGTGACGCCTTGGCGCTTCTCTTGGCGCTCGATGCGAGTTCGGCGTCTTCATGCTGTCGTTAAGTGAAGAACTTGGCTCACGATCGCGGCGAGCTCGTGGTTCGATAGCGATGGAATCGCGTCGAGTGGATCCGGCGGTCGGCGATCTTCAGCCTTCAGGCGGGAAGTGCATGGTTGTTGCACCTCCACGGTCTCGTCGCCACCGGCCCGTGCTTGGCAGTCCTGCGCTGGCGGCAATGTAATCGGTTGCCGCGAGTGTCGCCGTTGGCAAAACCGATGAGACTACGGATGGTGGCCCTCCATTCATCGACCTTGTCGGCTGTTGGAGGGTAATCTAGGAGCGATTGAGCTCTCGCCAAAGATTCTGCTTTGAGTGGTGGGCGGCGGTGGCGAGCGGTGCGAGGCGGGATATGCTCGGACTTCTAACTATGTTAGAAGGCGATATCCCGTCGAGCGACCGTGCCTTACTCGATGCCAGCGTGTTGGCGTACGCGCTGGTCTTGAGGGCCCGAGATCCACCAGCTTCGATCTTGATCCAGCGGCGTATGGTGCTGTGAATACCATGGCGCTATCGGTCCCGCGCCTCTGAGATGGCGCGGTGCATATCTGGGCGCCGAGTCTGCGCCGCCTTGTCCTTAGACTTGGCAGCGTCGTGGGCTCCCTCGTCGGCGCCCGTTCTTCCGCGGTGTCTACCCCACCACCCATTGCTCCGGTGGTGGTGGGATCGGCGTGGGCGGCTCTGCTGCCATCGAAGCCTTCTTCTTCGGTGGCATGTCGATGAGATGATGAAGATGTAGCTCGTGTGAGCGCCGGATCAGGTTCACACAGCCTCGATGCCCCTACCCGGCGCGCCAAAGATGTCGGGAAGCTGATCGACCCACGAACACCTATGGGACCCGGTGGACCGACCCCCTTTGGTTCGGTGGGGCGGAGAGTCGCCTGAAAAAAGCGGTCGGTAGAAACACCGAGCGAGTTTACCCGGCTTGGAGCTCTCAGGAGATAACACTCCTACTGCTGCTTGTTTGAGTGTATTGAGCTCTTGCTTGAGAGAGCTAAGTGTTTTCTGGCCTCGAGCCTTTCGAACCCCCCTCTACGTTGCGCATGGGCCTCCTTTTATATGCTCAAGGGGTCTCCGACAGGTGGCAACGTAGGTGAGGGTAAAAATGGAAAAAGAGTGTGGTTGGTACAGCTACTTGTACAGTGTATCATACCTAACCCTGACGGGAGGGGACAAAGGCATTAAATACCGGCTATGTCGCCTAAACAGTGCAAACGAGGGACCGTCGAGCGCCACCGATTACCCGATGGCAATCTTGTCGGCGCCCGCTTACCACAGCGCTCCGCTGGCCGCACTGACCTCTTGCCAGGCGCTGGAAGGGTCCCATGGCGACACGTTGGTGGATCTTGCTGGAAGCGGAGGAAAAGAGTGGTAGTCTGCGCGGCAAGCGCCTTGCGTGATCGTTGCCTTGTCGCGTCCGGAAGCTTGTCGCTCACGGGCCTTCGGCAAGCTCCTCTTGTCGGGGCCTTGTCTCCTAGGTGCCTTGGTTGGCCTTCCGGCAAGCTCCTCTTGCCGGGGCCTTGTCTCCTTGGCTAAAATACTATGTTCTTGAATGGCTTCAAAGGAACCACGGAGGACCTTGGCAATCACCTGGCAAGCCTTTGCCGCGGGGTGCTGCAACTGCCCGTGCACGAGTTCGGGATACTAGGGTACCCCTACTCTAGTACACCAACAATGTGCAGTTTGGTGATTTTTGGATATGCCTAAGTATTTTTAGAAATGCCACAAACTGGCAGAAATAAAACAACACAGAAATAAAAGGGAAGGACTTACCTAGCCAAACTTACAGGTTGGGCGGCCCCTGGCCCATGCCGGATCATCACCTACCTCTGCCCGATGGCGGAGGAGGGCGCGCCTTGCCTTGTGGCATCACGCCTCCTCCTGCTTGCCACCGATCGCTGGAGCTGGCTGGCGGCCACGCACCCACAGAATCCTCGACCTCTCCCGTGCTTCTCCCTCCCTGTCTCTCCCACGCGTGGCCCTGAAACCGCCATCGCGCCGCTCGCCGTTCATGACCACAGCCCCACGCCTCATCGGCCGAGAGCTCCGCCTCGACGTCCTTGTCCTCTGCACCGAGCCAAGCGACGCCGGAAGCCCTAAAACACCTCCATCACCGTCTTCTTCAACCTTGGTCCGACGAGATCTCTGGCGACCGTGCGCCCGCTCCGTTGCTTCTCCGAGCTCCCCGAGACCACCGCTGCACTCCCCGTGAGCTTCTCCTTCGATCCCCTCTTCCCCCTTGCTCGTTTGCGCTGTGTAGTCGCCGCCCTCTTCGAGCCCGAGAGTGTCGGCATTCTAGGAATGGGGGTCCCTAGACTTGCCTGCCTGCGGCCTGCGACGTGGCTCAAGGGGTGGCCCATCAAGGCCCATCTTCATCACCACAATCTCAAGACCCTCGCGAGGCCAAGCCTCGTGGGGCAGGCGACAGGGGAGCTTCCTCGAGCCGCGACCTCGTCAGCTGGCTCGTGAGGCGGAGGAGATCAAAGGCGGGATACCTCGCGAGGTGCCCATGGCGCAAGCCATGGCGACCAAGAGGCGCCCAGGCGGCGCGCCAGCCGCGGTGTCCTCCTTTCCTCTTTGGTGCAAAGGGAGCAAAAGCGCGAGCGAGAGCATCAAGCAAAGGCATCCGTTTGATTGCAACAAGACCAAGACCGTCGCAATGGCAGGAAGGAAGTCATTGTGGAGCCCAAGCTGGCGTCACCACGAGCCTTTGTGATGAGGACCAACTTTAGTCGGGTAAGTGTACTAGATGTTCCCCTTCAAAATGGCAAATTGTTGGCACCCTTCCCGCTCAATATTTGGGAAGAGGCCCAGGGCCTCTGCCTATAAATAGGACTAGCCACCCACAGGGTATAGGTATCTAGAAACCTGAGAGAGAGGATCCGGCATCTTGGATCAGCAGAGGGAGAGCGACTGAACTCCCCCTAGCAGTTCATCGCACCAGCCAAGAATAGACCCTCGCGAGGCTGTTCTTCCTTGTATTGTTCATCATCATCAGCCCCTGAGGCAATCCACCACACCACAAACTAGAGTAGGGTATTACACCACAATGGTGGCCCGAACTAGTATAAACCCTGTGTCTCTTGCGTTGTTCTTTTCATAGCTTAGATCTTAGCGAGGTGGCAAGGTGCAGGTAGGTAGAGGGTGAGATCTCGCGCGCACCCGGTGTTGAACCTAGAGGTGCCGGAACCGAAATCCGACATTTGGCGCGCCCGGTAAGTGCCCGGAATCCACCTTACTGCCGGCGTCCCATCGCATCGTCGTCATCATGTCCGGCGACCAGGCGGGCAACCCTGATCCTGGCGGCTGGCCCGCCCATGTGAGCTTCGCTTCGCCCTGGCGACTCCATGCCCAGGCAGTTCGCGGTCCGCCAGGCGCTGCGGACCCATGGTGTAGCGGACGATCAGCGACAACTCTCACGCCACGGCAGGCGCGGTTGGCGGCTAGGGCCTCAACCCGCGCGCTGCCCGCAACGCCCGTACACCCGGCGGGGCGAGAGCGAACTCAAGGGCAGCTCACGGTGGCGAGAGCTCTGCAATGCTGAGCTCTTTGGAGGCGGCATGACGTCTTCTTGGGCGGGTGGCGAGCTCTGGGCTTCGCGCGCCGAGGCTCATCCGCTGCACCCAACTCCCACCTCAGGTCCAGGGCGGTCGCGCGGAGGCGCCACGCACGCCTGCGCAGCTCCAAGCGGACTCCAAGGCCACCCCAACACCAGCCAGGCCGCCAGCACCGGGCCAGCAGCGGCGCTGCCTCCGCCTCCGGCCAGCAAAGAAGGACTCATCACGACCCACGGCCCCAGTGGGCCGCCACGCTACCACCCCCAGGTGGGCGCCTCAAGCAGATCTGCATGGCACACGGAGCACTCTGGCGCAACCTTGGGATGGCGGCCCCGGAAAATCGTGCCCATGATGGACCAAGGGCACGCGCATGAGGGCGAACAAGGCTGGCTCCTCGGCCCAAGCTGGGGGGCGAGGCACGAAGCTGAGCTCTTCCGGGAGCTCGGGAAGGCCCGTCGGCCCGCAGCTGGAAGTGGCGATTATCGGGTACCGCTAATTTCTCGGGAGCAGGCATCGCTAACCATGGATCGCGGGGAGGTGCAGGTGCGCCGGTGGCGGCTGCCCGCTCCAGCGATTCCTACCCCTCGGGAGGAGGCCGGGGGCTGCGGGAGAGGGGCTGAATCCAACATCACCTGCCGTGGCGTTGAACAAAGGCGTCCTCGGAGAGTAGGCCCTCTGCTAGGAGGTGCCTCGGGGCCTGCCTGGCGGAGGACCCGTGGTCGTCGGGGAACGTGGCGACCGCTCTACCCATCGGCGGCCTGGTTTCCGGTCGTCGTCGGTGGCACTAAGTGTGGCGCAAGCGGGGCCCTCGTCTGGCGATATAAACAAGGCAGTACCTATGAAGAAGGCCAGTGCTTGTGGCTTCGCCGCCCGTGACACTCTCACGTAATAATGAGTGGGGTTGTACCGCCCGGAGTCTCGGTGCGGCCTCGAGCCTGGGGCTCCCTCCACGCCCAGATGGCAACACTTAGCTCCTTGTTGGTGAGAAGGCGTCCAAGACTAGACTAGGTGCGGACCGCGACCTTTTACCTTTCATTGCTTTTTCCCTTGGCTGTCGTTTTCCCCGTTGGATTTAAGTTGGATTTGAGCTTAGTCTCGTTGAGCAATCTCTCGCGTTACAGGTTACTACCTTGCCTCAGCTGCCTCCCTCGTGAGCCCCTCATGGGCAGGTCGAGCCTAGCTTGCGTGCAGCCAGGCTGCCGTCGCCGCGCCCTCTCGGGAGGTTTTATTACAGGTCCTCTGGGCTCGATCGGGAGACACTCGGGACACCGCAACCCTCATAATCTATCTCAGCCCACACAGGTCGAAGGTAAACTAGCCAGCCAGCTCGTCACAAAGCCAGCCACTTGGCCGGGCGTCTGGTGATCTCGCATCTACTATCGCTGAGCATAAGTTTTTACATGAGGCTCCCCTCCCAAAATGCTCTTACAACCTTGAGGCAAAGCCAGGACTCTATCTGCGCAGGTAAGCGAGGGACAACACACGGTCGGTCGGATAAATCCCCAAAGCATCCTCGGGGCACCTCCTGAATAAATCCTTGGCGTTCTGGCCTCGCCGCCGCTCTCCACGTTGTCGTCGTGGCGTCGGGGCCGTTCACCCGCCGCCTTCATCAGCAGCCGACCACGCCATCATTATCGAGCGAAGGCCTGGCGAGGCATCCCGTTGTCTTCCACCGGTCGCCAGTCGTCCCGGACGGACTGGGAGTCTTGAAGGCGATAAGCGGCGTCAAAGTCGAGTTGGGGTCCATGTTTTGAAGATGGTGAAGAACCGAGAAAAGCGGCGCCCGAGCGGCGGCTCCTCTCCTCCACCAACTGTTGGCTCGACCGACCGCACCTCCGGCTGCGTCACCACGTCGGTGAAAACTGAAGATTGCCGGCATAGTTGACTGCGTGGGGCTGCTAACGGCCGCCTCGCGAGATGTTACCCAATGCGTGTTGGCTCTCTCCGGAGTGTGGTGAGCATGGGGCCATGCTGCGTGTTCGAGATCCGCGTGGCGTATCTCATCCTCGTTACGCGCGTATGTTCGGCCTCATCCACCCGTTGATGGAGAAAAGCGCCTCGGCGCGGGAGGTAATCAGCTCCTCTGCGCCACACCGAGGCGGCCGGGAAGCATCGGCCGCGCGTCACCTCATCGGCTTGGCCCCTCGGGCGGCGGTCCTGCCTTGACCTCGGCCGGATCAACCCAGCCTCTCCTAGAACTCGCGCTCAAGGTTCAAGCGGGCTGTCAGCATCCGGAGTCCAACCTCTTCCAAGAAGCGGGCTTCCCGCGCAGCGAATCATCCTCCACCTGCGTCACCAAGCGCTCCCTTGTCTCCAGGCGCTCAAGATCGCGGGCGCGTTCGGCAGCTTCCAGCGTCAGTGCCTCCTCACGCCTCTGGAGCTCTGCTTGGTCGACCGGCGCCACCTTCATCGGCCAAGAGGCCATCTCACGCAGCTCCACCTGCTGCTCGAGGGAATAGCACGGGCACAGGGTTCTGCGCCCGCTCCTCCGCCGCCTCGCGCGCCCGTCAGCCTCCGGGCCTCCTCGGCGACCGGGGCAGGCCTCCCGAGAGGCCGCCGGCCAGCGCCTCCACTTCCTCATTGTCAAGGTCCGCTGGTGGCGCGTAAGGGCAACAACCTTCTTGACTTGCGCCTTTCTTCAGCCAGCGCAGGCCCTCGAGCCTCAAGCGCGTCTTCATCGTGAGCTCTTCACCAAGCAGGCTCACGCGTCGGCCGCTCTTGGAGAATCCCTTGGCGGCGCGGCGCTCCCCAGCAGCTCAAGCACATCCTCTGCGTCGTCATCCGCCCCAAGTAAGCGCGGGGGGCCACGAATCGGCACTCCCCCTCTGGGCCGGGGGCTGGGGGCTGGCGCCCTCGCGATGGCCGGGCACGCCTCGCGAGAAGCCCGGCCTGGAGCCAACCATCCCGAATGAAAGCGCGGGGCCGACCTCAGCCAATCGCCATCCACGACCAGGCGAGAAGCCCAAAGCAGGCTGGCTATGCCCAGAAGGCTCGCTAAGGAGGTCGCATGAGGCCTTGAGCCATAATCGCCACAGGATGGCTCACCTCTCCGACCAGCCTCACCACAAGGGCTCTCCTTGAGTTAAATGGCCTTCGAAGATGGTGGGGAGGCGAAGCACTGGGGGATGGCTCCTCGGCCATCTCCGTGAGCTCGGCAGGAAGGGCCCTGCGAGCAAGAATCAACCAAAAGCAGGGAGGATCGGAAGCTAGGAAGGGAAGGCTTACTCATCAATGGCGAAATGCTTCCTGCGCTTGATGAGCGGCAAGGGTGTCGTCACCCAAGGCCTCCTTCTCTTCCGGAGAGCCTCGAAGTCCTGTGAGGCGGCCAGAGTCGAGCACGGGGTCGAGCTGCGATGAGGAAGAAGCATCGAGGTGACCAGCGTCGAGGCGTCGTCTGATGCGCGCCGCCTTGATCACCCACCAAGAAGGGTGGCTGGGGCCTCAACCCAGGCGCCCATGAGCAGAGGTTCAACGCCCTCATCCGCAGCAGATGGGGCCTCGGGCTGCCCCTCGGGAGTCTTGCTGGCGTCGTCATCCGGCCTTGGCCCCCTCGACCTCTAGCGGCTCATGCCTCCCTGCTCCTCCACTTGAGGAAGGACCGCCGTGGAGCAGCCGGAAGGTGGTCACCACCCTTTGGAGTTCTTGCGAGGCCCCATGAGGCCTGCAGGCGCAGCCCCATTCGTCAGCTGGGCATCGATTCACAAAATCGCCCTGTTCGGCGAAATGCAAAAGCCCCCCCCTTGCGGACGCTGCCGGAGGAAGGGTCCCAGATCAAGACCAAGAGCACCTTCCTCGGCGCAGGCGTCGAGGTCCTCCTCCACAGAGTCTCATGCGATCTTCCACATTGCCGAAGGCCCACATCCGGCGGGAATGACGCTGGAGAGGGGCAATGCGGCATAACAGTAACTCCTTCACCACCTTGGGCACCGTCACGTCAAGCGCCCTCGAGGCAGCGGCGCGCATGAGCGAGCAGGCGGGAGCTCATAAGCGTCTCACGGCTGACTGAATTAGGGACAGCGGGAGACGTTGGCTCCGAAAGCAGGGTGGCTGGGCAGCCCGACATCCACGTACAACCACCGCTCGCGGAACCCAGGCGCGGGCTGAGGAAGACTGAAGTCAATCCCTGAAGCCGCTGTTTCTGGTGCGGCAATAAATCTCACGCACCCCGAGCATTGGGTGGGGTCGACGAAGCGCGAGAGAAGAAGTGGCGCAGCAAGGCAATGAAGGAGGATGCCCATCATTGCCTCACGGACAAAAGCGAAGGCGGTGAGAAGAGTAATGGATTCAGGACCCAAATGCATCATATGGATCGGTAATGGGAAAGCACAGCGTTGAAGAAATTGAAAAGGGGAACCAGTCCGCCCACAGGCGTCGGCAAAATGCCGGACCTCGGTGACTATTACTGTCGATGGAGAAGTGAGGCCGCGGGCAGGCCGTCGTCCTCCGCTTTTCGTTGAAGATGGTGTCGAGCGAGCTGACCTTGCCCAAGCCTTCTCGGTTGAGTATGATCGACCCGGTCGTGGCAGGAGCCGCCCCGGCGGCAATGCGGCGGAGGCACGGGTTTCTTCCTTTCCCTTCTTCGTCGGAGCCATGGCAGCGGAAGGGGAGGATTCAAGATTGTATTAGGCGGAGGCTGGAGCTCGAGAGGAGGAAGAAGCGGGGGCGGTCGAAGCAGCGATAAGAGGACGACCGTGTGCAACCACAGGTCCGCCTAGTTAGGCGCAAAATAAGGGCGTGGGGAAACATTGCGCCCGTCAATCAACCGCCCACGGCGCCCGAGGCAGCAGGCTGTTAGGGCAGCAGAGCCACGCTTGCCCTTAAGCTCTCTGCTCGGCCAAGTCCGGCGCGCCTTGGGCCGGGGGCTCTTGTCGGCGTTCAGGAGCAGGGGTCCCAGACTTACACACTGCGGCTGCTGGCGTGGCTCAAGGGTGGCCCATCAGGCCCATCTTCATCGCAAAAGCTCAAGACCCTCGCGAGGCCAAGCCTCATGAGGCGGACGACGGGGAGCTTCCTCGAGCACGCAGCATCGTCGGGCTGGCTCGTGAGGAGGCGGAGAGATCAAGGCGGGGTACCTCGCGAGGTGCCCATGACGCAAGCCGTGACGACCAAGGGCGCCAGCCCGCGCAGTGTCCTCCTTTCCTCTTTGGTGCAAAGGGAGCAAGCGCAGGCGAGAGCATCAAGCAAAGGCATCCGTTTCGGTGAAACAAGACCAAGACCGTCGCAATGGCAGGAAGGAAGTCATTGTGGAGCCCAAGCTGGCGTCACCACCAGAACCTTTGACAGGCGAGAACCAGCTTTAGTCAGGATAAGTGTACTAGATGTTCCCCTTCAAAATGGCCAATTGTTGGCGCCCTTCCCGCTCAATATTTGGTAAGAGGCCCAGGGCCTCTGCCTATAAATAGGACTAGCCAACCAAGGGTAGAGGTATCTAGAAACCTGAGAGAGAGGATCCTGCATCTTGGATCAGCAGAGAGAGAGCGACTGAACTCCCCCTAGCAGTTCATCACACCAGCCAAGAACAGACCCTCGCGAGGCTGTTCTTCCTTGTATTGTTCATCATCATCAGCCCCTGAGGCAATCCACCACACCACAAACTAGAGTAGGGTATTACACCACAATGGTGGCCCGAACTAGTATAAACCACATGTATCTTCGTTGTTCTTTTCATAGCTTAGATCTTAGCGAGGTGGCGAGGTGCAGGTGGGTAGAGGTGAGATCTCCGCGCACCCAGTGTTGAACCTAGAGGGTGCGAGAATCCGAAATCCGACGAGAGCACTCCGCCTCCGGCCATGTCATTGTCGCAGACCCAACTGCTGCCACCGCAGCGTCCAAGTGCATCACCGCTTCAGCTTGCTCCTAGGGCAGCGCACCATCTGCTAGCCCTGCCATGCCCCCTAACGCCGAACTCAAGCTCGCCGTACTCCGGTCGCCGCCACGAGCTCGACTCCGCCGAGCTCACTCCACCCTAGCTCCTCCCGTTTGCTCTATCTGCTTTGAGCCCAGCTACTCGTGAGGACCAAACCATGGTCGATTTGGTGTTGTGGGCAAAATCGAGCACCTCCTTTGTCTCTGGCGTTGCGACGCAGCCGTGGACCAAGTCCGCGAGGTTGACTCGTTGACCTGTGGTTTGACCCCCGGGTCAGCGGCGCGAGGGCCATGCCCCTGTTTAGTTTAGTTGTGAGTTTAATCAGCACTAATTAACTTAGTTAATTAGTTGACTCACTAACAAGTGGGCCAGAGCTCTAATTAACCTAGGTTAGTGCTAACCTAACGCTAACTAACTCTGTTAGTTAGTTGTTACACTGACTTGTGGGTCCCCACCGTCGGGAGTTTGACCTGGGCTGGCGCCTTTGACCTCTTGACGTCACGCCCGGCGTCATCTTGTATGATTAACCTTTTTTCTGTATTTAATTTTATACAGGAAATTCCAGAAAATATCCAAAACTTCTAAAAATCATAGAAATTAATCTGTAACTCCAAATGCAAAGTTCTATATATGAAAAATGATCAGAAAAATCCAATCTATCCATTTGTACTGGTTTCATGCATGTTAAAACACTTTAACCTTGCTGTCTAAGTGAAATAAGTTAATGCACCTTTATGACTTCATAAAATGAGTTTGCATTTGAATCTTTGGTTCAAATGGACTCATCTCAATCTGATCTAGCTTGCATTAGCCCAAAACACATTCATAATGCCATGTCATATCATGCATCATATTGTGCATTGCATTGATCGTGTTTCTTCTTTGTTTGCCGGTGTTGTTCCCCCTCGGTAGATGTTGTCCCGACGCTGTGATCGTTGACACTAATGAAGACTCAATGCTATCTTCAGAAGTGCCAGGCAAGCAAAACCCCCTTGTTCATTCCGATACACTCCCACTCTCTCGCTCCTGCTCTCTTTTACTGCATTAGGAGAACAACGATTCATATGTTACTTGCTGCGGTAGTTGAACCCCTTATCCTCTGCATGACCTGTCATTGCCACAGTAAATAGATGAAACCCACTAGCATGAGTAGGAGTTGTTTGAGCCCTGATGTGCCTACTCATTCATGCTTGTTTGTTGTGCCTGCTATTGCTTAGGGTTGTGTCAGGTCCGATTCATCGGGGATGAACCGGAGGTGTGTGAACATGTCCTATAGTTGAGAGCAAAGTGTGTGAACACGATTTGGTAAAGGTAGCGGTGAGAGGCCATGTAGGAGTACATGGTGGGTTGTCTCATTGCAGCCGTCCTCAGGAACTGAGCTCTGTGTTTGTGATCCATGAAACAGCTACTACCATGCATTGGGCCCTGAAATATGACCCCGCTCGACTTCTTAACCACCCTTGTCCTCTGTCCAGGAGTTGCAAGTAGTTTCTGGTATTTGTAGTATGTTGGAGGCCGTGGGCAGCGCTGACCCGAGGGGTGGGCTGTGATGCGGTAGGCACGTGGCACGGTGTACCGGGCGCCCGTTTGGTGTCTCGGGAACCCTGCACACATCGTTGGGGCCGTGTCAGAAACCTCGGCGGACTCCTGCGGATGGAACCTGAATAGGCGATAAACTGGACTAGAGACTTGAGTGTTTAGGTAGGTTGTGGTCTAAACCCACGTCGGCTTTTGCTTGAAGTCTGCCGAGCACATGTGGTGTCGGGCGCTAAGTGGTGGAAACATGTATGAAGAAGTACACCCTGCAGGGTTAACATCATCTATTGAATAGCCGTATTCGCGTAAAGGACTTCGGGTTGCCTATAACAGTTCATAGACAAGTGAAAGTGGATACTCTAAAATCGCCAAGATAAGTGTGAGTGCTATGGATGGCGTTCTCGTGAGGGAGGCAGAGGCGGATCCATAGTGGTGTATTGATATGGTGAATATGTGGGCTCGTGTGCACCACCTCAAAAGAGTTACTTGCAGTCATAGTTTAGGTTAGCCACTGAGTCAAAGCTGGCTTGCTGCAGTTAAAATCCACTACCCCCTTAGTTGATACCGATGCATATGTAGTTAGTTCTAATGTAAGTCTTGCTGGGTACATTTGTACTCACGTTTGCCTATATTATGTTTTGCAGAGAGATGTCACTCTTGCTAGTAGTTCCGTGTGGACTCCGACGTTTAGCTTGATACCTCAGCTACGATCTTGTGCCCTTGGCAGGATCTGGTAGATAGTCAGGCTTCTAAGCCTTTTTCATTTGTAGATGTCTGTACTCAGACATGTTAAGCTTCCACATGTGCTTTGATTTGTATGCTCTGAATGTTGGTTCATGAGACCCATGTTTATAATATCTCACTCCTCGGAGCCTATTGAATAAATACTTGAGTCGTAGAGTTATGTTGTGATGCCATGTTGTTTTTACACATATCGAGCATATTGTGTGTATGATTGAAATGCTTGGTATGTGTGGGATCCGACAACCTAGTTGTTTATCCTTGGTAGCCTCTCTTATGAGGAAATGTAGTCTTGTGCTTCCATGGGCCATAGTAGTCCGCTACAGCCCGGTTCACCGGAGTCCTGCTAGCCCAGCACTACTGCTCCGGAACACTTGACTGGCCGGCATGTGATTCACTTCATTCCTATATACATCCCTTGAAATGTCAAGAGGTGACATCAGGAGTCTGCCTAGCCTGCTACAGCCGGGTTCTCGAGTCTGTCGGCCCAGTGCTACAGCCCGACCAAGACGCTCTTGACCGACATGCTCAATGTTGCTTCATGTATGCCTATCCCTATAAGTTAGTGCCACTTTGGGTTCACGAATAGTCATGTCGGCCGGGTTCTCTGTCATATGGATGCTAGCGACACTATCATATCGTGAGCCAAAAGGCATAAGCGGTCCCGGCCATGGTAAGGCGACACCCGTGGGAATACCGTGCATGAGGCCGCAAAGTGATATGAGGTGTTACCGGCTAGATCGATGTGACTTGGAATCGGGGTCCTGACAAAAAGCCCGTTTTCTGTCATGATTTTTTGTCGTAGAAGTAGGACCCCACCACATCTATGATGATACCGGGTTTTGTCACAATTACCATCATAGAAGTGTCATAAGTATGGCAGAAAAACAAAATTGTTTGGCCCAAAATGTCACGGATGTGTCTTTTTTTTGTAGTGGTGGCCTGGGAATAATGCAGCCCATGGGGCGCTCCTAGCTAAATGAACTTGGAAAATGTCACCTGGTTCCGTCGTAGAAGGAGTGTTGGGGTAGCTGAAGATGCATGGTGCAGGGGTTGCTCCTCACGAGCCACCGTGGTCCTGAGCCTCGAGAGGCCCTGGGGGTCCAGGCTAGGGCTGGGCATTCGGTTCCCACAAACCGGTCGGTTCGGTGCTTCGGTAATTGAGAAATTTGGTTTCCTAAAATTGCAGACCGAACGGTTTCTTCCAAAAACAACATCCGAGACTTCGGTCCAAGGTAATATCGGTTCAATCCTCGGTTAAGACCGAGATGAACTGATTTGCATGGAAAAATTCAATACTTTGTGTCCTCCCAGAAGTCGTTGCTTCACCTCTCCCTCTCCCGTCGCCACCATAGATCGAACCTTGCTTGGAGAGAGAGGGGAGATGGCACAAGAAAGTAGGGAGAGCATGCCTGTCGTCAAGCGCGCCTGACTCCTTGATCCACCCGGATGTCCTTCTGGTCCAGTTATGGGTGCCACTCGTGGCCGCGTTGAACTGGCGAGATGGGGCTGCGACTGCGAATCAGCGAGAAGGGGCGGCGAGGGTTATTGCGAGAGATAAGGATGGACGGGAATAGCGGTGTTGCGGTACGGTGCGACAGGGATATGGAGGATTGTTTTATCGTAGTGGACTACTCGAGGTCAAAACAACAGAGCAGATTGGGTTGTGGGGCTGTGAAGTTTTTAAGTCCAGTTGGGCCTCTCTCTCTCTCCACGTATATTCTCAAAAAACTGTAGAGTAGTACATCGTTACCTAAAAAAAGCAGAGTACTATTTCGGTGTATTCGGTACTTCGGGTACCACAGGCACACAACCGAAATCACCGAAGAAACTTCGGTTTCCCAAGACTGCCAACCGAAGGGCAGACCAAAGTATTCGGCTTCGGTGAATTCGGGTTCGGTATCGGTTTATTCGGTACGGTTTTTGGTGCTCGGTTTTTTATGCCCACCCCTAGTCCAGGCGGTTCCTTGAGGACCGTCTCCATCTCCGCCAGGACTGCGTGGTGCCTGGCCTCCTGAGCCGCCAGGATGCTCCGCGGGGCTATGCTGGAAGGTGGATGCCATGCTCGGCAGGCCAAAAGGCATGCGAACGTAGCTGTAAGGTGGGCCCTCGCAGCGTCCCATGCGCGAAGGCCAGAAGAGCTCCTGAGACGCGGCCCTGTTGAACCCTGGGATGTTGATGCAGACGCGCAGCCCGGCATCCTCGCCTGGATGGGGAGCTGCTCCCGGTGAGTGGCGGTCGCCGTGCATGGCTCTCGCGTCTTGCAGTTCCTGAGTGGTCTTGGCGATGAACTCCTGAGCTCGGGCGTCCCTCGCCCTGCGTCCTCCTGAGGGAGACGTGCCGCAATGCACGCCTCCAAGTGGTGCCCGAGCGCCTCCCTCGTGACATTGGCAAGGTCTGAGGCCCTCCAGAAGAGAGCCCCCGAGCCTTGCCCGAGGAGGGCGCCGGGCGCGCCTTCCTATGCGAGGGAGGGAGGCGCCCCAGGTATGGGCGCCGATCCTGACGAGGTACCACTTATGGCTCCCTTCTCCTGAGGTCCGGCATGGAGTAGCTTCTTCTTCTTCTTCGAGACGACCTCAGGAGGGTACTGAGCTGCATTGTTGTCGGGGTCTTCGATTGACGCTGCTTGGAAGGCGCGCTCGAGGGAGTGTTGGGATCGTAGCAGAAATTTAAAATTTTCTACGCATCACCAAGATCAATCTATGGAGTCATCTAGCAACGAGAGAGAGAGGAGTGCATCTACATACCCTTGTAGATCGCGAGCGGAAGAGTTCAAGAGAACGGGGTTGATGGAGTCGTACTCGTGGTGATCCAAATCACCGATGATCCTAGCGCCGAACGGATGGCACCTCCGCGTTCAACACACGTACGGAGCAGAGATGTCTCACGCGCCTCGATCCAGCAAGGAGGAGGGAGAGGTTGAGGAAGAGAGCTCCGACAGCAGCACGACGGTGTGGTGGTAATGGAGTGGCAGTACTCCGACAGGACTTCGCCAAGCACTTAATCGGAGCAGGAGAGGTGTTGGGGAGGGGAGGGGCTACGCCTTGGATGTGGTGTGCAGCCCTCCCCTCGCCCCTCTATTTATAAGGGAAGGGGGAAGGGGGCCGGCCCCCTCTAGATGAGATCTAGAGGCGGCCAAGGGAGGGCTTGCCCCCCAAGCAAGAGGGCGCCCCCTCTAGGGTCCCCCCCCCCCAACTCCTTCATCCAGATTGCTTCATGTGTTGCCTCCGAGGCTGCCATGTACTCCGCTTCACATGTAGATCCCGCCACGACACTTTGCTTGCAACTGCACCAGCTTCTCGCCCCACCATTCAAAATATACACGTATCCGGTTTGTGACTTAGAGTCATCCAGATCGTGTCGAAGCTAGCATCGGCGTAACCCTTCTGACGAGCTCTTCGTCACCTCCATAAACGAGAAACATATCCTTAGTCCTTTTGGTACTTCAGGATATTCTTGATAGTTGTCCGGTGTTCCATGCGGGATTACTTTGGTACCTTCCTACCAAACTTACGGCAAGGTTTACATCAGTCTGGTACACAGCATGGCATACATGATAGACCCTATGGCGATGCATAGGGGCGACACTCATCTTTTCTCTATCTTACGTGTCGTGGTGGGACATTGAGCGAGCTCAATTTCACACCTTGCAACACAGAGCAAGTACCCTTCTTGGACTGATCCATATTGAACTTCTTCAATATCTTATCAAGGTATGTGCTTTGTGAAAGACCTATGAGGCGTCTCGATCTATCTCTATAGATCTTGATGCCTAATATGTAAGAAGCTTCTCCAAGGTCCTTCATTGAAAAACACTTATTTAAGTAGGTGTAACATCCCAAAATTCTAAATTTTGGAATGTTATATTAAATAAATATTTATGCTTGTTTGTTTGATAGTGGTGTGGTTGCTTGTGTGAAATTGAGTGAAATTTGAAACTTTCTGAAAGTTGAATGAGAGGGAATGAAATGACTTTCCCAAACTTCCACCTTGCATTTATGATCTCCATGAATTCAAATTCTTTTCATCACAAAACCCTGGAGAGAAGATGACATGACTTCTTCCATTTATTTAAATGACAAGGGGTGTTGAAAATATTTGAATTTCATTTGGAAAATATTTCCAATTCTGAAACTTTATGCAACTCAATGATTTTCACGAGAGAAGATAAAATGACTTCTTCAAATTAAATGAAATATGAGTTGGGAGTTTTAAAAAATTAAATTCAAAGTTCTTTTGAATTTATTTCCAATTGGAGTTATTTGAGTTTTATTCAAATTATTTTCTCCAAAAACAAAATATATGGAAAATAGGGTAACGTGATTCCCTACATCAGAAAATTGAGAGAAATTAATTTGAAGTCATTTTGGTATTTTAAAAATGATTTTATTGGATTTTATTGGACCGGTAGCACTGTGTGAATTATTAAAATTTGTGTGTATTTTATTTGAAGCTAAAATAGTGTTGATGTTGTAGAAAATCTTTTTCTGAAAATTTTGATATATTATATGCCTATATAAAAATTTTATTTTTGTTTTGTTGTCTCTGTCAAAAAAAAATTTATTTGTGCCCCTTGAATAAGGGCCAAGGCCCAAGGCCAACCAATGACCGGCCGGCCAAGGCCAAAACCATCAGCGTGCACCAGGGAGCCACCGCTCCTTTTCCTTTCCTAGTAGGACTTTTTTCCTACTTTCGTTTATTCGATTTGTTTCTAGATCTTTTCCTTTTGTTTCCTAATCCTAGTCTATTTCTTGTCCCTACCCCAAGCAAAACCCTCCCCTCCCCACTATAAATACCCAAGCACCCCCCTCCAACACATCAAACCAACACCTCTCCTCTCCTCTCCTCTCAGCAGCAAAGAAGCAGCAGCACCGCCGCCGCCAAGTGCCGCCGCCCGCCTCGACCTCTCCTGAGGTTTATATGATCTCCTCTCCACCGTCCGTGATCTCCTTTCCTCTAGGATCAACCGCAACATCGGATCCGATCTTCTTCCCCAACTCCGACGACTACTCGGTGAGATCCACGAAATCCCGTAATTCATTTTTTTCAGAAAATGGCAATCTTAGAAAATTCATATCTTTTAGAGTTTTTAGTATTTTTGAGTGATTCCAATTTCTATGTGTCACAAATTTGCGGAAGTTTCTGTTAGTGTCTCTGGATTTCAAATTTGAGTAGTTTAAATTTGAATTTGATAAATTTTGTTCAGATTAGTATTTTGGCTATAACTTGAGTTTAAAAATAGGTTTTAATTAATTATTTTTGCTCCTGGTCACTTATGATATATTTTAGCTGTAGGATTTAGTTTGGTAATTTTGGAGTATTTTAATTAGATTTTTAGTAAAAACAGTACTGTTTTGCTTATATAGTTGTTTTAGTTATGTAATTATTGTTTTTAATTATTTTAGTTCATTCCTTTTGTAGATTTTCACTTGTTGTTATATGTTTATGTTTAGCTACAGTAGATAAATTTTTGTAGTTATTTATTAGTGTTTAGCTACTGTTTTTGTAATTGCTTGTTTAGTTCATAGTAATAGTGGATAAAGATAGTTTTATTAGTTTTAAAAGTAATTCTTTCTCCACTTCAAGTTATATTGTTTTTGTTTCTGTTATTTGTGAACACATTAGTTGTTATATTTATTTAGTATAGTTTATTAATGTTTTAATAAATGATTTGTTGTTATAGTTGTCTTAGTGTTTTGCTAGTTGCTATATTTGTTCTAGTATTCACTAGATGGTTATAGTAGTTTTATATTAGTTCTTTTTGTTAGTTAGTAAATTAGTAATTTATTTTCTGTTATTTTATTAGATTTATATTTTCTTTGCTGTAGAAAAAAAATATTATAATAATTTAGTAATGTTATGTTAAGATTTGTGTGAGTTGGTCACCACAAGTTTTTCCTTGAATTTTTCTTTCGAAGTTTTTCCTTTGGTTTTCGACTTGGTTTTCTTGTTGCTTTTATTTTGATTGAGTATTGTTATGATTGATAGAATTGATTGCTAGGATGATTGCTTATATGATTGTCGGTGTAATATAGATTTTCAAAGGAGTGACGAATAGTTCTACCAAGTCTTTATTACGAGGCGTTATTATCTTCATCAAGTAATACCAGGCAAGTTCACTTTGACCATGTTTTTCATACCTATGTGTTTTATTGCATCTAGTGTCATCTTCGCAACAAACCCTCCAGTAGTGATATTGAATCCTTGTAGTTGAGTAGTATGCATGAGGTAGGAACCCATCACCCTGTTACCAAGCCCGGGACGTTATTTATTTTAATGCTACGATATAGTAGGCGGGTTTGGTATGAGTGCTCGGAGTGGTGTGAGAATGGAGGATCTCGTTAATGGCGACAACTCCATGATGGAATCTGCAAGGACTGCATCTTCAAGGCCTCAAGACTTCAAGACTCGAGACAAGAATTCAATACACACTACTGGGTGAAGGATGGTTGTGGGCACCTGGAGAAAACCAGCGGTTGGCGGGATCCATGGAGAAGCGCCATGACATCTTGCGGAAAGCTTCACCCTGGACTCAAAGAGACGGAAGAATACTTCATGCCGGAAGCTTACTGTGCAACCGCAAGTCACTATGGGCTCTGGCTTGGTTGACCTTAGTTGTGACTCTGGCTGGGGCGGTGCTAGCAGATGTAGAACTACGGTAGGATTGAATGAGCACCGGACGGTGGTCGGGGAACTCTTGGAAGACCATGTTTGGTCATCTTGTTCTCAAACACCACGAAGTGCGAGAGCGTAAAAGAGGATCGAATCTTGCGGGTAAAGTGTACAAACCTCTGCGCAGAGGGTTAAAACCTAATCGATTAGCCGTGTCCCGATTCACGGACAATTTGAGCATCTAGACCTGGATCTATCTGGAACTCTCAACACCGGATGATAACTTAATTGTGGGCAACTTATGATGAATTTGGGCTATGAGACATCGGTTGGCGGAACCATGTCATGATAGAAAACTCTATAGTACAGACTTCATTTATTCCTTTGATGTAGGAAAATAAAACCAGCTTTTACGCAAACAAAACTCAGACACAGAGCCACAAAGCCATATTGCATATAGTATAGTTTTATCATCTGTTTTCTCATGTTGTGATCTTGCGGTACATTCAATGTACTAACCTACACGGCTGCAACGTATCATGTTGCGATACTTTCTTCAACGAGTAAGAGTTACGATCTGAGGTTACGGTCTACACTCAACATGCCGATGGCGTTGATGGGACTCCACACCCGACTATTTGTTTCATTGTGACTTATGAGGTATATATCAGTTTCGTTAATTATACATGTGATTGCACTTTGATATATACATTGATGTCTTGTGTGTGCAAACATCTTGATCCGAGGATGGCACGACAACACGAGGCTTGATTTGTCGAGGTCGGGTCGCTCTGAGATATGGTATCGAGCACATGTTGACTGAGGGCGTGACCTAGAAATCGGAAAGCCCTAGGACAGGAAATCTCTAAAACTTTATTTTCAAAAGGATCCTTTACTTCTCGTCTTTTCTGATTTTATCAAGTAGTCCCTCTGACCTCACATAGTTAGAATATACACCTTTCCCTTTTGACCACACGGAAGATCAACTGAAGTCACTCCAAGAATTAAAGATATCGGACAACTGATGGCCATTTCAGAGTAAAGAGGATTTCACCATGCATTATAAGAGTTGAAGCTGCAACAATTGAAGACTTCGAAGACTAGAAGAATTTGAAGAATCTGAAGAATTATTTGACCTTTAGAAGACCAAACCCCTGTTACACACTTACGTTAGATGCGGCAATTTGTGAGCTGTCATTTGTTTGATGTTTTCCGACAGCCACAAAGTAAAACTTGTTTCTTCAAAAACTATTGTTTGTATTGTGTGTATATCCCTCCCCACCTCTCTCATATCTCATCCCAAAACTTTTGGACCCCATAGATGATGAACAAAGTTGGCCTGATATTCTCTGGACGAAGACTCAACCGGAGGCGAGCTATGGATTCGAACATGGAGAATCACTTCGGGAGCAATTTGGTTTCAAGGAAGAATGAAGTATCTTACGCTCTTCAGTACTTTGAAGGAAGTGCTGCAACCTGGTGGAAAATGCATCAAGCCATACAAGGATTTAATGGAGCAAGAACTTGGGACGAATTCAAGAAGACTCTGACAAGATCTCGTCTTATCCGTAAGCACCATGATACACCAAGAAATAAACCTTGTGCCTGCAAGATTTGCGGAGAAATAGGACACACTCAGGAGGAACACAAGGATGGATGCCCTCATTGTGAGGAGAAACACCCAGCTGAGGAATGCCCAACTAGTCAGGTGACTTGTTTCTTGTGTGAAGGAACCACCCACTACCCGACTCAATGTCACATTTACCCCATGGTGCAACAAACTATTCAGGAGAAGGAAGAAGGAATGAAAGAAGCCTCTCAGAAGTTATGAAAGAACACTGTGATGAAGGAATGTGTTGAAGACCATGATGGAGAAGGCCTCAACAGATTTTACTCCAACGCTTGCTATTCATGTGGAGAAGAAGGACATTTTTCCCAGTATTGTACCAAGGAAAGAGAAGAATATTTCAGAGATTTCCCGACAACAGAAGTGAAGTTTGACCGTCGAGAAATAGAAGCTCTGATCATTACAGAGAAATCCAGGAAGAGAAAAAGAAGGCAACCCCAGAACAACACAATTTTCGCAGAGAAGGAGCTGAGTCATATCACTTGTTACAGGTGCAAGGATTTAGGTCATTACGCTAGTAAATGTACAGAAAAGAAGCCAAGAATCCAAGGAGCCTACATAATCACAAAGAAGCCCCGAGATTTATCGGAAGTCATTTGTTTTCGTTGCAGGGAAGCATGACATTATGCTACCAAATGTCCCGACAAGATGAAAGCTGGAGCTGAGTAGTTGGAATTTTGGTAATAAGTATACTAGGAAGTGGACTTATTTTCATGAGCACAAAGAGTTGAGTTATGTAATAGATTACTCAGAGATTGTAATAATTCATGACTCAATAAAGTTGATATGTCATATGCTGAAAGGCTTTAAGGAGTTGTTATATTTTATCTTGGAAATTAATATTCTGGATGAACATGGAAGAAAGTGAGTTGTGATGCATAAACTGGATGTTGGAAATTGAGTTTGAAGTTTTGTTTGGATGATATAAATGTGTACCCCAGGAGATATGTACCTTATCCTTAGCACCATTTTGTTTTACAACTGCAGATGGCGACCCTTACGAGTCTTTCCTTAAAGGTCCGGAAGCGATCATGACCACGACAAGTGATCATGATTACGAAGATCTGAAGGACATGATGAAGCATATTCACCTTGAAGGAGATGCAGTCTACAAAGGCTACCCTTCATGCAAAAGGGAGTGGAACTTTGGTATGTGGAGGTACACCTCCACCGTTTGAAAGGAGTTTGCCCAAAGATGATGGGGCAGTACTTTTCATCTCACGTGTGCCACAAGCAACTTTCTTCGACGCTGTTCGTGAAGCAGCCATGGAAGCCATCGCCGGATCGAGAAATACTTGAAGCAAGACTCGTTATACCTCGAGAGAAGTGCATGCGAGAGATGATGGAGGTGAAGCTCAAGGCCACCACGATGAAAATGAAGATTGAAGATTTCAAGGCGCATGTCGCACAATTCAGTAGGACTAAAGAATCCTCGAGGAGGATAAATAAATAAAGTTGGAAGTAATGCCTGACCATACCAACTCATGTGGGTGGCAGCATTTGTAACAAAGTACTTTTTGGAAGTTGGATTTACGAAAAATGGGTAAGGATGTAATAAAAGATTGATATGAAAATAATGGGATTTATGGATAAACTAGTGCATTTTTTTTGGTGTCGTAGTACTCCGTAAAGCCATAGGATCAATGAAGAAAGAAATGTGTTATTCATGACGGTCCATAGAAGGAAGCTGGACAAAATAAGTTGGAGTTTTGTATGATCGTCACCACAAGGGTATGAAGGAAGAAGTACTATTGGATTCTGGGGATGTAATGTTGGAATATGGAATGATAATCCTCGGAAGGATGAGTTAAACTTGTACAAGAGTTTAAGTGGGCCATAACCCTTGAGCCCAGGAGTTAATAAGAAGCAAGCACACTCTTGTTTGTAGGAACATATTTCGGAAGAAAACTCTGAGTTTAATCATCCGACATTTTAGGAGGATCGAAACCCGAGGGTTGTGAAGAAGCGTTAGATGTCTTGTTCAGCTTGCGAAACCATGGATTTATTCGAACTCGGTTAAATCGACAAGAGAAATTCTGCAATGCTTGTGAGTATGCCCAAGTGTTAGAATCGTGATTCACTGTTTACGTATGTGGTAATGATTCAAATGCGGGATGGATTGGCCCCATACCGGAGACTTCTATCATGAACTATCATATGTTGATGGAAAATCAGAGAGCCTTGAAAACCTTAGAAGAGTGTCGACGTGATAAGCCATAAAACCATAGAATGGTAGGACGATGGAACCCTTTACAGGCAACCGTTGCCAATCGTAGGTTATTGTCAGGACCCCGATCCTAAGTCACACCGATCTAGCATGTAACACATCATATCACTTTGCGGCCTCATGCACGGTATTCCCACGGGTGTCGCCTTACCATGGCCCGGGACCGTTTGCGTCTTTTGGCTCACGTATATGATAGTGTCGCTAGCATCCATATGACAAAGAACCCGGGCCGACATGGCTAGTCGTGAACCCAAAGCGGCGCTAACCTATGGGGACAGGCATACATGAATCACATCGAGCATGTCGGTCATCAACGTATATATTCGGGCTGTAGCTTTGGGCTATGAGGACTCCGGTATCCGGGCTGTAGCGAGCTAGGCAGGACTCGAAAAACACCGCGTGACATTTCCCGAAGGACAGACATAAGGCGAAGTGAAACACATGCCGCCGATCAAGTGTCCAAGCAGTAGTCTGGGCTAGCAGGACTCCGGTGAACCGGGCTGTAGCGGACTACTATCGCTCAGAATCACGAGACTACATTTCCCCATATGAGAGGCTGCCAAGGATAAACAACTAGTTTGTCGGATCCCACACATACCAAGCATTTCAAACATACACACATTATGCTCAATATGCGTAGATACAACATGGCATCACAACATAACTCTCGACTCTAATATTATTCATTAGGCTCAAGAGCGAGATACTACAAACATGGGTCTCATGACCCAACACTCGAAACATACAAGTCAAAACACAAGCGGAAGCTAAACATGTGCTGGGTACAGACAACTATAAATGAAAAAGGCTGAGAAGCGACTATCTCTGAGATCTGCCGAGGGCACAAGATCGTAGCTGAGGTAACAAGCTAAGCGTCGAAGTCCACGTGGAACTACTAGCGAGACCGCGTCTCTCGCAAAACATAAATAAGCAAACGTGAGTACAATTGTACTCAGCAAGACTTACATCAGATCTAACTACATATGCATCATTATCAAAAGGGGTGGTGGAGTTTGACCGCAGCAAGCCAGCTTTGACTCGGTGGCTATCTGAACTACGATTGCAAGTAACTCTTTTGAGTTGGCGCACACGAGTCCACATATTCACCATATCAATACACCACTATGGATCCGCTCCGTCTACCTCACGAGAAACGCCATCCATAGCACTCACGCTTATCTTGCGTATTTTAGAGTATCCACTTTCACTTGTCTATGAACTATGCAAGGGTCCAAGTTTCCATATCCGAGGAATCCGGCTATTGAATAGATAATGATAACCTGCGCAGGGTGTACTTCTTCACACGCTCTCGCCACTTATCGCCTCATACCGTCATGTACCTCGGCAACCTTCAAGCGGAAGCCGGGCGAGGGAGTCGGCCACGACCGACTAACCACACAAGTCTCTCGTCCAGGTTTATCGCCTATTCGGGTTCCATCCGCAAGGAGATCCGGCGGGTGTCGCGCCACGGCCCCAAGCGATGTGAGCAGGGTTCCCAAGCCCACCAACCGGTGCCACTTGGTACACCGTGCCCTTGTGCCTAGTCTGTCCCAAGCCCACATGCGGGTGCCACTTGGTAGACTACTAACACTACCTACAAACACCGAAACTAGTTGCAACTCTGGACAGAGATCAAGTCGATTAATAAGTCGAGAGGGTTGAGTTACGGAACCCAATGTGTGGTAGTAACTGTTCATGGATCACAAACACAGAACTCAGTTCTCGAGGGCGGTTTCAATGAGACAACCCACCATGTACTCCTACATGGCCTCTCACCGCTACCTTTACCAAATCGTGTTCACACACTTAGTTCACACACGGTAGGACATGTTCACCACAACTCCAATTCATTCCCGATGAATCAGACCGACTCAACTCTAAGCGAGAGCAGGCATGACAAACAAGCATAAATGAGTAGGCACAACATGGCTCAAACAACTCCTACTCATGCTAGTGGGTTTCATCTAATTACTGTGGAATGACAGGTCATGCAAAGGATCAAGGGGTTCAGCTACCGCAGCAAGTAACACACGAGTCGTTGTTGTCCTAATGCAGTAAAATAGAGCAGGAGCGAGAGAGTGGGATTATATCGGAATGAACAAGGGGGTTTTGCTTGCCTGGCACTTCTGAAGATAATATAATTCTTCATTGGTGTCATCGAACTCATCGTCGGTACATCGTCTACCGGGAGGGGACAATTATCGGCAAACAAGAGAGAACACAATCAATGCAATGCACATTCACATGAATGACATGTTATATTAAGGTACTGAATTCACCTAATGCAACAATAATCCAAGTTAGTTGAAGTGGAATTCAAACAAGGTTGAACTCCAACTTCAAATGCTATTTCATAAGTTAGCCTAATCATGATTCATCCTATTCAGTGAGGTTAACTTGTTCAAACATGCATGATCATGGCATAAACAGATTCTTCATATTTTTCTGATCATTTTTCATATATAAATTATTTCCATCCGAGTTACGGTTGAATTTATATGATTTTAGAAGTTTAGGGCATTTTTCAAATTTCTTGAATTAAAATAATTCCAGAAATCATTATTAACGTCAAGATGACAGAGGCGTGACGTCGCAAGTCAACTGGAGCGGTCCAGGTCAAACTGGCGATGGTCCCACGTGTCGAGTAATTAACTTAATTAGATTTTAATTAAAACTAAACCTAGTTATTAAGCAGTTTGGGCCCCACCGTCATTGACTCAGAGAGTCAACAGGGGCCCACCCGAGGTCAAAGTCCACGTCGGCTGCGGCGTTTAGCCGCCAGCGAGCCTGACGCGGCGCAAGTGCATTTTGCTGTTCCGACGACCAAATGGCCCATGGAGAGCATCTAGGAGGAGCCGGGAGGAGCCAAGCTCTTGGTGGGGTTGGCCGTGGTCGGGTGGTCGGAATCGACGCCGACGAGGTTGGCGGCCGCGGAGTTCGGCCGAGGTCGAACACGCTCTAGGGAGCACGGCGAGGCGCGTGGAGTGGCGTTTTGCGCCCTGTGAGTGCGGTGAGGCGGTGGTGAGCTCGGGAAGCGGCGTCTTGTGATTGGTACAGCTACGCATGGCATGGCGGCGAGGAGCAACCGGCCCGTGGAAGTCGGGGTTAGCGAGAGGAAAAGGGCCAGGAGAGAGGGATCGGCGCAGCAGCTCACCGCGGATCGAGCGAAGGGTTGGCGAGCTCGGGGAGGCTTCGCGCCGTGAATTGGCGGCGGCGATCCTCGGTGGCGAGAAGGGGAAGACAGGGCGGCGGCGCAGGGCTCCAGCGGTCCAATTGGTTGGTGAAGATGGCGCGAAGGCCATGGCGGTCCTCTGGACCCATCGGGAGGCAGGATGGGCGGTGGCTGCGTGGAGCTCGTCGGTGGCGGCAGCTCCGTTCGGTGAGCTCGGGGAAGAGGGCCAGGGAAAGAGAGGGAGCAGCGAGTGAGGGAGAGGAGCGCGGGGGCACGGGCGTCGTCGTGGCGTCGCAAGGAGGTCGGGAGGCTGCCACCATGAGCAGGAGGTGGCGACAGGCGTCGCGTCAGTGGGCGACACGCCTCTGCCGAGAGGCGAGGTAGACGACGGGTGAGGGGGTTGCGGTGGTGGGCTGGGCCAACTGGGCCAGCCAGGAGGGGGGGAAGAGAAGGCTGGGCCAGGTGGGCGCCAAGTAGTCCTCTCTCTCTCTTTATTTCTGTTTTTCTATTTTCTGTTTTGTTTTAGTTTAGTAAAATACTAAACCATTTGAATAAATCCTGAAAATAATTGTGGGCATTAACTGAATTATTTCAGAGGCCCGTAACTATTTTCAAAATTGTTGGAGCATTTAAAATATTAATGGTATTTAAATGCCCCAATTCAAATACAATATGGTTTATTCAAAAATCCAAAAATGCCTTGGAAAAATATCCATCATCTCTGGATATGGTTTTCACCTTTTTCCATTAATCATGAACATTTTGCAAACCACTTTGGGTTCTTGAAGATATTTTTGAAGCTGAACCTATTTGAATTGTTTTAGTGCTAGGGCTTGATCATCCCCATTTCAAATTTCATGGAAGTTAAACATGATGCATGGATGCAATGCTACTAGCTACAAACAAGCTCTAGGGTTGATCTGGGGCTGTGACAACTCACCCCCACTAAACAAGAATCTCGCCCCGAGATTCAAGACGTGAGGCAAGAGGAAAAGGGGGGGGGTCACAAACTAACACAATCTCCATGATCCAATCGCCTTCTCGAAGATGTTGATTCACTCTATCATCTTGGTCTTGATGTCCTTGCTTTCAAGATCTTCACTCGACACGACAATAGAAAGAAAGGGGAAACCCTACATGATTCGATCTTCATGAAGATCAGGTAAACATGATCGACTCACGGACTGAGATGGTGACATATCTCGAGTTGAGACACAAAACACGTCGAGAGGGATGGAAGAACAACAACGGGGTTTGATTGGTGGCAACAATTCCACGCTTAGGGAGATGGTGGATGGTGTCAAGGTGGTGAGGAAATATTTACCATGATTCAATAACGGGGCACCTCGAGAAAGGTGACGCAAGAACTATTCCCTTAAGTGGCAAAAAGAATTACTTTTGAATTAGAAATCATTGAGACTCTTCATACCAGCCTAAGGCAATTCACAGCGATAAATCGACGGAGTGCAAAGGAATAGTACACCGGACTAGAATGGATGATGTGGACTACCTTGTTGAAGACAACGCAATGGATGATTTTGTTTATCACCGGAGGAGGAGGGACCCATGGTGGGACCACTTTTGAGGATGACCCTGAATAAGAATTACTAAGGAGGCAGTCTATAGCGAGATAGCACAAGGACGGGCAAGCTGGAAGCGAAATGCAATCTGTTGAATGTTCCAACCATCATATCTGCTCGAGATTCAGATCTGGTTGGTGTTAGGATGTTTCAGACTCATCATGTCCGAAAGGAAGGGTTGCAACACAATTGACGAGATGGCGTTGCGAGATTCTCGGGACATGAACTACGATAGCAAGCTCCAAGACATGAGCTGGTTCTGCTACAAACCTGTGAACACACTGTCCTAGACAAGCCTGACCACATAGTAGTCTTATTATCAAACACTACCGAGTTCCGGTTGGGACACATCATCGAGGATAACGAAGTCTTGTGCATGACCATGGATTAGATCCCAAGCATAGACTTCTTTTCCTTGAACAAGTCAATCAGTGGCTTGGTGTGCTAGGAATACATACGGAATGAAGATGATCAGTCTATCAAACCACAGAATACTTCGCACATGCATGACTGACTTGGAATGATTCCAGAGGGAGCAAAACAAACCTTTCTCAAGTTCATGGCGGCAACTTACATCAGATGCACATGAACTAGAGGAAGTCACTACTTTCATCCAAACATATGCTTCATGAACGAAACACGAAGACATTGCTTACACAAGTTTCCAACACTAGGTTGATGCTCAACATGACTCATGGGGGAGACAAAATGCTACTGATGGGCTCAACAGCAACTCATCAGAATTTCCATATCACTGGACTTCCACCATCATGTGAACACGGTGATAGCATTGGTCAGACCAAAGATGTGATGGGTATGCTCGAGGGATTAACCACGAGTAAGACAACATTACGAATATCGTTGGTTCTGATTTGACTTGACAATGGCCCATACTCAAGTCAAAGAATTGGTAGGACAATAGATCCAACAACTGATCACGAGGACCAATCGATGAAGATATCATCTTTCTTCAACACACACTACACAAGAATATCCCTTTGAATCGAACTAGGTTAGGCAAGCTTTTATCTTCCAACTCTCCAAGTTATTGTCTAGCTTAACCAACTAGCTCAGGGATATCCAACACAGATTCTTGGAGAAGGGGTGGTTTAGAGGAATACCAACTTGATCACGAGCCCAACATAACGATCAGAAACAACCGGTAACACTTCCAAGAAGATATTTGGAAAGTCACGAACCACGGTATGTTACTAAGCTCGAGAGCAATCTTGCTTTTGAGGGCAAGGCGATATTATCAAATGAGTGAGGACTTGACAAGATCCTAACTCATCAATCGAGTGTGCACCGAAATAGGGACTAGGTAGCACGATCAATCTTAGGATGATGGTTTAATAACCAACACGCTAAGAATGAGAATATTGTCCATTCACTACCAAGCAACAAGTTGCTCGGGTATTGATTTCACACATCACAATTCACTTGCCGGCATTCGGTTACAACAACACGGAACCGAGGAATGAATAATGATAGCGAGAGTATCAACTGCGTCAAGAATTCCTAGGAGGTTGTGCAATTCCCATGACACTCTTGACATAAAGATGGTAACACTCCAAGGTAGAACAGAACAAAAGCTGAATTGGCGTTTTGATCTGCGGGATACAACTACTTTGACCCAATCCTAGAAATGGATGAGGTAATCGAGTTTGTTTCTCCTAGTCATTCCGAATAGAATGGCTTGACGGACCACAAGGATAAAATGCATCGATGAACACAAATGCACACATACCCTTGGCTATCAATTGATAGATGAAGGTCAGAAGGCATCTAAGAGAACAACTCAAAGGGACATATAATTTTTTTGAGTTGTGGATGCACAGATTAGTATGTCGAGCAAGCTCAACATTTCTTCCGGATAACCCATGCAGAAAGGTAGAATTGGCAGATTCACAATTATGAATGGAGAACTCCTCAAGAGCACTCTTATTGTGATCTTTTGGCTCAAAAGAACTTCTGCCATAAGCGGTCCGTAGCATTTGGAAGAAGGAAATACCACGGACCTTGAGGACTATCGCAAGGTTACTAATATCCTAAAGGCACTAGCAAATACTAACAACATGAAGTAGGACGAATCTCGGGTTCAGAAACCCAGGGTAGAATACCTGCTACTAAATGGCATCATGGGATGCTTTCCAGAATAATGGCCAGAATCATCACACTAGGGATACAAAAGCATTGCTAAATTGCTAGGTGACCTCCTAAGCACCTAGGGTCATAATAATAGTTCCAACATATGTGTCGAGGCAACAGAGTACCTCAACCGATTGGTTAGTGTGCTTATTCGACCGAAGGACATCGAATCGGAAGGAAAGGATTTGCAAATGCATCGGACTATTTAGAGACACAGGATGACTCGGACAGCATAACGCTGTAAATGCTCAAAATGATTTGAGACATCCTGCAGAAATGGTGGCATAACCACTCAACAACATCATAACAAGATTACGAGATCAACAGTTTTCATACAGAAATAGTAGGAACTAAACTGGGGATTAAAACCAACAATCTTATAAGTCTACGGATTAGTAACACGTCATCCTAATAGATAGATGAGAGGCCTAGTTCTTAACCCCGTAGAAGAGAAGAGGATGACTCAGATCAGAAGGCCATGAGGTATAAGGAGTAAAAAGAGCCTTACGTTCCTTCCACAATCAATTCCCTTACATAGCTAAAGCATTTCTAGACACAACCCGACCAGTTTGGCTTGGTAATCCTCTGAGCGAGTCAGGGCTCGATACCAACGCTGTCGGGACCCGATCCTAAGTCACACCGATCTAGCATGTAACACATCATATCACTTTGCGGCCTCACGCACGGTATTCCCACGGTGTCGCCTTACCATGGCCGGGACCGTTTGCGTCTTTTGGCTCACGTATATGATAGTGTCGCTAGCATCCATATGACAAAGAACCGGGACGACATGGCTAGTCGTGAACCCAAAGCGGCGCTAACCTATGGGGACAGGCATACATGAATCACATCGAGCATGTCGGTCATCAACGTATATATTCGGGCTGTAGCACTGGCTAACAGGACTCCGGTATCCGGGCTGTAGCAGCTAGGCGGGACTCGAATAACACCGCGTGACATTTCCCGAAGGACGGACATAAGGAAAGTGAAACACATGCCGCCGATCAAGTGTCCAAGCGGTAGTCTTTGGGCTAGCAGGACTCGGTGAACCGGTCTGTAGCGGACTACTATCGCTCGTAATCACGAGACTACATTTCCCCATATGAGAGGCTGCCAAGGATAAACAACTAGTTTGTCGGATCCCACACATACCAAGCATTTCAAACATACACACATTATGCTCAATATGCGTAGATACAACATGGCATCACAACATAACTCTACGACTCTAATATTATTCATTAGGCTCCAAAGAGCGAGATACTACAAACATGGGTCTCATGACCCAACACTCAGAGCATACAAGTCAAAACACAAGCGGAAGCTAAACATGTGCAGGTACAGACAACTATAAATGAAAAAGGTGAGAAGCGACTATCTATGATCTGCCGAGGGCACAAGATCGTAGCTGAGGTAACAAGCTAAGCGTCAAGTCCACGTGGAACTACTAGCGAGACCGCGTCTCTCTACAAAACATAAATAAGCAAGCGTGAGTACAATTGTACTCAGCAAGACTTACATCAGATCTAACTACATATGCATCATTATCAAAAGGGGTGGTGGAGTTTGGTGCAGCAAGCCAGCTTTGACTCGGTGGCTATCCCGAACTACGATCGCAAGTAACTCTTTTGAGGTGGCGCACACGAGTCCACATATTCACCATATCAATGCACCACTATGGATCCGCTCCCGTCTACCACGAGAAACGCCATCCATAGCACTCACGCTTATCTTGCGTATTTTAGAGTATCCACTTTCACTTGTCTATGAACTATGCAAGGGTCCAAGTTTCCATATCCGAGGAATCCGGCTATTGAATAGATAATGATAACCCTGCAGGGTGTACTTCTTCACACACGCTCTCGCCACTTATCAGACTGTACCGTCATGTACCTCGGCAACCTTCAAGCGGAAGCCGGGCGAGGGAGTCGGCCACGACCGACTAACCACACAAGTCTCTCGTCCAGGTTTATCGCCTATTCGGGTTCCATCCGCAAGGAGATCCGGCCGGGTGTCGCCACGGCCCCAAACGATGTGAGCAGGGTTCCCAAGCCCACCAACCGGTGCCACTTGGTACACCGTGCCATCTTGTGCCTAGTCTGTCCCAAGCCCACCTGCACGGGTGCCACTTGGTAGACTACTAACACTACCTACAAACACCGAAACTAGTTGCAACTCACGGACAGAGATCAAGTCGATTAATAAGTCGAGAGGGTCGAGTTACGGAACCCAATGTGTGGTAGTAACTGTTCATGGATCACAAACACGAACTCAGTTCACGAGGACGGTTTCAATGAGACAACCCACCATGTACTCCTGCATGGCCTCTCACCGCTACCTTTACCAAATCGTGTTCACACACTTAGTTCACACACGGTAGGACATGTTCACCACAACTCCAATTCATTCCCGATGAATCAGACCGACTCAACTCTAAGCGAGAGCAGGCATGACAAACAAGCATAAATGAGTAGGCACAACATGGCTCAAACAACTCCTACTCATGCTAGTGGGTTTCATCTAATTCTTGTGGAATGACAGGTCATGCAAAGGATCAAGGGGTTCAGCTACGCAGCAAGTAACACACGAGTCGTTGTTGTCCTAATGCAGTAAAATAGAGCAGGAGCGAGAGAGTGGGATTATATCGGAATGAACAAGGGGTTTTGCTTGCACAGCACTTCAAGATAATATAATTCTTCATTGGTGTCATCGAACTCATCGTCGGTACATCGCTCTAGGGAGGGACAATTATCGGCAAACAAGAGAGAACACAATCAATGCAATGCACATTCACATGAATGACATGTTATATTAAGGTACTGAATTCACCTAATGCAACAATAATCCAAGTTAGTTGAAGTGGAATTCAAACAAGGTTGAACTCCAACTTCAAATGCTATTTCATAAGTTAGCCTAATCATGATTCATCCTATTCAGTGAGGTTAACTTGTTCAAACATGCATGATCATGGCATAAACAGATTCTTCATATTTTTCTGATCATTTTTCATATATAAATTATTTCCATCCGAGTTACGGTTGAATTTATATGATTTTTAGAAGTTTAGGGCATTTTCTGAAATTTACTGAATTAAAATAATTCCAGAAATCATTATTGCGTCAGCATGACAGAGGCGTGACGTCAGCAAGTCAACTGGAGCGGTCCAGGTCAAACTGGCAGTGGGTCCCACGTGTCAGAGTAATTAACTTAATTAGATTTTAATTAAAACTAAACCTAGTTATTAAACAGGGCTGGGCCCCACCTGTCATTGACTCAGGAGAGTCAACCGGGGCCCACCCGAGGTCAAAGTCCACGTCGGCTGCCGGCGTTTAGCCGCCGGCGAAAGCGACGCGGGCGGCGCAAGTGCATTTTGCTGTTCGACGACCAAATGGCCCGGAGAGCATCTAGGAGGAGCCGGGAGGAGCCAAGCTCTTGGTGGGGTTGGCCGTGGTCGGGGTGGTCGGAATCGACGCCGGCGACGAGGTTGGCGGCCGCCGGAGTTCGGCCGAGGTCGAACACGGCGCTAGGGAGCACGGCGAGGCGGGTGGAGTGGCGTTTTGCGCCCCTGTGAGTGCGGTGAGGCGGTGGTGAGCTCGGGAAGCGGCGTCTGTGATTGTGTACAGCCACGCCATGGCCGGCGGCGAGGAGCAACCGGCTCCGGTGGAAGTCGGCGTTAGCGAGAGGAAAAGGGCCAGGGGAGAGAGGGGATCGACGCAGCAGCTCACCGCGGATCGAACGAAGGGGTTGGCGAGCTCGGGGAGGCTTCTGCGCCGGTGAATTGGCGGCGGCGATCCTCGGTGGCCGAGAAGGGGGAAGACGCGTGGGCGGCGATGCAGGGCTCCCGCGGTCCAATTGGTTGGTGAAGATGGCGCAGAAGGCCATGGCGGTCCTCCTGGACCCATCGGGGAGGCACGGGATGGACGGTGGCTGCGGTGGAGCTCGTCGGTGGCGGCAGCTCCGTTCGGTGAGCTCGGGGGAAGAGGGCCAGGGGGAAAGAGAGGGAGCAGCGAGTGAGGGAGAGGAGCGAGGGGGCACGGGGCGTCGTCGTGGCGTCGCAAGGAGGTCGGGGAGGCTGCCACCGCGAAGCAGGAGGTGGCGCACGGGCGTGCGTGCGGGCGACACGCCTTTGCCGAAGAGGCGAGGTAGACGACGGGTGAGGGGGTTTGCGGTGGTGGGCTGGGCCAACTGGGCCAGCCAGGAGGAGGGGGGGGGGAAGAGAAGGCTGGGCCAGGTGGGCGCCAGGTAGTCCTTCTCTCTCTCTTTATTTCTGTTTTTCTATTTTCTGTTTTGTTTTAGTTTAGTAAAATACTAAACCATTTGAATAAATCCTGAAAATAATTGTGGGCATTAACTGAATTATTTCAGAGGCCCGTAACTATTTTCAAAATTGTTGGAGCATTTAAAATATTAATGGTATTTAAATGCCCCAATTCAAATACAATATGGTTTATTCAAAAATCCAAAAATGCCTTGGAAAAATATCCATCATCTCTGGATATGGTTTTCACCTTTTTCCATTAATCATGAACATTTTTGCAAACCACTTTGGGTTCTTGAAGATATTTTTGAAGCTGAACCTATTTGAATTGTTTTAGTGCTAGGGCTTGATCATCCCCATTTCAAATTTCATGGAAGTTAAACATGATGCATGGATGCAATGCTACTAGCTACAAACAAGCTCTAGGGTTGATCTGGGGCTGTGACAGTTATACGCTGAGATCCAACCCCGACCATTTTCCTGCAGGAGAAACCATGAATTGTCGACCACCATGAGATTTTTGATAGTTGTTTAGTATTGGCGACAGACCCGTCAGAGATGAAGACCCAGTCTCAGAAGAACCTCACCAGGATGAAAGGACACGTATTTGAGGAAAAGGTTTTGACCCTACCGAAAGAGCCCCAGTGTAGGAGTTACTTCGAAGTTGTGAGAAGACCGATAGTGTTCACCCTAGGGATGGAGTACTGAGTTCGTTGGAACCATAACCTCGCTTTTAAGTGTGGTAGCACACTAGACCATTCCGATCGATTTGATTTCTTTGGAAGACCCCAAACCCTAACCTTTTCTTGCTGCCTCTTCAAATCTCGAGGACGAGATTCATTTTAAGTGTGGTAGATTTGTAACATCCCAAAATTCTAAATTTTGGAATGTTATATTAAATAAATATTTATGCTTGTTTGTTTGATAGTGGTGTGGTTGCTTGTGTGAAATTGAGTGAAATTTGAAACTTTCTGAAAGTTGAATGAGAGGAATGAAATGACTTTCCCAAACTTCCACCTTGCATTTATGATCTCCATGAATTCAAATTCTTTTCATCACAAAACCACGGAGAGAAGATGAAATGACTTCTTCCATTTATTTAAATGACAAGGGTGTTGAAAATATTTGAATTTCATTTGGAAAATATTTCCAATTCTGAAACTTTATGCAACTCAATGATTTTCACGAGAGAAGATAAAATGACTTCTTCAAATTAAATGAAATATGAGTTGGGAGTTTAAAAAATTAAATTCAAAGTTCTTTTGAATTTATTTCCAATTGGAGTTATTTGAGTTTTATTCAAATTATTTTCTCCAAAACAAAATATATGGAAAATAGGGTAACGTGATTCCCTACATCGAAAATTGAGAGAAATTAATTTGAAGTCATTTTGGTATTTTAAAAATGATTTTATTGGATTTTATTGGACCGTAGCACTGTGTGAATTATTAAAATTTGTGTGTATTTTATTTGAAGCTAAAATAGTGTTCATGTTGTAGAAAATCTTTTTCTGAAAATTTTGATATATTATATGCCTATATAAAATTTTTATTTTTGTTTTGTTGTCTCTGTCAAAAAAAAATTTTATTTGCGCCTCTTGGCCAAAGGCCAAGGCCCAAGGCCAAGCTTCATGCCCGGGCCGGCCAAGGCCAAGGCCATCAGCATGCACTGTGGAGCCACCGCTCCTTTTCCTTTCCTAGTAGGAATTTTTTCTACTTCCGTTTATTCCGATTTGTTTCTAGATCTTTTCCTTTTGTTTCCTAATCCTAGTCTATTTCTTGTCCCCTACCCAAGCAAAACCCTCCCTCCCCACTATAAATACCCAAGAACCCCCTCCAACACATCAAACCAACACCTCTCCTCTCCTCTCCTCTCCTCTCCGCAAAAAGAAGAAGCAGACCACCACCGCCGCCAAGTGCCGCCGCCACGCCTCGACCTCTCCTGAGGTTTATATGATCTCCTCTCCACCGCCCCGTGATCTCCTTTCCTCTAGGATCAACCGCAACATCGGATCCGATCTTCTTCCCCAACTCCGACGACTACTCGGTGAGATCCACGAAATCCGTAATTCATTTTTTTTCAGAAAATAGCAATCTTAGAAAATTCATATCTTTTAGAGTTTTAGTATTTTTTAGTGATTCCAATTTCTATGTGTCACAAATTTGCGAAAGTTTCTGTTAGTGTCTCTGGATTTCAAATTTGAGTAGTTTAAATTTGAATTTGATAAATTTTGTTCAGATTAGTATTTTGGCCATAACTTGAGTTTAAAAATAGGTTTTAATTAATTATTTTTGCTCCTGGTCACTTATGATATTTTTAGCTGTAGGATTTAGTTTGGTAATTTTGGAGTATTTTAATTAGATTTTTAGTAAAAACAGTACTGTTTTGCTTATATAGTTGTTTTAGTTATGTAATTATTGTTTTTAATTATTTTTAGTTCATTCCTTTTGTAGATTTTCACTTGTTGTTATATGTTTATGTTTAGCTACAGTAGATAAATTTTGTAGTTATTTATTAGTGTTTAGCTACTGTTTTTGTAATTGCTTGTTTAGTTCATAGTAATAGTGGATAAAGATAGTTTTATTAGTTTTAAAAGTAATTCTTTCTCCACTTCAAGTTATATTGTTTTTGTTTCTGTTATTTGTGAACACATTAGTTGTTATATTTATTTAGTATAGTTTATTAATGTTTTAATAAATGATTTGTTGTTATAGTTGTCTTAGTGTTTTGCTAGTTGCTATATTTGTTCTAGTATTCACTAGATGGTTATAGTAGTTTTATATTAGTTCTTTTTGTTAGTTAGTAAATTAGTAATTTATTTTCTGTTATTTTATTAGATTTATATTTTCTTTGCTGTAGAAAAAAAATATTATAATAATTTAGTAATGTTATGTTAAGATTTGTGTGAGTTGGTCACCACAAGTTTTTCCTTGAATTTTTCTTTCGAAGTTTTTCCTTTGGTTTTCGACTTGGTTTTCTTGTTGCTTTTATTTTGATTGAGTATTGTTATGATTGATAGAATTGATTGCTAGGATGATTGCTTATATGATTGTCGGTGTAATATAGATTTTCAAAGGAGTGACGAATAGTTCTACCAAGTCTTTATTCTGAGAGCGTTATTATCTTCATCAAGTAATACCAGGCAAGTTCACTTTGACCATGTTTTTCATACCTATGTGTTTTATTGCATCTAGTGTCATCTTCGCAACAAACCCTCCAAAGAGTGATATTGAATCCTTGTAGTTGAGTAGTATGCATGAGGTAGGAACCCATCACCTGTTACCAAGCCCGGACGTTATTTATTTTAATGCTACGCTATAGTAGACGGGGTTTGGTATGAGTGCTCGGAGTGGTGTGAGAATGGAGGATCTACGTTAATGACGACAACTCCATGATGGAATCTGCAAGGACTGCATCTTCAAGGCCTCAAGACTTCAAGACTCGAGACAAGAATTCAATACACACTCTTGGGTGAAGGATGGTTGTGGGCACCTGGAGAAAACCAGCGGTTGGCGGGATGCATGGAGAAGCGCCATGACATCTTGGAAAGCTTCACCCAGACTCAAAGAGACGGAAGAATACTTCATGCCGGAAGCTTACTGTGCAACCGCAAGTCACTATGGGCTCGCTTGGTTGACCTTAGTTGTGACTCTGGCTGGGACGGTACTAGCAGATGTAGAACTACGGTAGGATTGAATGAGCACCGACGGTGGTCGGGGAACTCTTCGAAGACCATGTTTGGTCATCTTGTTCTCAAACACCACGAAGTGCGAGAACGTAAAAGAGGATCGAATCTTGCGGGTAAAGTGTACAAACCTCTGCAGAGGGTTAAAACCTAATCGATTAGCCGTGTCCCGATTACGGACAATTTGAGCATCTGGACTGGATCTATCTCGAACTCTCAACACCGGATGATAACTTAATTGTGGGCAACTTATGATGAATTTGGGCTATGAGACATCGGTTGGCGGAACCATGTCATGATAGAAAACTCTATAGTACAGACTTCATTTATTCCTTTGATGTAGGAAAATAAAACCAGCTTTTATGCAAACAAAACTCGACACGAGCCACAAAGCCATATTGCATATAGTATAGTTTTATCATCTGTTTTCTCATGTTGTGATCTTGCGGTACATTCAATGTAATGACCTACACGGCTGCAACGTATCATGTTGCGAGATATTTCTTCCGATGAGTAAGAGTTACGATACTGAGGTTACGGTCTACACTCAACTTGCCGATGGCGTTGATGGGACTCCACACCGACTATTTGTTTCGCTGTGACTTATGAGGTATATATCAGTTTTACGTTAATTATACATGTGATTGCACTTTGATATATACATTGATGTCTGTGTGTGCCAAAGATCTTGATCCGAGGATGGCACAAACAACACGTAGGCTTGACCGTCGAGGTCGGGTCGCTCTGATATGGTATCGAGCACATGTTGTTGTGAGGACGTGACCCTAGAAATCGGAAAGCCCTAGGACAGGAAATCTCTAAAACTTTATTTTCAAAAGGATCCTTTACTTCTCGTCTTTTCGATTTTATCAAGTAGTCCCTCGACCTCAAATAGTTAGAATATACACCTTTCCTTTTGACCACACGGAAGATCAACTGAAGTCACTCCAAGAATTAAAGATATTGGACAACTGATGGCCATTTCAGAGTAAAGAGGATTTCACCATGCATTATAAGAGTTGAAGCTGCAACAATTGAAGACTTCGAAGACTAGAAGAATTTGAAGAATCTGAAGAATTATTTGACCTTTAGAAGACCAAACCCCTGTTACACACTTACGTTAGATGCGCGATTTGTGAGCTGTCATTTGTTTGATGTTTTCCGACAGCCACAAAGTAAAACTTGTTTCTTCAAAACTATTGTTTGTATTGTGTGTATATCCTCCCCACCTCTCTCATATCTCATCCCAAAACTTTTGGACCCCATAGATTATGAACGAAGTTGGCTCGATATTCTCTGGATCAAGACTCACCGGAGGCGAGCTATGGATTCGAACATGGAGAATCACTTGGGAGCAATTTGGTTTCAAGGAAGAATGAAGTATCTTACGCTCTTCAGTACTTTGAAGGAAGTGTTGTAACCTGGTGGAAAATGCATCAAGCCATACAAGGATTTAATGGAGCAAGAACTTGGGACGAATTCAAGAAGACTCTGACAAGATCTCGTCTTATCCGGAAGCACCATGATACACCAAGAAATAAACCTTGTGCCTGCAAGATTTGCGGAGAAATAGGACACACTCAGGAGGAACACAATGATGGATGCCCTCATTGTGAGGAGAAACACCCAGCTGAGGAATGCCCAACTAGTCAGGTGACTTGTTTCTTGTGTGAAGGAACCACCCACTACCCGACTCAGTGTCACATTTACCCCATGGTGCAACAAACTATTCAGGAGAAGGAAGAAGGAATGAAAGAAGCCCTCCGAGAAGTTATGAAAGAACCTGTGATGAAGGAATGTGTTGAAGACCATGATGGAGAAGGCCTCAACAGATTTTACTCCAACGCTTGCTATTCATGTGGAGAAGAAGGACATTTTTTCCAGTATTGTACCAAGGAAAGAGAAGAATATTTCAGAGATTTCCAGACAACAGAAGTGAAGTTTGACCCTCGAGAAATAGAAGCTCTGATCATTACAGAGAAATCCAGGAAGAGAAAAAGAAGGCAACCCCAGAACAACACAATTTTCGCAGAGAAGGACCTGAGTCATATCACTTGTTACAGGTGCAAGGATTTAGGTCATTACGCTAGTAAATGTCCAGAAAAGAAGCCAAGAATCCAAGGAGCCTACATAATCACAAAGAAGCCCCGAGATTTATCGGAAGTCATTTGTTTTCGTTGCAGGGAAGCAGGACATTATGCTACCAAATGTCCCGACAAGATGAAAGCTGGAGCTGAGTAGTTGGAATTTTGGTAATAAGTATACTAGGAAGTGGACTTATTTTCATGAGCACAAAGAGTTGAGTTATGTAATAGATTACTCAGAGATTGTAATAATTCATACTCAATAAAGTTGATATGTCATATGCTGAAAGGCTTTAAGGAGTTGTTATATTTTATCTTGGAAATTAATATTCTGGATGAACATGGAAGAAAGTGAGTTGTGATGCATAAACTGGATGTTGGAAATTGAGTTTGAAGTTTTGTTTGGATGATATAAATGTGTACCCCAGGAGATATGTACCTTATCCTTAGCACCATTTTGTTTTACAACTGCAGATGACGACCCTTTACGAGTCTTTCCTTAAAGGTCCGGAAACGATCATGACCCTGACAAGTGATCATGATTACCCGAAGATCCTGAAGGACATGATGAAGCATATTCACCTTGAAGGAGATGCAGTCTACAAAGGCTACCCCTTCATGCAAAAGGGAGTGGAACTTTGGTATGTGGAGGTACACCTCCACCGTTTGAAAGGAGTTTGCCCAAAGATGATGGGGCAGTACTTTTTCATCTCACGTGTGCCACAAGCAACTTTCTTCGACGCTGTTCGTGAAGCAGCCATGGAAGCCATACGCCAGATCGGAGAAATACTTGAAGCAAGACTCCGTTATACCTCAGAGAAGTGCATGCAGAGATGATGGAGGTGAAGCTCAAGGCCACCACGATGAAACAGAAGATTGAAGATTTCAAGGCGCATGTCGCACAATTCCAGGGGGACTAAAGAATCCTCGAGGAGGATAAATAAATAAAGTTGGAAGTAATGCCTGACCATACCAACTCATGTGGGTGGCAGCATTTGTAACAAAGTACTTTTTGGAAGTTGGATTTACGAAAAATGGGTAAGGATGTAATAAAAGATTGATATGAAAATAATGGGATTTATGGATAAACTAGTGCATTTTTTTTGGTGTCGTAGTACTCCGTAAAGCCATAGGATCAATGAAGAAAGAAATGTGTTATTCATGACGGTCCATAGAATGAAGCTGGACAAAATAAGTTGGAGTTTTGTATGATCGTCACCACAAGGGTATGAAGGAAGAAGTACTATTGGATTTACAGGGATGTAATGTTGAATATGGAATGATAATCCTCGGAAGGATGAGTTAAACTTGTACAAGAGTTTAAGTGGGCCATAACCCGCAGAGCCCAGGAGTTAATAAGAAGCAAGCACACTCTTGTCAGAGGAACATATTTCGAAGAAAACTCGAGTTTAATCATCCGACATTTTTAGGAGGATACGAAAACCGAGGTTGTGAAGAAACGTTAGATGTCTTGTTCAGCTTGCGAAACCATGGATTTATTGAACTCGGTTAAATCGACAAGAGAAATTCTGCAATGCTTGTGAGTATGCCCAAGTGTTAGAATACGTGATTCACTGTTTACGTATGTGGTAATGATTCAAGCACGGATGGATTGGCCCCATACCGAGACTTCTATCATGAACTATCATATGTTGATGGAAAATCGAGAGCCTTGAAAACCTTAGAAGAGTGTCGACGTGATAAGCCATAAAACCATAGAATGGTAGGACGATGGAACCCTTTACAGCAACCGCTGCCAATCGTAGGTTATACCGAGATCCAACCCGACCATTTTCCTGCAGGAGAAACCATGAATTGTCGACCACCATGAGATTTTCGATAGTTGTTTAGTATTGGCGACAGACCGTCGAGATGAAGACCCATTCTCGGAAGAACCTCACCAGATGAAAGGACACGATTTGAGGAAAAGGTTTTGACCCTACCGAAAGAGCCCGGTGTAGGAGTTACTTGAAGTTGTGAGAAGACCGATAGTGTTCACCCTAGGATGGAGTACTGAGTTCCGTTGGAACCATAACCCTGCTTTTAAGTGTGGTAGCACACTAGACCATTCGATCGACGGATTTTGGAAGACCCCAAACCCTAACCTTTTCTTGTTGCCTCTTGAATCTCGAGGACGAGATTCATTTTAAGTGTGGTAGATTTGTAACATCCCAAAATTCTAAATTTTGGAATGTTATATTAAATAAATATTTATGCTTGTTTGTTTGATAGTGGTGTGGTTGCTTGTGTGAAATTGAGTGAAATTTGAAACTTTACGAAAGTTGAATGAGAGGGAATGAAATGACTTTCCCAAACTTCCACCTTGCATTTATGATCTCCATGAATTCAAATTCTTTTCATCACAAAACCACGGAGAGAAGATGACATGACTTCTTCCATTTATTTAAATGACAAGGGTGTTGAAAATATTTGAATTTCATTTGGAAAATATTTCCAATTCTGAAACTTTATGCAACTCAATGATTTTCACGAGAGAAGATAAAATGACTTCTTCAAATTAAATGAAATATGAGTTGGGAGTTTAAAAAATTAAATTCAAAGTTCTTTTGAATTTATTTCCAATTTGGAGTTATTTGAGTTTTATTCAAATTATTTTCTCCAAAACAAAATATATGGAAAATAGGGTAACGTGATTCCCTACATCAGAAAATTGAGAGAAATTAATTTGAAGTCATTTTGGTATTTTAAAAATGATTTTTATTGGATTTTATTGGACCGTAGCACTGTGTGAATTATTAAAATTTGTGTGTATTTTATTTGAAGCTAAAATAGTGTTCATGTTGTAGAAAATCTTTTATGAAAATTTTGATATATTATATGCCTATATAAAAATTTATTTTTGTTTTGTTGTCTCTGTCAAAAAAAATCGTTACTTCCCTTGCCAAGGGCCAAGGCCCAAGGCCAAGCCAGTGCCGGCCGGCCAAGGCCAAGGCCATCACATGCACCAAGGAGCCACCGCTCCTTTTCCTTTCCTAGTAGGACTTTTTCCTACTTTCGTTTATTCGATTTGTTTCTAGATCTTTTCCTTTGTTTCCTAATCCTAGTCTATTTCTTGTCCCCTACCCCAAGCAAAACCCTCCCTCCCCACTATAAATACCCAAGCACCCCCCTCCAACACATCAAACCAACACCTCTCCTCTCCTCTCCTCTCCTCCAGCAGAAGCAGCAGCAAGCACCACCGCCGCCAAGTGCCGCCGCCCCGCCTCGACCTCTCCTGAGGTTTATATGATCTCCTCTCCACCGTCCCGTGATCTCCTTTCCTCTAGGATCAACCGCAACATCGGATCCGATCTTCTTCCCCAACTCCGACGACTACTCCGTGAGATCCACGAAATCCCGTAATTCATTTTTTTTCAGAAAATAGCAATCTTAGAAAATTCATATCTTTTAGAGTTTTTAGTATTTTGAGTGATTCCAATTGCTATGTGTCACAAATTTGCGGAAGTTTCTGTTAGTGTCTCTGGATTTCAAATTTGAGTAGTTTAAATTTGAATTTGATAAATTTTGTTCAGATTAGTATTTTGGCCATAACTTGAGTTTAAAAATAGGTTTTAATTAATTATTTTTGCTCCTGGTCACTTATGATATTTTTTAGCTGTAGGATTTAGTTTGGTAATTTTGGAGTATTTTAATTAGATTTTAGTAAAAACAGTACTGTTTTGCTTATATAGTTGTTTTAGTTATGTAATTATTGTTTTTAATTATTTTAGTTCATTCCTTTTGTAGATTTTCACTTGTTGTTATATGTTTATGTTTAGCTACAGTAGATAAATTTTTGTAGTTATTTATTAGTGTTTAGCTACTGTTTTTGTAATTGCTTGTTTATTTCATAGTAATAGTGGATAAAGATAGTTTTATTAGTTTTAAAAGTAATTCTTTCTCCACTTCAAGTTATATTGTTTTTGTTTCTGTTATTTGTGAACACATTAGTTGTTATATTTATTTAGTATAGTTTATTAATGTTTTAATAAATGATTTGTTGTTATAGTTGTCTTAGTGTTTTGCTAGTTGCTATATTTGTTCTAGTATTCACTAGATGGTTATAGTAGTTTTATATTAGTTCTTTTTGTTAGTTAGTAAATTAGTAATTTATTTTCTGTTATTTTATTAGATTTATATTTTCTTTGCTGTAGAAAAAAATATTAGAATAATTTAGTAATGTTATGTTAAGATTTGTGTGAGTTGGTCACCACAAGTTTTTCCTTGAATTTTTCTTTCGAAGTTTTTCCTTTGGTTTTCGACTTGGTTTTCTTGTTGCTTTTATTTTGATTGAGTATTGTTATGATTGATAGAATTGATTGCTAGGATGATTGCTTATATGATTGTCGATTGTAATATAGATTTTCAAAGGAGTGACGAATAGTTCTACCAAGTCTTTATTTTGAGAGCGTTATTATCTTCATCAAGTAATACCGAGCAAGTTCACTTTGACCATGTTTTCATACCTATGTGTTTTATTGCATCTAGTGTCATCTTCGCAACAAACCCTCCAAAGAGTGATATTGAATCCTTGTAGTTGAGTAGTATGCATGAGGTAGGAACCCATCACCCTGTTACCAAGCCCGGGACGTTATTTATTTTAATGCTACGCTATAGTAGACGGGGTTTGGTATGAGTGCTCAGGAGTGGTGTGAGAATGGAGGATCTACGTTAATGACGACAACTCCATGATGGAATCTGCAAGGACTGCATCTTCAAGGCCTCAAGACTTCAAGACTCGAGACAAGAATTCAATACACACTACTGGGTGAAGGATGGTTGACGGGCACCCTGGAGAAAACCAGCGGTTGGCCGGGATGCATGGAGAAGCGTCATGACATCTTGCGGAAAGCTTCACCCAGACTCAAAGAGACGGAAGAATACTTCATGCCCGGAAGCTTACCTGTGCAACCGCAAGTCACTATGGGCTCTGGCTTGGTTGACCTTAGTTGTGACTCTGGCTGGGACGGTGCTAGCAGATGTAGAACTACGGTAGGATTGAATGAGCACCGGACGGTGGTCGGGGAACTCTTCGAAGACCATGTTTGGTCATCTTGTTCTCAAACACCACGAAGTGCGAGAACGTAAAAAGAGGATCGAATCTTGCGGGTAAAGTGTACAAACCTCTGCAGAGGGTTAAAACCTAATCGATTAGCCGTGTCCCGATTACGGACAATTTGAGCATCTGGACTGGATCTATCTGGAACTCTCAACACCGGATGATAACTTAATTGTGGGCAACTTATGATGAATTTGGGCTATGAGACATCGGTTGGCGGAACCATGTCATGATAGAAAACTCGATAGTACAGACTTCATTTATTCCTTTGATGTAGGAAAATAAAACCAGCTTTTACGCAAACAAAAATCAGACACAGAGCCACAAAGCCATATTGCATATAGTATAGTTTTATCATCTGTTTTCTCATGTTGTGATCTTGCCGGTACATTCAATGTACTAACCTACACGGCTGCAACGTATCATGTTGCAGATACTTTCTTCCGACGAGTAAGAGTTACGATACAGGGTTACGGTCTACACTCAACCTGCCGATGGCGTTGATGGGACTCCACACCCGACTATTTGTTTCCGCTGTGACTTATGAGGTATATATCAGTTTTACGTTAATTATACATGTGATTGCACTTTGATATATACATTGATGTCTTGTGTGTGCAAAGATCTTGATCGAGGATGGCACAAGAACACGTAGGCTTGACCGTCTGAGGTCGGGTCGCTACAGTAGGCCTTTATGCTCTCCAAGAGTTCTATGTCATTTCCCATCAAAAGTATGTCATCCACATATAATATGAGAAATGCTACAGAGCTCCCACTCACTTTCTTGTAAATGCAGGCTTCTCCATAAGTCTGCATAAACCCAAACGCTTTGATCATTTCATCAAAGCGAATGTTCCAACTCCGAGATGCTTGCACCAACCCATAGATGGAGCGCTGGAGCTTGCATACCTTGTTAGCATTCTTAGGATCGACAAAACCTTCCAGCTGCATCATATACAATTATTCCTTAAGAAAGCCGTTAAGGAATGCCGTTTTGACATCCATTTGCCATATCTCATAATCGTAGAATGCGGCAATTGCTAGCATGATTCGGACGGACTTAAGCTTCTCTACGGGTGAGAAGGTCTCATCATAGTCAACCCCTTGAACTTGTCGATAACCCTTAGCGATAAGTCGAGCTTTATAGATGGTAACATTACCATCCACGTCCGTCTTCTTCTTAAAGATCCATTTATTTTCTATCGCTCGCCGATCATCGGGCAAGTCTGTCAAAGTCCATACTTTGTTTTCATACATGGATCCTATCTCGGATTGCATGGCTTCAAGCCATTTGTTGGAATCTGGGCCCGCCATCGCTTATTCATAGTTCGAAGGTACACTGTTGTCTAACAACATGATTTCCAGGACGGGGTTGCCATACCATTCGGTGTGGAACGTGTCCTCGTGGACCCACGGGTTCAAGAGCAACTTGATCCAAGTACCTTGATCATCATCATTAACCTCCTCTCTAGCGGTGCAGCACCACAGAACATCTTCCGAGCTGCGCTACTTTCGCTTCAAGAGGCAGTACTTCATCAAGTTCAACTTTCCTCCCACTTACTTCTTTCGAGAGAAACTCTTTCTCCAGAAAGGACCCATTCTTGGCAACAAAGATCTTGCCTTCGGATCTGAGGTAGAAGGTATACCCAATGGTTTCCTTAGGGTATCCTATGAAGACGCATTTTTCCGACTTGGGTTCGAGCTTTTCAGGTTGAAGTTTCTTGACATAAGCATCGCATCCCCAATCTTTTAGAAACGACCTCTTAGGTTTCTTCCCAAACCATAATTCATACGGTGTCGTCTCAACGGATTTCGACGGAGCCCTATTTAAAGTGAATGCTGCAGTCTCTAAAGCATAGCCCCAAAATGAGAGCGGTAAATCGGTGAGCGACATCATAGATCGTACCATATCCAATAGAGTGCGATTACGATGTTCAGACACACTGTTACGCTGAGGTGTTCCAGGCGGCGTGAGTTGTGAAACGATTCCACATTTCCTTAAGTGCGTACCAAATTCGTGACTTAAATATTCTCCCCCACGATCTGATCGTAAGAACTTTATTTTTCGGTCACGCTGATTCTCTACCTCATTCTGAAATTCCTTGAACTTTTTAAAGGTCTCAGACTTGTGTTTCATCAAGTAGACATACCCATATCTACTTAAGTCGTTAGTGAGAGTGAGAACACAACGATAGCCTCCGCGAGCCTCAACGCTCATTGGACCGCACACATAAGTATGTATAATTTCCAATAAGTTGGTTGCTCGCTCCATTGTTCCGGAGAACAGAGTCTTGGTCATTTTGCCCATGAGGCATGGTTCGCATGTGTCAAATGATTCGTAATCAAGAGACTCCAAAAGTCCATCAGCATGGAGCTTCTTCATGCGTTTGACACCAATATGACCAAGGCGGCAGTGCCCCAAGTATGTGGGACTATCGTTATCAAACTTACATCTTTTGGTATTCACACTATGAATATGTGTAACCTCACGTTCGAGATTCATTAAGAATAAACCACTGACCAGCGGGGCATGACCATAAAGCATATCTCTCATATAAATAGAACAACCATTATTCTCGGATTTAAATGAGTAGCCATCTCGTATTAAACGAGATCCAGATACAATGTTCATGCTCAAAGCTGGCACTAAATAACAATTATTGAGGTTTAAAACTAATCCCGTAGGTAAATGTAGAGGTAGTGTGCCGACGGCGATCACATCGACCTTGGAACCATTCCCGACGTGCATCGTCACCTCGTCCTTCGCCAGTCTCCGCTTATTCCGCAGCTCCTGTTTTGAGTTACAAATATGAGCAACCGCACCGTATCAAATACCGTGAGCTACTACGAGTCTCGGTAAGGTACACATCAATTACATGTATATCACATATACCTTTGGTGTTGCCGGCCTTCTTGTCCGCTAAGTACTTGGGGCAGTTCCGCCCAAATGACTGCTTCCTTGCAATAAAAAGCACTCGGCCTCGTGCTTGGGTCCATGCTTTGGCTTCTTCCCGCAACAAGCTTACGGGCGCGGCAACTCCTTGCCGTCCTTCTTGAAGTTCTTCTTACCCTTGCCTTTCTTGAACTTAGTGGTTTTATTCACCATCAACACTTGATGTTTCTTTTGATCTCCACCTCCGCTGATTTTAGCATTGAATATACCTCAGAATGGTCTTTTCCATCCCCGCATATTGAAGTTCATCACAAAGCTCTTGTAGCTAGGTGGGAGCGATCAAGGATTCATCAACGATCGCATCATCCGGAGATTAACTCCCGGTGAGATAGGCGGTTGTGCAACCCGGACATTTTGAGTATGTGCTCACGATGTAACTATTCTCCTCCATCTTACAATCAGTAGAACTTGTCGGAGACTTCATATCTCTCGACCGGGCATGAGCTTGGAAAACCATTTTCAGCTCTTGGAACATCTCATATGCTCCGTGCTGCTCAAAACGCTTTTGGAGCCCCGGTTCTAAGATGTAAAGCATGCCGACCGAACCAGGAGTAATCATCACCACGCGATCGCCAAGCGCTCATAACGTCTTGAGTTCTTTGGGAAAACGGGTGCTTCACCTAGCGGTGCATCTATGACATATGCTTTCTTGGCAGCTATGAGGATGATCCTCAAGTTCCGGACCCAGTCCGTATAGTTGCTGCCATCGTCTTTCAGCTTGGTTTTCTCTAGGAACGCGTTGAAGTTGAGGGCAACATTAGCGTGGGCCATTTGATCTACAAGACATATTGCAAAGATTTTAGACTAAGTTCATGATAATTAAGTTCATCTAATCAAATTATATAATGAACTCCCACTCAAATAGACATCCCTCTAGTCATCTAAGTGATACATGATCCGAGTCAACTAGGCCGTGTCCGATCATCATGTGAGACGGACTTAGTCATCATCGGTGAACATCTTCATGTTGATCGTATCTTCTATACAACTCATGTTCGACCTTTCGGTCTCTTGTGTTCCGAGGCCATGTCTGTACATGCTAGGCTCGTCAAGTCAACCTAAGTATTTTGCATGTGTAAATCTGGCTTACACCCGTTGTATGTGAACGTTAGAATCTATCACACCCGATCATCACGTGGTGCTTCGAGACAACGAACTTTCGCAACGGCACACAGTTAGGGGGAACACTTTTTTTAAATTATTATGAGGGATCATCTTATTTATGCTACCGTCGTTCTAAGCAAATAAGATGTAAAACATGATAAACATCACATGCAATCAGATAGTGACATGATATGGCCAATATCATTTTGCTCCTTTTGATCTCCATCTTCGGGGCGCCATGATCCTCATCGTCACCAGCATGACACCATGATCTCCATCATCATGATCTCCATCCTTGTGTCTTCATGAAGTTGTCACGCCAACGACTACTTCTACTACTATGGCTAACGGTTTAGCAATAAAGTAAAGTAATTACATGGCGTTATTCAATGACACGCGGGTCATACAATAAATAAAGACAACTCCTATGACTCCTGCCGGTTGTCATACTCATCGACATGCAAGTCGTGATTCCTATTACAAGAACATGATCAATCTCATACATCACATATATATCATTCATCACATCCTTTTTGGCCATATCACATCACACGGCATATGCTGCAAAAACAAGTTAGACGTCCTCTAATTGTTGTTGCAAATTTTTACGTGGCTGCTATAGGTTTCTAGCAAGAACGTTTATTACCTACGCCAAAACCACAACGTGATATGCCAATTTCTATTTACCCTTCATAAGGACCCTTTTCATCGAATCCAATCCGACTAAAGTGGGAGAGACAGACACCCGCTAGCCACCTTATGCAACTAGTGCATGTCAGTCGGTGGAACCTGTCTCACGTAAGTGTACGTGTAAGGTCGGCGGGCCGCTTCATCCCACGATGCCGCTGAATCAAGATAATACTAGTAACGGCAAGTAAATTGACAAAATCGACGCCCACAACAACTTGTGTTCTACTCGTGCATAGAAACTACGCATAGACCTAGCTCATGATGCCACTGTTGGGGATCGTAGCAGAAATTTAAAATTTTCTATGCATCACCAAGATCAATCTATGGAGTCATCTAGCAACGAGAGAGAGAGAGAGGAGTGCATCTACATACCCTTGTAGATCGCGAGCGGAAGCGTTCAAGAGAACGGGGTTGATGGAGTCGTACTCGTGGTGATCCAAATCACCAATGATCCTAGCGCCGAACGGACGGCACCTCCGCGTTCAACACACTTACGGAGAGGAGACGTCTCCCGCGCCTTGATCCAGCAAGGAGGAGGGAGAGGTTGACGAAGAGAGCTCCAACAGCAGCACGGCGGTGTGGTGGTGATGGAGTGGCAGTATTCCGACAGGGCTTCGCCAAGCACTTAATCGGAGGAGGAGAGGTGTTGGCGAGGGGAGGGGCTGCGCCTTGGATGTGGTGTGCAGCCCTCCCCTCGCCCCTCTATTTATAGGGAAGGGGCGGCCCCTCTAGATGAAATCTAGAGGGGGGCGGCGGCCAAGGGGAGGGGGCTTGCCCCCCAAGCAAGGGGGCGCCCCCTCTAGGGTTCCCCCCTCCCAACCCTAGGCGCATGGGCCCAAGGGGGGTGCGCGCAGCCCACCTAGGGGCTGGTTCCCTTCCACCTACAGCCCATAAGGCCCTCCGGGGCAGGTGAACCCTCCCGGTGGACCCCCGGAACCCCTCCGGTGGTCCCGGTACAATACCGGTATGCCCTCGAACTTTTCCGGTGACCGTATGACAACTTCCCATATATAAATATTCACCTCCGGACCATTCCGGAACTCATCGTGATGTCCGGGATCTCATCCGGGACTCCGAACAACATTCGGTAATCACATACAAGTCTTCCTAATAACCCTAGCATCATCGAACCTTAAGTGTGTAGACCCTACGGGTTCGGGAATCACGCAGACATGACCGAGACAGCTCTCCGGCCAATAACCAACAGCGGGATCTGGATACCCATGTTGGCTCCCACATGTTCCACGATGATCTCATCGGATGAACCACGATGTCGAGGATTCAAGTAATCCCGTATACAATTCCCTTTGTTAATCGGTACGTTACTTGCCCGAGATTCGATCGTCGGTATCCCAATACCTCGTTCAATCTCGTTACCGGCAAGTCACTTTACTCGTTCCATAATGCATGATCTCGTGACCAACTACTTGGTTACATGGAGCTCATTATGATGATGCATTACCGAGTGGGCCCAGATATATACCTCTCCGTCATACGGAGTGACAAATCCCAGTCTCGATCCGTGCCAACCCAACAGACACTTTCAGAGATACCTGTAGTGTACCTTTATAGCCACCCAGTTACGTTGTGACATTTGGTACACCCAAAGCACTCTTACGGTATCCGGGAGTTGCACGATCTCATGGTCTAAGAAAATGATACTTGACATTAGAAAAGCTCTAGCGCATTTAACTACGATCTTGTGCTATGCTTAGGATTGGGTCTTGTCCATCACATCATTCTCCCAATGATGTGATCCCATTATCAATGACATCCAATGTCCATGGTCAGGAAACCGTAACCATCCGTTCATCAACGAGCTACTCAACTAGAGGCTCACTAGGGACATGTTGTGGTCTATGTATTCACACATGTATTACGATTTCCGGATAACACGATTATAGCATGAACAATAGACAATTATCATGAACAAGGAAATATAATAATCATTTTATTATTGCCTCTAGGGCATATTTCCAACAGGGAGCACACCGCATCTCTTTCCTCGCAGGGGACTGTGATGATCCCGCTGCTTCCTGGCATCTTGAGGACGTTGTAGCCGTGGTGCGTCACTGCCATGAATTTGGCCAGGGCCGGGTACCTGAGGATGGCATTGTATGGCAGACAGATGTGAGCGACGTCGAAGTCGATGAGCTCGGTGCAGTAGTTGTTGCGTTCTCCGAAGGTGACGGGAAGGCGGACCTGCCCCAACGGCGTAGTGGAGCCGTTGCTCACTCGTGAGAAGGGCTTGGTAGGCTAAAGCTGATCGTATGGCACTTGAAGGCTGTCGAATGTCTCGACGGACAGGACGTTGAGCCCTGCACCGCCGTCAATGAGGGTCTTGGTGACTTGCACGTTGCTGATGATGGGTGAACAAAGCATTGGGAGAGCGCCAGCGGTTGCCGCGCACTTGAGCTGATCTGCCGAACTGAAGGTGATGGCGCACTTGGACCACCTGAGCGGGCGCGTTGCCTCGAGCCTCGGGAGGACTATGTTCACCTCGCGGGCAAGCTGCTTGAAGATGCGTTGAGAGGCTGGGGCTTTAGCTCCGCCCAAGATGCAGGCGATCGCGCGCGGCTCTTGGAAGCCCCAGCCCCCTCGTCTTGATGGTGGTCATCGTTCCTTCTTGGTGGTGGAGGCAGTGGAGGAAGACCGGCGTTGCCCTGAGGGTGGTCCTCGCAAGGCTGATCCCTCCAGGCGCCATCGCGAGGCTGGTCCTGCCAGCGGTCCTCACGAGGCCGGTCGCGCCACTCCTGGCGTGGGCCACGGTCGTCCCAGCGTCCTCCGCCATGGCCTCCTCCTCGGTCGTAGCCTCGGTTGTTGCGCTCGGGGCGCCGACCGAAGCGTCCGTCGTGAATGGCCTTGAGCTCTTGACAGTCGTTGGTGTTGTGGTTGTCCACGTTGTGGAAGGCGCAGAACGGTCGGCTGCTCTTGGATGACTCGGGTTGGTCTTTGCCGCGCTTCGTGTCTGGATCTGCCGCGAGCACGACCACTCCCTTGTGCTTCACATCCTTGGTGTTGGCTTTCTTTTCCTCTGGATCGGCAGCTGGGAGCTCGAGGAGGGAAAGGCGCCCTTTCTCAGCCCTTGCGCACTTGGTCTCCAGGTTGAATAGCTCCAGGGATGTGCACAGCTCCTCATGGATAGTGAGCTCCTCCTTCATCTTGACGTCGCGGACGCCATCAGAGAACGCCGAGATGATGGCCTCATCCGTCACATTGGGGATCTTGAGGCGAACGTTGTTGAAGCGCTGGATGTACTTCTGGAGGGTCTCTCCTGGTTGCTGCTTGATGCGGCACAGGTCGCCTGCGGCCAGGGGGCGGTCGCAAGTGCCCTGGAAGTTGGCGACGAAGCGGTCGCGCATCTCGTCCCAGGAGGAGATCGAGCCTGGAGGCAGGTTTAGGAGACAGGAACGAGCGTCGTCCTTGAGCGCCATGGGGAACCAGTTCGCCATAACTTTCTCGTCGTCGTTGGCCGCCTCGATGCTCATCTCGTAGAGCTGCAAGAACTCCACGGAGTCGGTGGTGCCTTCATAGCGAGGGGGCAGATCCGGCTTGAACTTGCCCGGCCAGGCGACGCTACGCAGCTCAGGGGTGAAGGCGCGACAGCCTGCCGTGGTCACCGGTGCCCACAGTGGAGGTAGAGCTTGATCTTGGTGCCTGCGCGCTGCCACGGCAAGTGGCACAAGGCCCTGCCGCGGCAAGCGATCCTAACATGGTGGTGCGACACCGGTGGAGCGTTCTCTTGCGGTTGAGGGACTTCTTGACAGCTTCTTTCTTCACGAGCGGGTGCTTGGCGCGGCGGGTCATGCCTCGGGGCCGCATGTCTTGGCGCCAGGGCGCCGTCTTGGTGCGGAGGTGGTGGAGGTGCTTCGTGAGTTACGCCGCCCATAGCTGGAGGTGGACGAGGCAGCAAGAGGGACGGTGCAGGGGATCCCCCTGCGGCGCTGACGAGCTCGGTGATGCGGTCCAGCCAGTCTTCATAGAGGTCGTCGACGGGGAGGCAACGCAGGAGCTCGTGCGCCATGAGTAGCGCAGCCCGTGCGTCCGTGGGAGCGCGACGAGCGTGAGACGACAAACCGGCGGGGGTCAGCGATGGAGTGGCGGTGCAACCGTCCCGCCGCACCGAGGGGTGCAGCGAGGATGCTTGCTTCTTGTTCTCCGCCAGGCTGGTGGCGGCGTTGGCGGCAGGTGATGGAGAACGACGGGGAGGCCCGCCAACAGGAGCCGTCTGGCGACACGGGCGGCGAGGGCGGCCCGGCGCTCAGCGCGGACGCGACGAGCGTCCGACATGGTTGCGACAAAGCGATGGGACGCGAGTCAGCGAAGGAAGAACTCCACCGCACCCCTACCCGGCACGCCAAATGTCGGATTTCGGGTTCCGGCAAAACCCCTAAGGTTCGAACACTGGGGTGTGCACGAAGATCTCCCCCTCACAGATCACACCCTCACACACTTCGCGATCTCTAGGCTAGGCACGATGAACTCACAACACACGAGACACAAGATTTATACTGGTTCGGGCCACCGTTGTGGTGTAATACCCTACTCCAGTGTGGTGGTGGTGGATTGCCTCTTGGGCTGAGGATGAACAGTACAAGGGGAAGAGCAGCCTCCTGAGGAGAGGTGCTCTTGTGCTTGGTGAGTGGGTGTGCGGTTCAGGATCCGATCCCTTTTCTACTGTGGTGGCTAGTCCTATTTATAAAGGCCCTGGTCCTCTTCCCAAATATTGAGCGGGAAGGGATGCCACAATGGCCAATTTGAAAGGGGACAGCTAGTAGAGCTTATCCTGACAAAAGTAGTCTTCGCCTGCCAAAGGCTCTGGTGGTGACGCCGTCCTGGGCTCCACGGTGACCTCCGTCTTGCCGTCTTGCTGGTCTTGGTCTTGTTGCAGCGATATGGAAACCTTTGCCTGACGCCTCGGTACTCCTCGCCTGCGATTGCCTCCTTAGCACCAAATAGGAAACAAGGACACTGTGCGCGCTGGCGCCCGCCTGGCGCCCGCCCGGTCTCGATCATCATGGCTTGTGTCATTGGAACCTCGTGAGGTTTGCCTTGCCTTGATCTCTCTGCCCCTCTCGAGCCAGCCCGGGGAGGCCGCTCCCGAGAGGGTCTTGCGTCGCCCGCCTCACGAGGCTTGGCCCTCGCGAGGGTCTTGAGTGCTCACTGCTGAAAATGGGCCATACAGGCCCGCTTGTGGAGCCACGCCGTGGGCCGCAGGCAGGCAAGTCTGGGGAACCCCATTCCCAGAATGCCGACAGCCGCATTTTATGAAATCTGGCAAATGGATGTCAAAACTGCATTCCTTAATGGATTTCTTAAAATGGGTTGTATATGATGCAACCAAAAGGTTTCATCAACCCTAAAGGTGCTAACAAAGTGTGCAAACTCCAGTGATCCATCTATGGACTGGTGCAAGCATCTTGGAGTTGGAATATACGCTTTGATAACGTGATCAAAGCATATGGTTTTATACAGACTTATGGTGAATCCTGTATTTACAAGAAAGTGAGTCGGAGCTCTGTAGCATTTCTGATATTATATGTGGATGACATATTATTGATTGCAAATGATATAGAATTTCTGGATAGCATAAAAGGATATTTGAGTAAGAATTTTTCAATGGAAGACCTCGATGAAGCTACTTATATATTGGGCATCAAGATCTATAGGGATAGATCGAGACGCTTAATAGGACTTTCACAAATCACATACCTTGACAAGATTTTGAAGAAGTTCAAAATGGATCAGTCAAAGAAAGGGTTCTTGCCTTTGTTGCAAGGTGTGAAGTTTAGTAAGACTCAAAGCTCGATCATGACAGAAGATAGAAAGAGAATGAAAGTCATTCCCTATGCCTCAGCCATAGGTTCTATAAAGTATGTCATGCTATGTACCAAACCTATTGTGTACCTTGCCATGAGTTTGGCAAGGGGGTACAATAGTGATCAAAGACTAGATCACTGGACAGCGGTCAAAATTATCCTTAGTTACCTTAAAGCGGACTAAGGAAATGTTTCTCGGTTATGCAGGTGATAAAGAGTTCGTCGTAAAGAGTTACGTCGACGCAAGCTTTGACACTGATCTAGATGACTCTAAGTCTCAATCTAGATATGTATCAAACGTGGGAGCAATTAGCTAGAGTAGCTCCATGCAGAGCACTGTAGACGTATAAATTTGCAAAATACATATGGATCTGAATGTGGTAGACCCTTTGACTAAACTTCTCTCACAAGCAAAACATGATCACACCTTAGTACACTTTGGGTGCTAATCACATAGCGATGTGAACTAGATTATTGACTCAAGTAAACCTTTTGGGTGTTGGTCACATGGCGATGTGAACTATGGGTGTTAATCACATAAAGATGTGAACTATTGGTGTTAAATCACATGGTGATATGAACTAGATTATTGACTCTAGTGCAAGTGGGATACTGAAGGAAATATGCCCTAGAGGCAATAATAAAGTTGTTATTTTATATTTCCTTATATCATTATAAATGTTTATTATTCATGGTAGAATTTTATTAACTGGAAACTGGATACATGTATGGATACATAGACAAAACACCGTGTCCCTAGTAAGCCTCTACTAGACTAGCCCGTTAATCAAAGATGGTTAAGTTTCCTAACCATAGACATGTGTTGTCATTTGATGAACGGGATCGCATCACTAGGAGAATGATGTGATGGACAAGACCCATCTGTTAGGTTAGCATATTGATCGTTTAGTTTTATTGCTATTGCTTTCTTCATGTCAAATACAAATTCCTTCGACTATGAGATTATGCAACTCCTGGATACCGGAGGAATGCCTTGTGTGCTATCAGACGTCACAACGTAACTGGGTGATTATAAAGATGCTCTACAGGTATCTCCGAAGGTTTTTGTTGGGTTGGCATAGATCGAGATTAGGATTTGTCACTCCGAGTATCGGAGAGGTAATATGTAGGAAACAATATGAGCATCCAGGTTCTGCTATTGGTTATTGACCGGAGAGGTGTCTCGGTCATGTCTACATAGTTCCCGAACCCTTAGGGTCCGCACGCTTAACGTTCGATGATGATTTAGTATTATATGAGTTATGTGATTTGGTGAACGAATGTTATTTGGATTCCAGGATGAGATTATGGACATGACGAGGAGTCTCGAAATGGTCGAGAGGTAAATATTGATATATAGGATGATAGTATTTGGACACCGGAAGTGTTTTGAAGTGTATCGGGTATTTATTGGACAACTTGGGGGGTTACCGGAACCCCCAGGGAAAACATATGGGCCACATGGGCCATAGGAGGGGAGCACACCAGCCCACAAGGGTGGAGCGCCCACCAAGGAAGGAGGCCGAGTGGGGAAAGGAAAAAGAGGGGATTCGCCCCCTTTCCTTCTCCCCTTCCTCTTCCCTTTTCCCTCTCCGGAAATATGGAAAGGGGGGGGCGAATTGGACTAGGCCCCAAGTAGGAATCCTCCTACTTGGGGCGCCCCAAGGCTGCTCCCATCCCCCTCCCACCTATATATATGTGGGGAGGGGGCCCCTAGAACACACACACCAACAATTGTTAGCCGTGTGCGGCACCGCCCTCCACAGTTTACGCCTCCGGTCATATCTTCGTAGTGCTTAGGCGAAGCCCTGCGTGGATCACTTCACCATCACCGTCACCACACCGGTGTGCTGACAGAACTCATCTTCTTCCTCGACACGTTTTCTGGATGAAGAGGACGGAGGACGTCATCGAGCTGAACATGTGCAGAACTCGAAGGTGCCATATGTTCGGTGCTTGATTGGTCGGATCTAGAAGAAGTTCGACTACATCAACCGCGTTGTCAAACGCTTCCACTTTTGGTTTACGTGGGTACGTGGACACACTCTCCCCCTCTCGTTTTTATGCATCTCCTAGATAGATCTTCCGTGAGCGTAGGAATTTTTTGAAATTGCATGCTACGTTTCCCAACAGTGGTACACCAAAACATCATCTTCGAGGCACAGCTGAAGAACGGCGGTGCGTTGGATCTTCCTAGTGGCACGTGATAAACCACAAGTATAGGGGATCAATTGTAGCCTCTTTCAATAAGTAAGATTGTCGAACCGAACGAGGAGCTAAAGGTAGAACAAATATTCCCTCAAGTTCTATCGACCACCGATACAACTCTACACACGTTTGACGTTCGCTTTACCTCGAACAAGTATGAAACTAGAAGTACTTTGTAGGTGTGATAGGATAGGGTTGCAAGAAAATAAAGAGAACGTAAATAAAATCTACAGGCTGTTTAAATAAAGACACAACTAAGTTAGTTTTAGTAGAGAACTTTGTCAACAAGAAAGTTATTTGTCCCTAGGCAATCGATAACAAGTACCAGTAATCATTCTTGTAATTTTATATGAGGGAGAGGCATGAGCTAACATACTTTCTCTACTTGGATCATATGCACTTATGATTGGACCCCTAGAAAGCATTCGCAACTACTAAATATCATTAAAGCCGTGAAACCCAACCGTAGCATTTATCAAGTCCTCTTTATTCCCATACGTCATACGCCACCTACTCGGGTTTAAGTTTCTGTCACTCTCGCAACCCACCATAAGCGATCCATGAACATATTGAAACACCCTACAGTGGGGGCCCCTCAACTTTGCGCGAGAACGGAGGGCGTCGTAGGACAGCACCATAAATAAAATATACAATCATACCAACCAAGATCACGATTAACCCACAGGACAAAACGGATCTACTCAAACATCATAGGATAACCAAAGATCATTGGGAAATAATATATGGAGTTGAGCACCTTGTTTAAGTAGAGATTACAGCGGGGAGAAGGGGTGTTACACCACTGCATAGAGGGGGAGAAATTTGGTGTTGACGGTAGCAAGATTGTTGATGTAGATTACTGTCACGATCCTAGCCCCGGCGGCACTCCGGCGCCACCGGGAGAGAGGGGGAGAGAGCGACCCTCCTTCTTCTTCTTCCTTGGCCTCCCCCTAGATGGGAGGAGGGTTCCCCCTCTAGTCCATGGTCTCCATGGTGCCGGAGGGGCAGGAGCCCCTCCGAGATTGGATCTCCCTCTCTGTTCTCTTGTGTTTCGCGTCCCGAGATCTGACTGAAAACCGTTTCTTATATTCCGGGAGATCCGTAACTCCGATTGCGCTGAGATTTTAACATGATTTTTCTTGGATATAATCTTCCTTGCGCCCTTAGTAGAGGCCCAACCGGCGTTCGAGGAGGGCACAACCCACCACCGCGCGCCAGGGGCCTGGGGCGCGCCCTGGTGTCTTGTGGTGCGTGTGGGCCTCCGTTTGCGGTGATTCCAACTCCTAAAAATCATATATATTCCAAATAATTATCCGTGAAATTTTATTGCATTTGGACTTCGTTTGATATGGATTTTCTGCGATACAAAAAACATGCAGAAAATAGGAACTGGCACTTGGCACTGGATCAATAGGTTAGTCCAATAAATCATATAAAAAGTTGCCAAAAGTGTATAAAAGTTGTATAATATTGGCATGAAACAAAAAATTATAGATACGACGGAGACGTATCAACATCCCCAAGCTTAATTCCTGCTCATCCTCGAGCAGGTAAATGATAAAAAAGATAATTTTTGATGTGGAATGCTACCTAGCATAAACTTGATCATATATCTAATCATGGCATGAATATTAAGACATAAGTGATTCAAAGCAATAGTCTATAATTTGACATAAAGACATCAATACTCAGGCATCCCAACAAACAATCATGTCTTTCAGAATATCAACGCTAAAGTAAGCTATCCCTACAAAATCATATAGTCTTGTCATGCCCTGTCTTCTTAACACAAAGTATTTATCATGCACAACCCCGATGACAAGTCGAGCAATTGGTTCATAATTTTTAACGCGCTTCAGCTTTTCAACTCTCACGCAATACATGAGCGCAAGCCATGGATATAGCACTAAGGGTGGAATAGAGTATGATGATAGGGGTAAATATAAAGAAGACAAAAAGGTAGAAAATCTCACATCGATGCGGCTAACCAACGGGCTATAGAGATGCCCATCAATTGATATCAATGCGAGGAGTAGGGATTGCCATGTAACGAATGCACTAAGAGCTATAAGTGTATGAAAGCTCAATGTGAAAATTAAGTGGGTGTGCATCTAATCCTATAATGAAAAATTCCCACTAGTATATGAATGTGACAACATAGGAGACTCTCCATATGAAAAACATGGTGCTACTTTGAATCACAAGTGTGGTAAAGGATACTAACAATGCCCCTTCTCTCTTTGTTTTTTTTTCTTTTTTTTTCTTTCTTTCTTTTTCTTTTTTTCTTTTTTTTTCTTTTTTGTTTTTATATTTTTTTCTCTCATTGTCCGGAGTCTCATCCCGACTTGTGGGGGAATCATAGTCTCCGTCATCCTTTCCTCACTGTGGCACTGCTCTAAAAATGAATAATGATGATTATCACACTTCTATTTACTTATAACTCAAAAAGAAACAAAAAATACAACTCGATACCTATGACAAAATATGACTCTATATGAATGCCTCTGGCAATGTACCACGATGTGCAATGATCTAGCGTAACATGTATGAAAAATGATGAACGGTGGCTGAGCCACAACTACTATGTCAGCTATATGATCATGCAAAGCAATATGACAATGAATGCTCAAGTCATCAAACGGAAGCGGTGGAAGTTGCATGGCAATATATATCGGAATGGCCATGGAAAAGCCATAATAGGTAGGTAGGGTGGCTGTTTTGAGGAAGATATAATAAGGCTTATGTGTGATAGAGTGTATCATATCACGGGGTTTGGATGCACCTGCGAAGTTTGCACCACGTCTCGATGTGAGAAAGGGCTATGCACGGTACCGTAGAGGCTACCAAATTGCGGAAAGTTAAGAGTGTGTATAATCCATGGACTCGCATTAATCATAAAGAAATCATATACTTATTGCAAAAGTTTATTAGCCCTCGAAGCAAATTACTACTACACATGCCCCTAGGGGGATAGATTGGTAGGAAAAGACCATCGCTCGTCCCCGACCGCCACTCATAAGGAAGACAATCAATAATAAATCATGCTCCAACTTCATAGCATAACGAGGGACTATACGTGCATGCTTCGGGAATCACAAACCTTAACACCAATATTCTTAGTAAGCACAACCATTTACTAATACCTCCCACATATTCCATTCTATATCGCAAAACTATTGCAAGGAATCAAACATATCATATTCAGTGATCCATAAGTTTTATGTAGGATTTTATGACTAACCATGCAATTGACCAATTCCTTTTGACTCTCTAAATAGATCTAAGTGAAGCATGAGAGTTTAATTCTTTCTATAAAAGATCATGCTCTAGTAAATATAAGTGAAGTGAAAGCGCATTCTTCAAACAACGGTTTTCTATGTGAAGAGAAACAGGCAATCCAAACTTCAAATGATATAAGTGAAGCACAGGAAGCATTCCAAAAAGCCATACTCAAAAGATATAAGTGAAGTGCAATGAGCATTCTATAAATCAACCATGGACTATCTCATACCAGCATGGTGCATAAAAGAAAAAGGGAAAAACTAAATGCAAAAGACGCTCCAAGATTTTCACATATCACATGAACGAATCGAAACCGAAAACATACCGATACTTGTTGAAGAAAGATGGGATGCCTTCCGGGGCATCCCCAAGCTTAGACGCTTGAGTCTCCTTGAATATTTACTTGGGGTGCCTTGGGCATCCCCAAGCTTGAGCTCTTGCCTCTACTCCTTCTCCTCACATCGAGACCTCCTCGATCTTTGATCACTTCATCCACACAAAACTCAACACAAAGTTCGGTAAGATCCGTTAGTATAATAAAGAAAATCATTACTCTAAGTATTGTTGAAAACCAATTCATATTTTGTTTTTTCATTGTAGCTACTGTAATATAACTTTTCCATGGCTTAACCCACTGATAGAAATTGATAGTTTCATCAAAATAAGCAAACAATGCATCAAAAACAGAATCTGTCTTAAACAGGACAGTCTGTAGTAATCTGAACATTCACGATACTTCTGGTACTCCAAAAATTCTGAAAAAATTAGGAAAAATAAAAAGTTTGTATAGAAAGACATTGCAAAAATTTTCTGAACCGTTTGACGTTCCAATAAAAAAATTAAAATCACGCACTACAGCCAAAGTTTCTGTTTTGCACCGCCCAAACCAACAAGCAATGTAAACATCCTAAAGGCAAATCTCGGCACATTATTTTTATAACACAATGGAATTTTACAAGGGGGTAATTATTTTTGTTGAAAAGTTTCTGTAATTAAGATTCACAAAGTTTCCAAGGGCATGAACAAAGTTCAAGGCTAGCTCCCGCTTCCACGGTGCTCGTCTATCTCACTTTCACTTTTCTTTTTGTGAAGTTTTAAGTTCCCCTTGTCGGATTTCGGGTTCCCGCAGACCCTCCAGGTTTGAACTCTAGGGTGCACGCGGAGATCTCACCCCCTACCTACCTGCGCCTCGTCGCCTCGCTAGGATTTAAACTACCAAAGTAACAACACAAGAGACACAAGGTTTATACTGGTTCGGGCCACCATTGTGGTGTAACACCCTACTCCAGTGTGTGGTGTGGTGGATTGCCTCTTGGGCTGATGATGAACAATACAAGGAAGAACAGCCTCGCGAGGGTGAGGTGTTCTTGTGGCTAGGCTCTTGATCGGATTGGATCAAGCTAAGATGAGGTGAGATGTCCCGATCCTCCTCTACTGTGGATCAAGCTAAGATCTCCTCCTCCTCTCCTTCCCCTATTGTCGTGGCTAGCTCTACTTATAGGCAGGGGCCCTGGGCCTCTTCACAAACATTGAGCGAGAAGCGCGCCAACAATTGGCCATTTTGAAGGGGAACATCTAGTACACTTATCCTGACTAAAGTTGGTCCTCGCCTGTCAAAGGCTCTGGTGGTGACGCCGGCTTGGGCTCCACGATGACCTCCTTCCTGCCGTTGCGACGGTCTTGGTCTTGTTGCACCGAAACGGATGCCTTTGCTTGATACTCTCGCCTGCGCTTACCCCCTTTGCACCCAAGAGGAAATGAGGACACTATGCGTGCTGGCGCCCGCCTGGCGCCCTTGGTCGTCATGCCTTGCGTCATGGGCACCTCGTGAGGTACCCCGCCTTGATCTCTCCGCCTCCTCGCGAGCCAGCCTGACGAGGCCGTGCCCGAGGAAGCTTCCTGTCGTCCGCCCCACAAGGCTTGGCCCCTCGCGACGGTCTTGAGCTCGTGCTGATGAAGATGGGCCGTCTTGGGCCACCCTTGAGCCACGCCCGGCCGCAGCAGTGCAAGTCTGGTACCCCTGTTCCTGTAACGCCAACAAGAGCCCTCGGGCCCAAGGCGCACTGGACTTGGCTCAAGCAAATGAAGCGAAGGGCAAGTCGCGGCGCCGCTGGGCCCTAACAGCTCATGGTTTTGGGCGCCGCGTGGCGGTTGATTGACGTGGGCCCCTCGCTTCCCCACGACGCCGGGCGATCGCATGAATTGACAAGTCCTGCATGCAAAGCGGGTCATGATTACCGCGATCGTGGAGGTCGACGGTTGGCCTTCCCCGGCTATAAGTACGGAACAGCGCGTGCCCTTTCGGTCCATCTCTTCTTGATCCTACTTCTTCTCCGTCCCTTGCTCCACTTTGCGGCAACGGCTCCGATCCGCCGGTTCTCCGCGGAAGAGAAGGGAAAGGCTCCCCGAGAGGGTCCCGACCCGCTTCCATCAAAGAAACGGCTAGCCCTCTGCCGTCGAGATGAGGGCGCCCAGCAGGAGGTGTCGAGGCCGTGGTGCGAGCGGTCGCCGCCAGGGTTCCCGCTGCCCCTGTACGCCCACTTTGAGGGCCCTGAAGGAGTTGACGTTGAGCGCCATGGACGACGCCGCCGTCGGCGTCGGCGGGTCACGGTGGTGCGCGTTGTCCCTCCTGGAGTCCATGCCGAGGGCTCGTCCCGAGAGTTTGTGCTCCACGCCGCCATGCCTCCTCAGTCTTGGATCCGCCTTCCTCCCTCCTTCGCCTTCGTGATGCCGCAGGGGGATATTTGAGCTCGTTGCAGACGCCGGCTGCAGCACCTCGCGATCAAGCGGAGGTCGCGGTCGCCGCCCGGCGAGGACTTCATGACTCGAGGCTGGGGCAAGATCGCCCGGGTCTGCAGGACGAGGGGCGCCCTCGCGATCCACCTGGAGTACGACGGCGCTTCCATGATGCTCTTCAAGGTCCTCGACATGGAAGGACGCCGGCTGGAGTGCTGCCCTGAGAGAGGTGGTCGGGGCCCTGCTGCGGCGAGGGCCAGGCTCGCTGACCGCTCCCTCAGCAGCTCCTCAGGCGGCGGAGGCGGCGGAGGATCCAGCGACTCCGCCAAGCTCTTCGCGACTCCGGAGACGAGCGACGACAGCTACGAGCCCCCGAGCTTGCGCCGCTCTCGGGGCGGGGCGGGCTCATCAGGCCTCCGCTGCCTCTGATCTAGATGAGGTTGGCGCCGGTGCCTGACGGCCCACTGTTGATGATGGCGTTTCTCGCGGAGGCGCGTGTAGTTAGTGTTCTTTAGGACCTGCTCCCTCTGTTCCTTGCGAGGAATCGAAAAGCGCGCCCCGTGGGGGCTTGTAAGGTGCCTGCGGTTCTGTTTGTTAATATGATCCTTGTCGTGAAGTAGCGTGAGATGCTCATTCCGTCTTAGCTTAGTTCCTCCTTTCAAACCTCACGAGGGCTTGGTGCTCTGTGCCGACAGGTCCCGGTCCCAAGGCAAGCTTCAGCCGTCGCTGGTATGCCAGGTCGCGATGCCGTGGTCAAGGCCAGGAGGTGAGCGGCCCGGGGTCCGGTAAGAGCCCCTGAGTCGCGATGCTCAGGAGGTCCCCTTTAGCGCTCAAGCAGCCATCGTTCGGTGAGAAAGGAGCGCGACGTTGCTAACACGGGATTGCATTAGGTGTGAGGTCGGTGCTGCGGTAGCTAGTGTTTCCGGAGGGTGACTTATCTCGGGAGTCAGGAACCGCTTCCTGGTGCGACGTTAGGTCCGCGCATCGGCAGGCGAGGGGTTGCCTGGCGAGGTCCCCGCGTGCCTCTTCCCTCTCGCCTTTGCTCCCCTTTCTTCTCTACGTCCTCGGGTCCCGGCCCTCGAGCGGGTCTCAGCCGTCGCTGGTATGCCAGGTCGCGATGCCATGGACAAGGCCAGAGGGTGAGGGCTGGAGAGCCAGTAAGAGGCCATGAGTCACGATGCTCAGGTACCCCCCCCCCCCTTTAACGTGCAAGTGGTTCGCGCGGACGAGAGTGAAGAAGACGCCGTGAGGGCCTCGCCTAGCGCTGCTCCTTGAAGGGATCCTGCAGGCTCACCACAAGAAGAACAAGAGTCCACCATGACAAGCGGCGGTCAGCCGTTGGTTGCCTTGGAGGGGCGACGAGGCACTGAAGGCCTGACGAGGTGACGCCGTGCGGGGCTGCCGCGGTCAGAGCTCAGCCATTCAGGTTTTTCAGCGTTGCAGGGACAGACCCATGTGCAAGCGACGTGCCGTTAGGGAGCAGCTCCATCAGTTGGTGTCAATTGAGCGGGTGACTAGGTCAAACACGTTAATCACGAAGGAGCAAGTTCATTCAGATAGGTGCAGGGAAGGCAGACGTCGCTGGGTCTGGCCCGAGCGACTTGGGGATGATGCATCCCGAGGGGCGCCCCCAACAAAGTAAGCTAGGAACATGAAGTAAAAGAGATACATGCTGCAGGGACGGACCCACGCGGCCTGGGAATGATGCAGCCCTGGGGGGAGCTCCCAGCTGGAAATGAAACTTGAAGGATGTCACCTGATAACGTTGAAGACGAAGGGATGCTGAAGTAGCAGACGTCGTGGGCTGCGGAAGCCGATCTTCACGCGCCCCCAGGCCCAGGAGCCTCGGAAGGCTCCGGAGGCGCTGGTGGCTCCTCGCGGACCATCTCCATCTCCGCCAGGACTGCGGAACGCCTGGCCTCTTGAGCCTCCAGGATGTTCCCCATGAGGCGCTGGCGCATGGCAGCCGCGCTCGGCATGCCGTAGGGCATGCGAATGTAGCTGTGGGGTGGACCTTCGCAGCGCCCCACGCGTGAGGGCCAGAAGCACTCCTGAGAGGCGGCTCGGTTGAGCCCTGGTATGTCGATGCAGACGCGTAGCCCACCATCCTCGCCTGGATGGGGAGCTACGGCGGGTAAGCGGCGGCTGCCACTCATGACTCTTGGCTCCTGCAACTCTTGAATGATCTGGCTGACGAACTCCTGAGGGTTTGGCCCTCCTTGCCTCGCTCCTTCCTGAGGGAAACATGCTTTGAAACACGCCCAAGTGGTGCCCAAGCGCCTCAGGACCTTAGCAAGGTCGGTGGCCCTCCGGAGAGAGCCCCGAGCCTTGCTTGAGGAGGCGCCGGGCGCGCCTTCCTATGCAATGCAGAAGGAGGTGCCCCTGAATGTGCACGGACCTCGAGGGGCCTGCCTCCCGAGGGGTCGGGCTGGCGATGTCTTCTTCTTCTTGGGAGCGGTCTCGGGAGCCTCCCGCCTCCTGGTCTGGTCTTCAAGTGACGCTGCTTGAAAAGCTCGCCTGTGGAGCACACTGCGTCTCTCTCTTCACAAGGCACCGTGATGACTCCGCCGCTTCCTGGCATCTTGAGGACGTTGTAGCCGTGATGAGTCACGGCCATGAACTTGGCCAGAGCTGGGTACCCAAGGATGGCATTGTATGGCAGGTGAATGTGGGCGACATCGAAGTTGATTAGCTCGGTGCGGTAGTTGTCGCGCGCCCCGAAGGTGACAGGGAGGCGGACCTGCCCAATCGGAACTGTGGAGCCATTGGTGACTCCGGAGAAAGGCTTGGTTGGTTGAAGCTGATTGTAAGGCACTTGGAGATTGTTGAATGTCTCTACGGACAGGACATTGAGCCCTGCTCCGCCATCAATGAGGGTCTTGGTGACTTGCACGTTGCTGATGATTGGGGAACAAAGCATCGGGAGGACTCCGGCTGTGGCCGCGCACTTGAGTTGATCCGCTGAGCTGAACGTGATGGCGCACGCTGACCACCGAGAGGGTGCGTGGCTTCGAGCTTGGGAGGACTGCATTCACTTCATGGGCGAAACTGCTTGAAGATGCGCTGAGAGGTGGGGCTTGAGCTGCGCCCGGGATGCAAGCGATCGGCGGCTCCCGGAAGCCCCAGCCCTCGCCCCGATGATGGTCCTCATTCCTCCTCGGCTGCGGCGGCAGAGGAGGGAGGCCTTCGTTTCCTTGCGGGGCGATCCTCGCGAGGCTGATCCCTCCAGCCTCCCTCGCGAGGCTGGTCCCGCCACGATCCTCGCGAGGTCGGTCACGCCACCCTTGGTGTGGGCCACGGTCTTCCAGCAGCCCCTGCGTTTCTTCCTCCTCCTCGGCCGTAGCCTCGATCAAGCGGTCGGGCCGGTCGATTCTCCTTCTCGCACGGCTCAAGCTCTTGACATTCGTTGGTGTTGTGGTTGTGGAGGTCGGTACACACAAGACGGCTGCCCTTGGAAGACTCGGGCTGATCTCGCCTCGCTTGGTATACGGTTCTCGCATGAGCATGGCAGCCCCTTGCGCTTCACGCCCTGGCCTTGGGCTTCTTCTCTTATGGGTCTGCGGCTGGCAGCTCGAGGAGGGAAACGCGTCCTTCCTCAGCCCTGGCGCACTTGGTCGCCAAGTTGAACAGCTCCAAGGATGTGCACAGATCTTCATGCATCGCCAGCTCCTCCTTCATCTTGACCTCACGCACACCGTCGGAGAAGGTCAAACGATGGCCTCCTCGGTCACCTTGGGAATCTTGAGGCGGCGTTGTTGAAGCGCTGGATGTACTTCGCAGGTCTCCCCGGCTGCTGCTTGATGCGGCGCATGTCGCCACGGCAGAGGCCGGTCACGAGTACCTTGAAGTTGGCAATGAAGCGGGTGCGCATCTCGCCCCAGGAGGAGATCGTGCCAGAGCCAGTTCAGAGCAGTGCGGGCCCTGTCCTTGAGTGCCATGGGAAACCAGTTCGCCATGACCTTCTCGTCCCCGTTGGTGGCTTCGATGCCCAGCTTGTAGAGCTGGAGGAACTCCGCTGGGTCGGCCGTGCCGTCGTAGCGAGGAGGCAGGTCTGGCTTGAACTTACCTGGCCACGCGACGCTGCGCAGCTCGGTGGTGAAGGCGCGGCAGCCTGCTGTGGCCACGGGGGGCCTTTGGTGACGAAGAGCCTGGTCTTGCGGGTCCCCATGTGCTGCCGCTGGGAGCTGCGCAGGGTCTTGGCGTGCTGGAGCAGGAGCGCGGTCGTGACGGGCCGGCGCAGGGAGCACTCGGGCAGCTTCTTGGGGGCGAGGGACCTCTTGACAGCTCTACTCTTGCTACGCTGGTGCCGGACGGACTGGGTTCCGCCCAGGGGCCACGCGCCTTGGGGCCAAGGCGCCTTCTTGAGGGGGAGGCGGCTGAGGCGCCCCTGGAGCTTCATCGCCCGCGCAGGGCGGGGCGCGGTGCGGCGAGAAGGACGGTGCGGGGGAGCCCCCTGCAGCGCGGACGAGCTCGGCGACGTGGTCGAGCCACTCTCTGTAGACGTCGTCGACAGGGCGGTAGCGCAAGAGCTCGTTTGCCGCTGGCGAGCGCGCCCGAGAAACCTCCATGGGCGCGAGAGCGCGAGACGAAGAACCAGCTGGGGCGAGTGAAGGAGTAGCGGTACGGCCGTCTCGCCTTACGGACATATGTTGGGACGATGCTTGCTGCTCGTTCCCCGCCGGGCCGGTGGCGGCGTTGACGGCAGGCGACGGGGAACGGCGGGGGCGGCTGCAGACGGGGGCCGTCTGGGCGACGCGGGTAGCAAGGGCGGCTCGGCGCTCGGCGCAGGCTCGACGAGCGTCTGACATGGATGCAATGGGCGGCGAAGAACAGGGCGGTGGAAGAAGGATTCCGGTGCACCCCTACCTGGCGCGCCAAATGTCGGATTTCGGGTTCTAGCAGACCCTCTAGGTTCGAACTCTGGGGTGCACGCGGAGATCTCACCCCCTACCTACCTACGCCTCGTCGCCTCGCTAGGATCTAAACTACCAAAGGAACAACACAAGAGACACAAGTCGTCCGCCCTAAGAGGCGGGGAAGCATGAGTAGGCGTCTCGCTTTCCATCATCCCCGGAGACAAGTCCCCTGATGAGGAGGACTGTTGGGGTGGACTGTGGACCGAACTACAAGCATATAGTTTAAATGTTACCCCTGCAACCCGAAAAAGAACGGGATATGTTTAGGTCATCCTTGTTCACTTACGATTCGGCAAGGGGCTTGTCCCTAGAGAGGTGCCTTGTGACGACATCGACTTCGAAACCCGAACCATGTAGTAGGGATGCCTTCCCTCTCTTGGGTACTTCCACCTTCAAGTCTTCGGAGGCAGACCTTTTCCTCCCATGAGGAGAAGGGATATTGCCTTCTCCTTCCCCTTCGTCTTTCAAAGGGGGAGCTTCAGTATCCTCGGACATAGTGTCCGGCATACCTATACAGTGGAGGCCGCTATCGGCCTCTTCACTCTTTTTCTTGTCCTCTTGCGCTGGCACTTGATACGGCGCTGGGACCAGCATCCTCGTCAACACAGGATCGGCCGAGTCTTCGGGAAGTGGAGCTGAACACCTAATTCGTTCCGGCTTCTTTATCTAGCCCTGGTCAAAGATAGAACTGTCGGTACGTTGCTACGGGATAATCGACCGAGTTGCATTCAGAAATTGGGTGCTTACCGAGGTATCCGGATGGCTGCAGTCGAGACCGACGTCTTCGGATGTGTCCGGCCACTGCTTTCGAGCCTTGAAGATAGTTTCCACATCCCTTCGTGCGTTGTGCCGAAGAATTGATGAAAGGTCCGCGGTCCTTCCAGATTGAACTCCCACATACAGACAGGCTGTCGCTGGCACGGGAGGATCCGGCGGACTAGCATCACTTGGATCACATTAATGAGTCCAATGTCCCTTTTGAGGATACTCCGAATACGACTTTGCAGCGTCTGTACTTCATCAGCTGATCCCTAGTCTAGCCCCTTATTTATCCATGATGCGAGCCGCAATGGAGGGCCAAATTGGAACACAGGTGCGGTTGCCCATTTGGTACCACGGGGTTCAGTGATATAGAACCACTCCTGTTGCCATAAGTTGGAGGTTTCCGTGAAGGTACATTTTGGCCAGATAGTATTGGCAAGCTTGCTCACCATGGCACCGCTACACTCCGCTTGCTCTCCATTAACTACCTTCAGCTTCACATTAAATTTCTTGAGCCATAGGCCGAAGTGTGCGGGGATGCGGAGAAAGGCTTCATACACGACGATGAACGTCGAGATGTGGAGAAAGGAATCCGGAGCTAGATCGTGAAAATCTAGCCCATAATAGAACATGAGGCCATGAACGAAGGGGTGAAGGGCGAACCCTAGCCCGCGGAGGAAGTGGGAGATGAATACAACCCTCTCGCCAGATTTTGGTGTGGGGATGACCTACCCTTCAGCAGGGAGCCTGTTGGGGATTTTCGCAGTCTGGTACCTCGCCTTCCGAAGCTTCGCGATATCCTCCTCGGTAACCAAGGGGGCTGCCCACCTGCCTTGGGAGATGGATCCGGACATATCTAGAGGGCCTGGTAACAATGGAAGAAATCGAATCCTGGGTGCTAGAGCCTGAGGTTGGGAAGATTTAGGAAGAGGTAGGCGTGGGGGGAGAAAGACGAGTCTGTACCCCTTTATAAATGCGACGAATATCGAACGCCTCCTCACGGGCCTTAAAACTCGCCTATTCCCAAGGGATGGCCAACGACACGGTTGGATTACCCATGCCCATATTAATGAGGATCCCCTGATAAGGGGACACAATCTCTGCTTCGACAAGACGTGCCAAAGGAAACCACATCTCGAAATACGGAGCGGGAGGCTAAAAAAAGTTTGAAATAATGACCAGGCGGAGACGTGGCATCTCACTACAAAAGATGTCAGTAGATGGGACATGTTAATATATTATACTCTTTGTGGTTGTATATGGAGCTTGTTTTGCAGAGCCGGACAAGTTCTCTGTGTTTGAGGACTACTTTGAAGTATTCGGAGGAGGAACCCGCCTTTCAATGCCGAACACAATCTGCGCGCCGGACACATCGTCATTGAAGCCTGGTTCAGGGGCTACTGAGGGAGTCCTGGATTAAGGGGTCCTCAGGCGTCCGGGGTATGTGACGTGGGCCAGACTAATGGGCCATGTGTTGGGGAACGTACCAGAAATTCAAAATTTTCCTACGTGTCACCAAGATCTATCTATTGAGAAACTAGCAACGAGGGGAAGGAGAGTGCATCTACATACCCTTGTAGATCACTAAGCGGAAGCGTTCAAGAGAACGGGGTTGAAGGATTCGTACTCGTCGTGATCCAAATCACCGGAGATCCTAGTGCCGAACGGACGACACCTTCGCGTTCAACACACGTACAGCCCGGTGACGTCTCCCATGCCTTGATCCAGCAAGGAGAGAGGGAGAGTTTGGGGAAGACTCCATCCAGCAGCAGCACGACGGTGTGGTGGTGATGGAGGAGCGTGGCAATCCTGCAGGGCTTCGCCAAGCACCGCGGGTGAGGAGGAGGACTTGGGAGAGGGGGAGGGATGCGCCAGGGGCAAGGGTTCAGCTCCCATGCGCCTCCCCACTATATATAGGGGCGGAGGGGGATTATTTCTCGCCCTCCAAGTCCATTGGGGCGTTGGCAAAGGTGGGAGGAAAGAAATCCCATCCTTTCCTTTCCCCATCGATTGTTATCCCCCTTTTAGGGATCTTGATCTTATCCTTGGGATATGATCTTATTCCTTCTAAGGGGGATCTTGGTGCGCTTGACCAGGGGTGTGGGGCCTTGCCCCCACTACCACGTTCATGTGGGTCCCCGATGCAGGTGGGCCCCACTCCGGAACCTTCTAGAACCTTCCGGTACAATACCGAAAAATCCCGAACATTTTCCGGTGGCCAAAATAGGACTTCCATATATAAATCTTTACCTCCGGACCATTCCGAACTCCTCGTGACGCTCGGGATCTCATCCGGACTCCAAACAACATTCGGTAACCACGTATATCTATTCCCTATAACCCTAGCGCCATCGAACCTTATGTGTAGACCCTACGGGTTCGGGAACCATGCAGACATGACCGAGACGTTCTCCGGTCAATAACCAACAGCGGGCTCTGGATACCCATGTTGGCTCCCACATGTTCCACGATGATCTCATCGGATGAACCACGATGTCAAGGACTCAATCGATCCCGTATACAATTCCCTTTGTCTAACGGTATTGTACTTGCCCGAGATTCGATCGTCGGTATACCGATACCTTGTTCAATCTCGCTACCGCAAGTCTCTTTACTCGTTCGTAACACATCATCCGTGATCAACCCCTTGGTCACATTGTTCACATTATGATGATGTCCTACCGAGTGGGCCCAGAGATACCTCTCCGTTTACAGAGTGACAAATCCAGTCTCGATTCGTGCCAACCCAAGCAGACACTTTCGGAGATACCGTAGTGCACCTTTATAGCCACCCAGTTACATTGTGACGTTTGGTACACCCAAAGCATTCCTACGGTATCCGGAGTTGCACAATCTCATGGTCTAAGGAAAAGATACTTGACATTAGAAAAGCTTTAGCATACGAACTACACGATCTTTGTGCTAGGCTTAGGATTGGGTCTTGTCCATCACATCATTCTCCAAATGATGTGATCCCGTTATCAACGACATCCAATGTCCATGGTCAGGAAACCGTAACCATCTGTTGATCAACGAGCTAGTCAACTAGAGGCTTACTAGGGACATGGTGTTGTCTATGTATCCACTCATGTATCTGAGTTTCCTATCAATACAATTATAGCATGGATAATAAACGATTATCATGAACAAGTAAATATAATAATAACCAATTTATTATTTCCTCTAGGGCATATTTCCAACAGTCTCCCACTTGCACTAGAGTCAATAATCTAGTTCACATCGCTATGTGATCAACACTCATAGGTCACATCTCCATGTGACCAACATCCAAGAGTTTACTAGTGTCACTAAACTAGTTCACATCATCATGTGATTAAGACTCAATGAGTTCTGGGGTTTGATCATGTTTTGCTTGTGAGAGAGGTTTTAGTCAACGGGTCTGCAACATTCAGATCCGTATGTACTTCGCAAATCTCTATGTCATATTGTAAATGCTGCTTCCACGCTCCACTTGGAGCTATTCCAAATGGTTGCTCCACTATACGTATCCGGTTTGCTACTCAGAGTCACTCGAATAGGTGTTAAAGCTTGCATCGACGTAACCCTTTATGCCGAACTCTTTATCACCTCCATAATCGAGAAACATGTCCTTATTTACTCCAAGGACAATTTTTGACCGTTGTCCAATGATCCATTCCTGGATCACTCTTGTACCCCCTTGCCAGACTCATGGCAAGGCACACTTCTAGTGCGGTACACAGCATAGCATACTACAGAGCCTATGTCTGAAGCATAGGGGACGACCTTCGTCCTTTCTATCTCTTCTGTCGTGGTCGAGCTTTAACTCTTAACTTCATACCTTACAACTCAGGCAAGAACTCCTTCTTTGACTGATCCATCTTGAACACCTTCAAGATCATGTCAAGGTATGTGCTCATTTGAAAGTACCATTTAGCGTTTTTATCTATCCTCATAGATCTTGATGCTCAATGTTCAAGCAGCTTAATTCAGGTTTTCTATTGAAAACACTTTTCAAATAACCCTATATGCTTTCCGAAATTCTACATCATTTTCGATCAACAATATGTCATTCACATATACTTATCGAAATTCTATAGTGCTCCCACTCACTTCTTTGGAAATACAAGTCTCTCATAAACTTTGTATAAACCCAAAATCTTTGATCATCTCATCAAAGCGCACATTCCAACTCCGAGATGCTTACTCCGGTCCTTAGAAGGATCATTTGGAGCCAAGATACCTTTTAGCATCCTTAGGATCGACAAAAACTTTCGATTGTATCACATACAACCTTTCCTTATGAAGACCGGTAAGGAAACTCGTTTTGACATCCATCCGCCAGATTTCATAAATGCAGCTAATGCTAACATGATTCCGACGGACTTAAGCATCGCTACGGATGAGAAAATCTCATCGTAGTCAACTCCTTGAACTTGTGAAAAACTCTTCGCCACAAGTCGAGCTTCATAGACGGTGACATTACCGTCCTTGTCCGTCTTCTTCTTAAAGATCCATTTATCTCAATGGCTTGCCGATCATCGGGCAAGTCCACCAAAGTCCATGCTTTGTTCTGATACATGGATCCTATCTCGGATTTCATGGCTTCTAACCATTTGTCGGAATATGAGCCCACCATCGCTTCCCCATAGCTCGTAGGTTCATTGTTGTCTAGCAACATGACCTTCAAGACAGGATTACTGTACCACTCAGAAGTAGTACGCATCATTGTCACCCTATGAGGTACGGTAGTGACTTGATCCAAAACTTCATGATCACTATCATAAGCTTCTACTTCAGTTGGTGTAGGCGCCACAGGAACAACTTCTTGTGCCCTGCTACACACTTGTTGAAGTGACGGTTCAATAACCTCATCAAGTCTCCACCATCCTCCCACTCAATTCTTTCGAGAGAAACTTTTCTCGGGAAAGGACCTAATTCTAGAAGCAATCCTTTTTGCTTCCGGAACTAAGACTGGAGGTATACCCAACTGTTTTGGGTGTCCTATGAAGAAGCATTTTATCCGCTTGGGTTCGAGCTTATCAACCTGAAACTTTTTCACATAAGCGTCACAGCCCCAAACTCTTAAGAAACGACAATTTAGGTTTCTCCAAACCATAGTTCAAACGGTGTCGTCTCAACGGAATTACGTGGTGCCCTATTAAAGTGAGTGTGGTTATCTCTAATGCCTAACCCATGAAAGATAGTGGTAATTCGATAAGAGACGTCATGGTACGCGTCATATCCAATAGGGTGCAACTATGATGTTTGGACACACCATCACACTATGGTGTTCCAGGCGGTATTTATTGTGAAACAATTTCCACAATGTCTTAATTGCGTGCCAAAGCTCGTAACTCAGATACTCATCTCTATGATCATATCATAGACATTTTATCCTCTTGTCACGATGATCTTCAACTTCACTCTTAAATTACTTGAACCATTCAATAATTCAGACTTGTGTTTCATCAAGTAAATACACTCAGTATCTACTCAAATCACCCCTGAAGTAAGAACATAATGATATTCACTGCATGCCTCAGCACTCATTGGAATGCACACATCAAAATGTGTTACTTCCAACAAGTTGCTATCTTGTTCCATCTTATCAAACCGAGGCTTTTAGGTCATTTTTCCCATGTGGTATGATTTGCATATCTCAAGTGATTCAAAATCAAGTGAGTCCAAACGATCCATCTGCATGGAGTTTCTTCATGCGTATACACCAATAGACATGGTTCGCATGTCTCAAACTTTTCAAAAACGAGTGAGTCCAAAGATCCATCAACATGGAGCTTCTTCATGCGTTTTATACCAATATGACTTACATGGCAGTGCCACAAGTAAGTGGTACCATCATTACTATCTTATATCTTTTGGCATGAAAATGTGTATTACTATGATCGAGATTCAATAAACCATTCCTTTAGGTGCAAGACCATTGAAGGTATTATTCAAATAAATAGAGTAACCATTATTCTCCTTAAATGAATAACCGTATTGCGATAGACATAATCCAATCATGTCTATGCTCAACGCAAACACCAAATGACAATTATTCTGGTTTAACCACTAATCTTGATGGTAGAGGGAGCGTGTGATGTTTGATCACATCAAACTTGGAAACACTTCCAACACATATCGTCAGCTCACCTTTAGCTAGTCTCCGTTTATTCCGTAGCCTTTTATTTCGAGTTACTAACACTTAGCAACCGAACCGGTATCTAATACCCTGGTGCTACTAGGAGTACTAGTAAAGTACACAATAACTTAATGTATATCCAATATACTTCTCTCGACCTTGCCAGCCTTCTCATCTACCAAGTATCTAGGGTAATTCTGCTCCAGTGGTTGTTCCCCTTATTACAGAAGCACTTAGTCTCGGGTTTGGGTTCAACCTTGGGTTTCTTCATTAGAGCAGCAGTTGATTTGCTGTTTCATGAAGTATCCCTTCTTGCCCTTGCCCTTCTTGAAACTAGTGGTTTCACCAACCATCAACAATTGATGCTCCTTCTTGATTCCTACTTTCGCGGTGTCAAACATCGCGAATATCTCAAGGATCATCATATTTATCCTTGATTTGTTATAGTTCATCACGAAGCTCTAGCAGCTTGGTGGCAATGACTTTGGAGAAACATCACTATCTCTGGAAGATCAACTCCCACTCGATTCAAGTGATTGTTGCACTCAGACAATCTGAGCACAAGCTCAACGATTGAGCTTTTCTCCCTTAGTTTGCAGGCTAAGAAAATCGTCGGAGGTCTTATACCTCTTGACGTGGGCACGAGCCTGAAATCCCAATTTCAGCCCTCAGAACATCTCATATGTTCGCGACGTTTCAAAAACGTCTTTGGTGCCTCAACTCTAAACCGCTTAAGCGAACTATCACGTAGTTATCAAAACGTGTATGTCCGATGTTCGCAACATCCACAGACGACGCGTTTGGGGTTCACACACGAGCGGTGCATTAAGGACATAAGCTTTTTACGTCCGCATAATCGCCATTGTCAACTATCAACTATATTTTCTCTAGGAACATATCTAAACAGTGGAACTAAAGCGCGAGCTTACGACATAATTTGCAAAGATCTTTTGACTATGTTCAGGATAATTAAGTTCATCTCAAGAACTCCCACTCAGATAGACATCCCTCTAGTCATCTAAGTGATTACATGATTCGAGTCAACTAGGCCGTGTCCGATCATCACGTGAGACGGACTAGTCATCATCGGTGAACATATTCATGTTGATCGTATCCTCCATACGACTCATGCTCGACCTTTCGGTCTCTTGTGTTCCGAGGCCATGTCTGTACATGCTAGGCTCGTCAAGTTAACCTAAGTGTTTCGCATGTGTAAATCTGGCTTACACCGTTGTATGTGAACGTAAGAACCTATCACACCCGATCATCACGTGGTGCTTGAAACGACGAACTTTCGCAACGCTGCACGTTAGGGGAACACTTTCTTGAAATTTTAATGAGGATCATCTTATTTACTACCGTCGTTCTAAGCAAATAAGATGTATAAACATGATAAACATCACATGCAATCAAATAGTGACATGATATGGCCAATATCATTTTGCTCCTTTTGATCTCCATCTTCGGGGCTCCATGATCATCATCGTCACCGGCATGACACCATGATCTCCATCATCGTGTCTCCATGAAGTTGTCTCGCCGACTTATTACTTCTACTACTATGGCTACCGGTTAGCAATAAAGTAAAGTAATTACATGCCGTTGTTCAATGACACGCAGGTCATACAATAAATTACGACAACTCCTATGGCTCCTGCCGGTTGTCATACTCATCGACATGCAAGTCATGATTCCTATTACAAGAACGTGATCAATCTCATACATCACATATCATTCATCACATTCTTCTTGGCCATATCACATCACATAGCATACCCTGCAAAAACAAGTTAGACGTCCTCTAATTGTTGTTTGCATGTTTTACGTGGCTGCTATGGGTTTCTAGCAAGAACGTTTCTTACCTACGCAAAACCACAACGTGATATGCCAATTGATATTTACCCTTCATAAGGACCCTTTTCATCGAATCCATTCCGACTAAAGTGGAGAGGCGGCACTCGCTAGCCACCTTATGCACCAAGTGCATGTCGATCGGTGGAACCTGTCTCACGTAAGTGTACGTGTAAGGTCGGTCCGGCCGCTTCATCCCACAATACCGTCGAAACAAGATTGGACTAGTAACGGTAAGCATATTGAACAAAATCAACGCCCACAACTACTTTGTGTTCTACTCGTGCAAAGAATTACATAATAGACCTTGCTCATGATGCCCTTTGTTGGGGAACGAGCAGAAATTCAAAATTTTCCACGTGTCACCAAGATCTATCTATGGAGAAACTAGCAACGAGGGAAGGAGAGTGCATCTACATACCCTTGTAGATCGCTAAGCGAAGCGTTCAAGAGAACGGGGTTGAAGGAGTCGTACTTGTCGTGATCCAAATCACCGGAGATCCTAGTGCGAACGGACGGCACCTCTGCGTTCAACACACGTACAGCCCGGTGGCGTCTCCCATGCCTTGATCCAGCAAGGAGAGAGGGAGAGGTTGGGAAGACTCCATCCAGCAGCAGCACGACGGCGTGGTGGTGATGGAGGAGCGTGGCATCCTGCAGGCTTCGCCAAGCACCGCGGGAGAGGAGGAGGACTTGGGAGAGGGGAGGCTGCGCCAGGGGCAAGGGTTCAGCTCCCATGCGCCTCCCACTATATATAGGGGCGGAGGGGATTATTTCTTGCCCTCCAAGTCCATTGGGGCGTTGGCAAGGTGGGAGGAAAGAAATCCCATCCTTTCCTTTCCCCATCGATTGTTATCCCCCTTTAGGGATCTTGATCTTATCCTTCGGGATATGATCTTATTCCTTCTAAGGGGGATCTTGGTGCGCTTGACCAGGGTGTGGGGCCTTGCCCCACTACCCACGTTCATGTGGGTCCCCCATGCAGGTGGGCCCCACTCCGGAACCTTCTAGAACCTTCCCGATACAATACCCGAAAATCCCGAACATTTTCCGGTGGCCAAAATAGGACTTCCCATATATAAATCTTTACCTCCGGACCATTCCGGAACTCCTCGTGACGTCCGGGATCTCATCCGGGACTCCGAACAACATTCGGTAACCACGTATATCTATTCCCTATAACCTTAGCGTCATCGAACCTTAAGTGTGTAGACCCTACGGGTTCGGGAACCATGCAGACATGACCGAGACGTTCTCCGGTCAATAACCAACAGTGGGATCTGGATACCCATGTTGGCTCCCACATGTTCCATGATGATCTCATCGGATGAACCACGATGTCAAGGACTCAATCGATCTCGTATACAATTCCCTTTGTCTAACGGTATTGTACTTGCCCGAGATTCGATCGTCGGTATACCGATACCTTGTTCAATCTCGTTACCGGCAAGTCTCTTTACTCGTTCCATAACACATCATCCCGTGATCAACCCCTTGGTCACATTGTGCACATTATGATGATGTCCTACCGAGTGGGCCCAGAGATACCTCTCCGTTTACGAGTGACAAATCCAGTCTCGATTCGTGCCAACCCAACAGACACTTTTGGAGATACCGTAGTGCACCTTTATAGCCACCCGATTCGTTGTGGACGTTTGGTACACCCAAAGCATTCCTACGGTATCCGGAGTTGCACAATCTCATGGTCTAAGGAAAAGATACTTGACATTAGAAAAGCTTTAGCATACTGAACTACGATCTTTGTGCTAGGCTTAGGATTGGGTCTTGTCCATCACATCATTCTCCAAATGATGTGATCCCGTTATCAACGACATCCAATGTCCATGGTCAGGAAACCATAACCATCTGTTGATCAACGAGCTAGTCAACTAGAGGCTTACTAGGGACATGGTGTTGTCTACGTATCCACACATGTATCTGAGTTTCCTATCAATAAAATTATAGCATGGATAATAAACGATTATCATGAACAAGGAAATATAATAATAACCAATTTATTATTGCCTCTAGGGCATATTTCCAACACCATGAAGATACAAGACAGAAGACTTCCTCCCATGTCTGGATGGTATTGTCCTTTGCATGGATGGCAAACTTGGCGTTCGTATATGAAGATAACTTCCTCTGTAAATCGACTCTGTACAACCCTAGGCCCCTCCGGTGTATATATAAACCGGAGGGTTTAGTCCGTAGAGGCAATCACAATCATACAGGCTAGACATCTAGGGTTTACCATTACGATCTCGTGGTAGGTCAACTCTTGTAATCCTCATATTCATCAAGATCAATCAAGCAAGAAGTAGGGTATTACCTCCATCAAGAGGGCCCGAACCTGGGTAAACATCGTGTCCCCCGTCTCCTCTTACCATCAACCTTAGACGCACAGTTTGGGACCCCCTACCCGAGATCCACCGATTTTGACACCGACAGGGATTCACACTAATCACTTTAAGATCTTCATCATTATTATTATGAAAACTAGAAGAATGTGTTTTTTCTAGCCAATTTCTCTTAGCATGCATCCTAGTGGTTCACTCTCTACTTTCATTCATAGAAATTTTAATAGCTTTCAGAGATTCATTAATATTAATCTTGGGTGGCATAGATCTAATCTTAAAAGAATCAATCTCATGAGAAATTCTATCAACGTTTCTAGCCAAATCATCAATCTTAAGCAATTTTTCTTCTACCATAGCATTGGAAATCTTTTGAGAATTAATGAAATCTTTAATATTATTCTCAAGATCAGAGGGTATCTTCTTATCATTTCCATAAAAATTGTTGTAGGAATTACCATAATTATTAGAGGAATTACTGAGAAACGACCTAGGATTAAAATTGCCTCTATACGCATTATTACCAAAATTGTTCCTACCAACAAAACTAACGTCCATAGATTCATTATTATTCTCAATCAAAGTGGACAAAGGCATATCATTAGGATCAATAGGAGCACTCTTACTAGCAATCAATTTCATAAGTCATCCATCTTTCCACTCAAAGTATTAATTTCTTCAATCGCATGCACTTTCTTACTAGTAGAAGATCTTCCGGTATGTCATTGAGAGAAATTTGCCATAATATTATCTAGGAGTTTAGTAGATTCTCCTAATGTGATCTACTATATCTAAATAGCTAGCCCCCACTACTAGGAATTCTCTTGCTTCTCCTTAAGCCACATCAGCCAAATTAATTTTGTCGTTGGATATACTAGATCAATCAACAATATCTGTTTGATCTATAGAGCTGATGCACAAACAACACATGTACTAACGGCCGCATGCATGCAAATGCATGTAGTAACTGTCGTGAGTGTTTTAATCAAGACAAAAAAAATGACCCATGCATGCAACTCATAAACGTTTGTTTCATACTCAAGTGCTCTATGAAAGAAAAGTGAGGCGTGCTTTCATATTTATTTTGTTTTCATCAAAATTTGAACTTATACATAGATACATTTATTTATTTATTTGTAAAATACTGATAAACAGATTATCTTACTGTAGCAGAAATTATAAAGACACTAGCTAGGTCGATTAGTTCAACGCAATTTTTATTTCATGCAAAATCCCCGCCGCAGCGTGTGGGGCATCGTCTAGTTTCCATAAAAGTACCCCCGTGGCGGAATCTAAAAGATTTCTAGCTGCGAAATTCAATCTGGCATAAAAAAATTGTATGACCATTCATAAACTAAAATCATGAGTATGGCAATTTCTTATCATCAATTTTATACTCTCCCAAGATTGTGCAACATGTTCATGATGAACTTGCTTAAAATTCATTATATCATTCCTAAGGGAGATGATCTTAGCGGGAGGAAAAATACTTGGAAATAAAAGCATCTTTACACTTATTCCATGAATCAATACTATTTTTAGGCAAAAATGAAAACCAAGTTTTAGCACGATCTCGTAGTGAGAACAGAAATAGCTTCAATTTAACAATATCATTATCCACATCTTTTTTTATTTTGCATATCACACAACTCAACGAAAGAATTTGATAGGATGCAACATCTTCATTAGGACTACCAGAAATTTGTTCTTTCATAACGAGATTCAACAAAGCGGCATTAATTTCATAAGATTCCGCACTAGTGGCGGGAGCAACCGGAGTACTAATAAAATCATTATTGTTAGTGTTGGAAAAATCACACAACTTGGTATTTACTTGAGACATAGTGACAAAGCAACCAATCTAGCACACAAGCAAACAAAAAGCAAACGAAAAGGCGAACGAAAGGAAGGTGAATAAAAAGGCAAATGTTTTTGTGTTTTCTGAAAACGTTTTAGAAGTGGGGGAGAGGAAAACGAGAGGCAAATAGCAAATAATGTAAGTGCAAGATATGAGAGTTTATGATAGGTACTTGGTAGGCTTGATGTAGAACCTCCCCGGCAACGGCGCCTGAAATTCTTCCTGCTACTTATTGAGCTTGCGTTGATTTTTTTTCCTTGAAGAGGAAAGAGTGATGCAGCAAAGTAGAGATAAATATTTCCCTCAATTAAGAACCAAGGTATCAATCCAGTAGGAGGCACAAACAAGTCACCAATATATGCACCTGCACAAACTAACAAACACTTGCACACAACGTGAAAAAGGGGTTGTCAATCCCTTCACGGTCACTAGCAAGAGTGAGATCTAATAAAGATAGGTATAAAAGATAAGTAAAAGGCAAAATAAGTTAAATATAAATAAATTGCAGCAAAGGTATTTTTGCATTTTTTTGGTTTATAGATCTGAAAATATATGATGGAAAATAGACCCGGGGGGCCATAGTTTTCACTATAGGCTTCTCTCTTGAAGAAAACATACCGTGGGTAAACGAATTACTGTTGAGCAATTGAAAGAAAAGCGCATACTTATGACGATATCTAAGGCAATGATCATGAATATAGGCATCACGTCTGTGACAAGTAGACCGACTCCTGCCTGCATCTACTACTATTACTCCACACATCGACCAACTCCTGCCTGCATCTAGAGTATTAAGTTCATAAGAACAGAGTAACGCCTTAAGCAAGATGACATGATGTAGAGGGATAAACTCTAGCAATATGATATAAACCCCATCTATTTATCCTTGATGGCAACAATACAATACGTGCCTCGCTACCCCTTCTATCACTGGGTGAGGACACCGCAAGATTGAACCCAAAACTAAGCACCTCTCCCATTGCAAGAAAAACCAATCTAGTTCGCCAAACCAAACCGATAGTTCAAAGAGAAATTCAAATATATCTTAATCATGCATAAAAGAGTTCAGAGGAGAGTCAAATAATATTCATAGATAATCTGATCATAAATCCACAATTCATCGGATCTCAACAAACGCACCACAAAAGAAGATTGCATCGAATAGATTTCCAAGAACATCGAGGAGGAGATTGTATTGAAGATCAAAGAGAGAGAAGAAGCCATCTACCTACTAGCTATGGACCCATAGGTCCATGGTAAACTACTCACGCTTCATTGGAAGGGCAGCAAGGTTGATGTAGAGGACCTCCATGATCAAATCCCTCTCTGGTAGAGTGTCGGAAAAGGCCCCAAGATGGGATCTCACAGAAACGAAAGCTTGCGGTGGCGGAAAAGTATTTTTTGTGTGCCTCTGGTATAGGGAGAATATTTGGGTAATTATGGAGCAAGAATTAGGTCAAGACGGTCCATGAGGGGCCCACAAGCCAAGGCTTGTGGCCACCTCGTGGGTATTCTGGCCTCCTCTCCAAGTCTCGTGGGTTTCTCTGGTGCAAGAAAAATCACCGTAAAGTTCAATTCCATTTGGCCTCCATTTGATATTCCTTTTCTGTAAAAGTCAAAAACAAGGAAAAAAACAGAAACTGGCACTAGGCTCTAGGTTAATAGGTTAGTCCCAAAAATAATATAAAATAACATATTAATGCACATAAAACATCCAAAACAGATAATATAATAGCATGGAACAATAAAAAATTATAGATATGTTAGAGACGTATCAAGCATCCCCAATCTTAATTCCTGCTCGTCCTAGAGTGGGTAAATGATAAAAACAGAATTTTTGACGTGGAATGCTACCTAACCCATTTATCAATGCAATCTTCTTTATTGCGGCAGGAATATTCATATCCATAAGATTCAAAACAAATGTTTAATATTGACATAAAAACAATAATACTTCAAGCATACTAATAAAGCAAGCATGTATTCTCAAAATAACATGGCCAAAGAAAGTTATCCCTACAAAATCATATAGTCTGGCTATGCTCCATCTTCACCATACAAAGTATTTCATCATGCACAACCCCGATGACAAGCCAAGCAATTGTTTCATACTTTTAGTGTTCTCAAACTTTTTCAACTTTCACGCAATACGTGAGCGTGAGCCCTGGATATAGCATTATAGGTGGAATAGAATATGGTAGTTGTGGAGAAGACAAAAAAAGAAAGGAGAAAGTCTCACATCAACTAGGAAAATTAATGGGCTATGGAGATGCCCATCAATTGATATCGATGTGAGTGAGTAGGGATTGCCATGCAACGGATGCACTAGAGCTATAAAGTGTAAGAAACCTCAAAAAGAAACTAAGTGGGCGTGCATCCAACTTGCTTGCTCATGAAGACCTAGGGCAATTTGAGGAAGCCCATCATTGGAATATACAAGCCAAGTTCTATAATGAAAAATTCCCACTAGTATATGAAAGTGATAAAATAGGAGACTCTCTATCATGAAGAACATGGTGCTATTTCAAAGCACAAGTGTTGGAAAGGATAGTAACATTGTCCCTTCTCTCTTTTTCTCTCATTTTTAGTTTGGGCTTCTTTGGCCTCTTTTTCTATATCTGGCTTCTTTGGCCTCTTTTATTTTCTTAAAGTCCGGAGACTCATCCCAACTTGTGAGGGAGTCATAGCTTCCATCATCCTTTCCTCACATGGGACAATGTTCTAATAATGATGATCATCAAACTTTTATTTACTTACAACTCCAGAATTACAACTCGATACTAGAACAAAGATATGACTCTATATGAATGCCTCATGCATATGAGAACAATATGACAATGATGGTATGCGTAAAATGGAATGGTGGAATTTGCATGGCAATATATCTCGGAATGGCTATGGAAATGCCATAATAGGTAGGTATGGTGGCTGTTTTGAGGAAGGTTATATGGTGGGTTTAATGCACCGGTGAAAGTTGCGTGTTACTAGAGAGGCTAGAAATGGTGGAAGGGTGAGACTGTGTATAATCCATGGACTCAATATTAATCACAAAGAACTCACATACTTATTGCAAAAGTTTATTAGCCATCAAAAAAAGTACTAATACGCATTCTCCTTGGGGTATAGATTGGTAGGAAAAGACCATCACTCGTCCCCGACCGCCACTCATAAGGAAGAAAATCAAAGAATAAATCATGCTCCGACTTCATCACATAACGGTTCACCATACGTGCATGCTATGGGAATCACAAACTTTAACCCAAGTATTTCTACCAATCCACAATTACTCACTAACATGACTCTAATATCACCATCTTTATATCTCAAAACAAATGCAAGGAATCAAACTTCTCATATTATTCAATGCTCTTTATATGAAAGTTTTTATTATATCCCTCTTGGATACCCATCATATTAGGACTAAATTCATAACCTAAGCAAATTACCATGCTATTTCAAGACTCTCAAAATAATATAAGTGAAGCATGAGAGTTAAACAATTTCTATAAAGTTAAACCACCGTTGTGCGCTAAAAAGATATAAGTGAAGCACTAGAGCAAACTGCCTAGCTCAAAAGATATAAGTGAAGCACATAGAGTATTCTAATAAATTCATGATTAAAGCGTGTCCCTCTCAAAAGGTGTGTACAGCGAGGATGATTATGTCAAACTAAAAAGCAAAGACTCATATCATACAAGACGCTCCAAGCAAAACACATATCATGTGGTGACTAAAAATATAGCCCCAAATAAATTTACCGATGGATTGAAGACGAACGAGGGGATGCCATCCAGGGCATCCCCAAGCTTAGATGCTTGGTTGTCCTTGAATATTACCTTGGGTTGCCTTGGGCATCCCCAAGCTTAGGCTCTTGCCACTCCTTATTCCGTGGTCCATCAAATCTTTACCCAAAACTTGAAAACTTCACAACACAAAACTCAACAGAAAACTCGTAAGATCCGTTATTATAACAAAATAAATCACCACTTTAGGTATTGTTGTGAACTCATTCTAAATTTATATTGGTGTAATATCTACTGTATTATAACTTCTCCATGGTTCATACCCCTCGATACTACCCATAGATTCGTCGAAATAAGCAAACAAAACACATAGAAAACAGAATCTGTCAAAAACAGAACAATCTGTAGTAATTTGGAAACTTCGTATACTTCTATAACTCCAAAAATTCTGAAAAAATAGGAAAATCTAGGAAATTTACATATAAATCTTGTGTAAAACACTCAGATCAAAAGCATGTTTCTGTGATTTTTTACAATTCTGGCAATGAGCGCACAAGTTTATGTTTTTCCAGCAAGATCAAATCAACCATCACCATAGACCATCCCAAAGGTCTTACTTGGCTCCAACACTAATTAAAACACCAAAGAACAATTAATACATAGGTAATAATGTGCATACTCACAAAATAGAAAATAAAAATATTGGGTTCTCTCCCAACAAGCGCTTTTCTTGAAAGCCTTTTAGCTAGGAATTGATAATTTTAATGATGCTCACATGAAAGATAGCAATTGAAACACGAAGAGAGCATCATGTAGTATGTGAAAAACAAGATTAAGTCTAACATACTTCCTATGCGTAGGCATTTTATTGGGAAAATATTCATCAAGACAAGCAAAAACTAGCATATGCAAGGAAGAAGAAAGGAACAATAGCAATCTCAACATAACGAGAGGTAATTTAATGACATAAAAAATTATACAACCATATTTTCCTCTCTCATAATAATTACACGTGGGATGATATTCAAATTCAACAATATAGCTATCACATAACATATTCTCTACATGATCCACATGCATGTGATACGTCTCCAACGTATCTATAATTTTTGATTGTTCCATGCTATTATATTATCTGTTTTGGATGTTTATGGGCTTTACTAAACACTTTTATATTATTTTTGGGACTAACCTATTGACCCAGAGCCCAGTGCCAGTTTCCTGTTTTTTCCCTTGTTTCAGTGTTTCGAAGAAAAGGAATATCAAATGGAGTCGAAACGGAATGAAACCTTCTGGAGAAGATATTTTTGGAAAGAAAGCAACCTGGGAGACTTGGAGTGCATGTCAGGAAAGCAACAAGGGAGGCACGAGGCAGGGGGAGCGCCACCACCCCTGGGCGCGCCCTCCACCCTCGTGGTCCCCTCGTGGCTCCCCTGACGTATTTCTTCCGCCTGTATATATCCATATACCCTAAAACCATCAAGGAAGAGAATAGATCGGGAGTTCCGCCGTCGCAAGCTTCTGTAGCCACCAAAAACCAATCGGGACCCTGTTCTGGCACCCTGCTGGAGGGGGGAACCCTCATCGGTGGCCATCTTCATCATCCTGGTGCTCTCCATGACGAAGAGGGAGTAGTTCACCCTCGGGGCTGAGGGTATGTACCAGCAGCTATGTGTTTGATCTCTCTCTCTCTCTCTCTCTCTCTCTCTCTCTCTCTCTCGTGTTCTTGAGGTGATATGATCTTGATGTATCGCAAGCTTTGCTATTATAGTTGGATCTTATGTTGCTTCTCCCCCTCTACTCTCTTGTAATGGATTGAGTTTCCCCTTTGAAGTTATCTCATCGGATTGAGACTTTTAATGATTTGAGAAGACTTGATGTATGTCTTGCGTGGGATACCCATGGTGACAATGGGTTATTCTATTGATCCACTTGATGTATGTTTTGGTGATCAACTTGCGGGTTCCGCCCATGAACCTATGCATAGGGGTTGGCACACGTTTTCGTCTTGATTCTTCGGTAGAAACTTTGGGGCACTCTTTGAGGTTCTATGTGTTGGTTGAATAGATGAATCTGAGACTGTGTGATGCATATCGTATAATCATACCCACGGATACTTGTAGTGACATTGGAGTATCTAGGTGACATTAGGGTTTTGGTTGATGTGTGTCTTAAGGTGTTATTTTACTACGAACTCTAGGGTTGTTTGTGAGACTTATAGGAATAGCCAGTGGATTGATCGGAAAGAATAACTTTGAGGTGGTTTCGTACCCTACAATAATCTCTTCGTTTGTTCTCTGCTATTAGTGACTTTGGAGTGACTCTTTGTTGCATGTTTAGGGATAGTTATATGATCCAGTTATGTTATTATTGTTTAGAGAACTTGCACTAGTGAAAGTATGAACCCTAGGCCTTATTTCCTAGCATTGCAATACCGTTTACGCTCACTTTTATCATTAGTTACCTTGTTGTTTTTATATTTTCAGATTACAAAAACTTTTATCTACCATCCATATTGCACTTGTATCACCATCTCTTCGCCGAACTAGTGCACCTATACAATTTACCATTGTATTGGGTGTGTTGGGGACACAAGAGACTCTTTGTTATTTGGTCGCAGGGTTGCTTGAGAGAGACCATCTTCAACCTACACCTCCCACGGATTGATAAACCTTAGGTCATCCACTTGAGGGAAATTTGCTACTGTCCTACAAACCTCTGCACTTGGAGGCCCAACAACGTCTACAACAAGAAGGTTGCGTAGTAGACATCAAGCAGTTTCTGGCGCCGTTGCCGGGGAGGCTAGGTAAGCGGCACTCACACCCCGTCAACTAAGCTCTTTCCTGGCGCCGTTGCCGGGGAGGTGAGTGCTTGAAGGTATATCTTTAGATCTTGCAATCGAATCTTTTAGTTTCTTGTTTTATCACTAGTTTATAAAAGAAAACTACAAAGAAAATGGAATTGAGTTTACCTCATACGCTTCATCTTTTTAATAACTTTCGTGAGTATGATGGTAAGGAAAATTGTGCCAAAGTGTTAGAAGAAGAATGCATTAAAATGTTTGGCACTAAATCTTTGAATGATGAGAATGATTGCAATGTTGTTAGTATGAACTCCTTGAATATCCATAGTACTAATGATGATTGCTCTAGTTATGATGAAAATGTCTCCTATAAACATGTCGATTTTTGTGGAGTGCAGTGGGTTTGCAAGTACACACCAAATAGGGAAGATAGATATTGCAAGAGGCATAAGCATTTAGAAACTAAATTGTTGCAAGAAAGGCTAGATGTTTGTGCTGAAAACTTAAATTTTCTTGGCCATACTTGTGAACTTTGCAATGAACGTGGTCATTTAACTATCCGATGCAAATTGTTTCATGATCTAATCGTTTCCAAAAATTGTGATGACTTGATTTCCCTTGCACATTATAATGAACTTAGTTTGCTTATGGGTTACGAAGAAATGAAACGTATAACTAACTATCTTCCAGTATTTGCCCGTGATAAACTTCTTGGTTTTGATCTAGAGGAAATTTATATGTATTGTGCGGTGAATTGCATTGAAAATCCTTATATTGCCAATTACATAAAGAGAAGAAACAAATAGAAGATGAAGAGAATACTAACGAAAGGGAAGAGACTTCCCAATATTCTCCTATTATTTCTTATGATGAATCAGGTAACGAGCAGGAGCCTTCTATTCAACCAATCTCATTAATAAGGAGCTCCAAAAATAGGATTGAACCCACACATGATGTGGTGAAGAAGAAGAAAAGAAAAAGGAAGAGAGGTAAAAAGGTATCTCTCCCAAATAATGTTGCTCCTATTATTGTTGTGCCTCATGAAAATGAATCAAAAATAATTGTGGAAGATGATGCACTTGATGATGATCTTGTTATTCCTATTGCTTGTTGTGATGATTATGATTGGGAAGATAATGATACTTCTTATGATCTTGAAAATCGTTTTGGCACTTGCTTGGAAGAATATGATAATTTCTATACTATTGGTGCTATCCATACTATTAATGATGAGAGTGATTATGCTTATGATATGAAAAGGCCCAAGCTTGGTGAAGCTATGTTTGATGAGGATGACATATTTGAGAATATATTTGCTGAAATTAATGTTTGTCCCAAGCTTGGGGATGCTATGTTTAATAATGATGATATTTTTAGTCTCCCAAGTTTTGATATGCAAAGTTGTTATGATGATAGCATGCCTTCTACCTATGATGATTATATTGATGAAAGTGGGTTTGGAAGAGTGTCAACTTTAGGAAGTAACGATCCCACTGTTTTGGAGGATGTTGAATCTTATAATATTTATGAAAGTGGATTTGGAGAGGTCGTGACTTTATTTAGTGATGTATCCACTATTTCGGAAGAGGTTTCAATCGATTATGATGAGAACAAAGTTGCTACTTATGATGATTATTGTGATGAAACTTATGCTATAAAAAGTAGTGATGATTATATTTATAAAACATGTCATGATTATGATTCCCCTTTTTCTGAACATCACTCTTTTAATGTGGAAACAATTTATAGTATTCAAGTCTCTTATGATACTCCCACTATCCCGAATGAGAAGAATTTTGCTTATGTGGAGAGTAATAAATTTTCTATGCAAGTAGATCATGAAAAGAATGCTTTAGGTGTTGGTTATATTGTTGAATTCATTCATGATGCTACTGAAGATTATTATGAGGTAGGGAATTATGCTTGTAGGAATTGTAATAATATCAAGTTTCCTCTCTATGTGCTTAAAATCTTGAAGTTATGCTTGTTTTACCTTCCTATGCAAGTTATGCAAGTTGATTCTTGTTCCCATAATTAGTTTGCTCACAAAATCCCTATGGATAGGAAGTGGGTTAGACTTAAATGTGCTAGTCATACTCTTCGTGATGCTCTCTTTATGTTTCAATTATTATCTTTATGTGAGCATCATTGAAATCATCATGCCTAGCTAGGGGCGTTAAACGATAGCGCTTGTTGGGAGGCAACCCAATTTTATTTTAGTTTCTTGCTTTTTGGTTATGTTTACTAATAAATAATCCATCTATCTTGTGTTTAGATGTGGTTTTATGTTTTAGTTAGTGTTTGTGCCAAGTAGAACCTTTAGGAAGACTTGGGTGAAGTCTTTATGATCATGCTGTAAAAACAGAAACTTTAGCGCTCACGAAATTAGCTTCAAATTTTTACTGGAGAGTGCTATTTAGTTGATTCTTTTTTCAGACGATTACTATAAACATTCCTCAGGTCCACCAATTTATTTTAGAATTTTTGGATTTCCATAATTATACGTTTGATACAGATTACTAAAGACTGTTATGTTTTTGACAGATTCTGTTTTTCATTGTGTTGCTTGCTTATTTTGATGAATCTATGGCTAGTAAAATAGTTTATAAACCATAGAGAAGTTGGAATGCAGTAGGTTTAACACCAATATAAATAAAGAATTAGTTCATTACAGTACCTTGAAGTGGTGTTTTGTTTTCTTTTGCTAACGGAGCTCATGAGATTTTCTATTAAGTTTTGTGTTGTGAAGTTTTCAAGTTTTGGGTAAAGATTCGATGGACTACGGAATAAGGAGTGGCAATATCCTAAGCTTGGGGATGCCCAAGGCACCCCAAGGTAATATTCAAGGACAACCAAGAGTCTAAGCTTGGGGATGCCCCGGAAGGCATCCCCTCTTTCTTCTTCGTTCATCGATAACTTTACTTGGAGCTATATTTTTATTCACCACATGATATGTGTTTTGCTTGGAGCGTCATTTTTATTTTATTTTATTTTGTTTGCTGTTTGAATAAAGTATCAAGATCTGAAATTCTTAAAATGGGAGAGTCTTTACATAGTTGCATAATTATTCGACTATTCATTGATCTTCACTTATATCTTTCGGAGTAGTTTGTTGTTTGCTCTAGTGCTTCACTTATATCTTTTAGAGCATGGTGGTAGTTTTATTTTGAAGAAATAGATGAACTCTCATGCTTCACTTATATTACTTTGAGAGTCTTTAGAACAGGATGGTAGTTTGCTTTGGTTATGAAACTAGTCCTAATATGATGGGCATCCAAGATGGGTATAATAAAAACTTTCATATAAGTGCATTGAATACTAAGATAAGTTTGATACTTGATGATTGTTTTGAGATATGAAGATAGTGATATCAAAGTTGTGCTAGTTGAGTAGTTGTGAATTTGAGAAATACTTGTGTTGAAGTTTGCAAGTCCTGTAGCATGCACGTATGGTAAACGTTATGTAACAAATTTGAAACATGAGGTGTTCTTTGATTGTCCTCCTTATGAGTGGCGGTCGGGGACGAGCGATGGTCTTTTCCTACCAATCTATCCCCCTAGGAGCATGCGCCTAGTGCTTGGTTTTTGATGACTTGTAGATTTTTGCAATAAGTATGTGAGTTCTTTATGACTAATGTTGAGTCCATGGATTATCGCACTCTCACCCTTCCATCATTGCTAGCCTCTTGATGCCGTGCATTGCCCTTTCTCACCTTGAGAGTTGGTGCAAACTTGGCGGTGCATCCAAACCCGTGATATGATACGCTCTTTCACACATAAACCTCCTTATATCTTCCTCAAAACAGCCACCATACCTACCTATTATGGCGTTTCCATAGCCATTCCGAGATATATTGCCATGCAACTTTCCACCGTTTCGTTTATCATGACACGTTCATCATTGTCATATTGCTTTTGCATGATCATGTAGCTGACATAGTATTTGTGGCAAAGCCACCGTTCATAATTCTTTCATACATGTCACTCTTGGTTCATTGCATATCCTGGTACACCGCTGGAGGCATTCATATAGAGTCATACTCTGTTCTAGTATCGAGTTGTAATCATTGAGTTGTAAATAAATAGAAGTGTGATGATCATCATTTTCTAGAGCATTGTCCCAAGTGAGGAAAAAAAGAGAAAGGCCATAAAAAAAGGTGAAGGCCCAAAAAAATGAGAGAAAAAGGGAGAAGGGACAATGTTACTATCCTTTTCCACACTTGTGCTCAAAGTAGCACCATAATCTTCATGATAGAGAGCCTCTTGTTTTGTAATTTTAATATACTAGTGGGAATTTTTCATTATAGAACTTGGCTTGTATATTCCAACAATGGGCCTCCTCAAGTGCCCTAGGTCTTCATGAGCAAGCAAGTTGGATGCACACCCACTTAGTTTCTTTTGTTGAGCTTTCATATATTTATAGCTCTAGTGCATCCGTTGCATGGCAATCCCTACTCCTTGCATCAACATCAATCGATGGTCATCTCCATAGCTCATTGATTAGCCTCGTTGATGTGAGACTTTCTCCCTTTTTGTCTTCTCCACATGACCCCCATCATCATATTCTATTCCACCATAGTGCTATATCCATGGCTCACGCTCATGTATTGCGTGAAGGTTGAATAAGTTTGAGATTACTAACGTATGAAACAATTGCTTGGCTTGTCATCGAGGTTGTGCATGACGAGAGCATTATTGTGTGACGAAATGTAACATCCCAAATTTTGGAATGTTAATATAATTAATTGAATTGTTTGTTTGTTTGCTTGAGTGAATTAAACTTGAGTGAAATTTGAACCTTTTCAAAAACTTTTGAAAGAGAGGGAATAAAATGACTTTCCCCTTCTCCGGTAAATTCAAATTCATCCTATTAAAATCAATGAGAGAAGATGACATGACTTCTTCAACTATGAAGAATTTGAACGGAGTTTTGCAATTTAATTCTTTCAAATATTTGCACTTGTTTCTCTATTTTTCTTCCCCGAGAAATACCCCGAAAAATAAATTCTTGCAAGCAAGAAAGAGCGGAGGAAAATGACCCTCCAAAATCAGGGGCATTTTTGAAAATATTTGAGCCAAGAAAAACCAAAGTTTTTATTTAAAAAATTATTTGCAAAAAGAAATAAAGCCTTTAGGGATTTTCTGAAAAAATTTTTTAAGTTTTTATTTTGGCCGTGGAATAATGCTCATCATCTACATTTTATTTTTCTGATAATTTTAGTATATAAAAACTCTTTATTCCGAATTGATTTGATTTCCTTTTTATTGTTTTAGTTTCCTAATTTTAAAAATAGGAATGGAATCGTTTTTATTAGGAAAAACCTGCTGGCCCATTAAGCACTTTCCTATTCTAGCCCAACAAGAGATCATCTCCTTCCTGTGTTTCCTCTCACGTTACAGAAGCTTTCCATATCCATGGAGGCAGGAAACTCCACCTTCCCGATCTCCCTCGTCTTTCCATCCCAGCGCCTCCCGAGACCGCCTATAAAACCCCCTTCCTCTCCTCGTTCCATTTTTCCCATCACCACGCCCCCTCCCTGCCCGTAGCCTTCTCGCCACCGTCCTCCTTTTCCTGCCTAGAAACGCTCACCAGGAGCTCTCCTGGAACCTCCCCATCGCCCAGCGCCACCTCCCCAAGCGCCGACCCCTCCTCCGCCACCCCACCCTCTTGGCGACCTCGCCCCCTCGCCGAGCAGCCCTCCACATCGCCGTCTCCTTCCTACCATCTCTACCTCACGTACACGTAACTCCGTTTTCGTTTTCAGATTTATTTCCGTAACAGATTTAGTTCCGTTCTTGTTTAGCCTATAACTTTTGATCTAGAAGTCCAATGATGCTGATTCTTTTTGCGTTAGATCACAATTTTCTTGTAGTTTCCAAAAATATATAATTTGTCTATGTTTGGATTTATAAAATTGAGTTAGATCAGATTTGAATTAAAGCTTGTTTTGCTTATTCGGGAGTTTAAAAATAGATTTTATTTGATTCTTTTTCTACTGATCACTAGTGATCATATTTACCAGTGGTAAAAACTTCAAAATTGTTTGAGTATTTTAGCTTATTGTTTCATGTAAAACAAATTCTGTTTTAGTTCTATTCGAATTATAGCTACTTCTTTTTCTATAGTTGTTTTTAAATTATTTTATTTTATATTTCAGAAAGTTTATGTTTGGTTTCTATTAGTTAAACAGTAGGTGTTCAACAAGTTTTTATATTTATTTTTATTTTGTTATCGTGAAATCAATTCAAGTTCGCTAATAACTTGCAATGGATTTCTCTACTGTTTTAACTCCCAATTGAAAATACTTTCAAAATAGCTTTATGAAAAAATACTTTATTTTTTTTGTCTTAACTAAATTTATATTTTATTCTCTGTTATTTTAGTGTTTTATTTTCCGTTAGACAAAACTATTTTTGTGAATGTTGTAGAAGAAGACTCCTAGTTTTATTTGAAGTTCCTTCGGATTCTTATTCGCTCTCTCTTTTGTTTTGATTGTTAGTGTGAGTGCTTATGTGAATGATATGTTTGTTATATAGATTTCATCAGAGAGTGACGACTAGTCTATCAAGTTATTTCTTGAGAACGATAATTCTTCTTCGTCAACATCACCAGGCAAGTTCACTTTGACCATGTTTTCATACCTATGTTTTATTGCATTTAGTGGCACCATTGCAACCACCCCTCAGTAGTGATATTGAATCGTTGTAGTTGAGTAGTATGCATGAGGTAGGAACCCATTCCCCCCTGTTACCAATGCCCGGGACGATATTTTATTTAGTGCTACGCTATAGTAGACGGGGTTTGGTATGAGTACTCGGGAGTGGTGTGAGAATGGAGGTTCTACGTCAATGACGACAACTCCATGATGGAATATGCAAGGACTGCATCTTCAAGGCCTCAAGATTTCAAGACTCGAGACAGGAATTCAATATACACTACTGGGTGAAGGACGGTTGACGGGCACCCTGGAGAAACCAGTGGTTGGCCGGGATGCATGGAGAAGCGCCATGACATCTTGCGGAAAGCTTCACCCAGACTCAAAGAGACGGAAGAATACTTCATGCCCGGAAGCTTACTTGTGCAACCGCAAGTCATTATGGGCTCTGGCTTGGTTGACCTTAGTTGTGACTCTGGCTGGGACGGTACTAGCAGAGGTAGAACTACGGTAGGATGGGTTGAGTACCGGACAGTGGTCAGAGGAACTCTTTGGAAGACCATGTTTGGTCATCTTGTTCTCAAACACTCGAAGTGCGAGAACGTAAAGAGAGGATCGAATCTTGCGGGTAAAGTGTACAAACCTCTGCAGAGGGTTAAAACCTAATCGATTAGCCGTGTCCCGATTACGGACAATTTGAGCCTCTGGACTGGATCTATCTCGGAACTCTCAACACCGGATTGATAACTTAATTGTGGGCAACATATGATGATTTTGGGCTATGAGACATCGGTTGGCGGAACCATGTCATGATAGAAAACTCCATAGTACAGACTTCATTTATTCCTTTGATGTAGGGAAAATAAAACCAGCTTTTACATAAACAAAACTCGAGATCTGAGCCATAAAGCCATATTGCATATAGTATAGTTTTATCATCTGTTTTCTCATATTGTGATCTTGCCGGTACATTCAATGTACTGACCTACACGGCTGCAACGTATCATGTTGCAGATATTTCCTCGACGAGTAAGAGTTACGATACAGGGTTACGGTCTACACTCAACCTGCCGATGGCGTTGATGGGACTCCACACTCGTTTGATTGTTTCCGCTGATTATTATGAGGTATATATCATTTTACGTTATTTATACATGTGATTGCACTTTGATATATACATTGATGTACTGTGTGTGCCAGCATACCAATCCAGGGATGGCACAGTAACACAGAGGCTTGACCGTCTGAGGTCGGGTCGCTACACGAAAATGGAGCATGACTAAACTATATGATTTTTTAGGGATGAACTTTCTTTGGCCACGTTATTTTGAGAGAACATAATTGCTTAGTTAGTATGCTTGAAGTATTATTATTTTTATGTCAATATTAAACTTTTGTCTTGAATCTTATGAATCTAAATATTCTTGCCACAATAAAGAAGATTACATTGATAAATATGTTAGGTAGCATTCCACATCAAAAATTCTGTTTTTATCATTTACCTACTCGAGGACGAGCAGGAATTAAGCTTGGGGATGCTGATACGTCTCCAATGTATCTATAATTTTTTATTGTTCCATGCTATTATATTATCTGTTTTGGATGTTTATGGGCTTTACTAAACACTTTTATATTATTTTTGGGACTAACCTATTGACCCGAGCCAGTGCAGTTCTGTTTTTTCCCTTGTTTGATGTTTGAAGAAAAGGAATATCAAACGGAGTCGAAACGGAATGAAACCTTCTGGAGAAGTTATTTTTGGAAAGAAAGCAACCCGGGAGACTTGGAGTGCACGTCAGGAAAGCAACGAGGGAGGCATGAGGCAGGGGCGCGCCCACCCCCCCTGGGGCGCCCTCCACCCTCGTGGGCCCCTTGTGTCTCCCCTGACGTATTTCTTCCGCCTATATATATCCACATACCCTAAAACCATCGAGGAACAGAATAGATCGGGAGCTCCACTGCCGCAAGCTTCTGTAGCCACCAAAAACCAGTCGGGACCCTGTTCCGGCACCCTGCCGGAGGGGGGAACCCTCACCGGTGGCCATCTTCATCATCCCGGTGCTCTCCATGACGAAGAGGGAGTAGTTCACCCTCGGGGCTGAGGGTATGTACCAGCAGCTATGTGTTTGATCTCTCTCTCATGTTCTTGAGGTGATATGATCTTGATGTATCGCGAGCTTTGCTATTATAGTTGGATCTTATGTTGCTTCTCCCCCTCTACTCTCTTGTAATGGATTGAGTTTCCCCTTTGAAGTTATCTTATCGTATTGAGTCTTTTAATGATTTGAGAACACTTGATGTATGTCTTGCGTGGGATACCCGTGGTGACAATGGGTTATTCTATTGATCCACTTGATGTATGTTTTGGTGATCAACTTGCGGGTTCCGCCCATGAACCTATGCATAGGGGTTGGCACACGTTTTCGTCTTGATTCTTCGGTAGAAACTTTGGGGCACTCTTTGAGGTTCTATGTGTTGGTTGAATAGATGAATCTGAGATTGTGTGATGCATATCGTATAATCATACCCACGGATACTTGAGGTGACATTGGAGTATCTAGGTGACATTAGGGTTTTGGTTGATGTGTGTCTTAAGGTGTTATTTTACTACGAACTCTAGGGCTGTTTGTGACACTTATAGGAATAGCCAATGGATTGATCGGAAAGAATAACTTTGAGGTGGTTTCGTACCCTACAATAATCTCTTCGTTTGTTCTCCGCTATTAGTGACTTTGGAGTGACTCTTTGTTGCATGTTGAGGGGTAGTTATATGATCCAATTATGTTATTATTGTTGAGAGAACTTGCACTAGTGAAAGTATGAACCCTAGGCCTTGTTTCCTAGCATTGCAATACCATTTACGCTCACTTTTATCATTAGTTACCTTGCTGTTTTTATATTTTCAGATTACAAAAACCTTTATCTACCATCCATATTGCACTTGTATCACCATCTCTTCGCCGAACTAGTGCACCTATACAATTTACCATTCTATTGGGTGTGTTGGGGACACAAGAGACTCTTTGTTATTTGGTCACAGGGTTGCTTGAGAGAGACCATCTTCAACCTACGCCTCCCACGGATTGATAAACCTTAGGTCATCCACTTGAGGGAAATTTTCTACTATCCTACAAACCTCTACACTTGGAGGCCCAACAACGTCTACAAGAAGAAGGTTGCGTAGTAGACATCAGCATGCGAAGTTGACACTCTTCCAAAATAGTGGGAATATCATTAACTAAAGTCATGACCTCTCCAAACCCACTTTCATAAAAAAATCACAAGATTGAACACTCTCCAAATATGTGGGTTTATTTTTAGCTAAAGTTGACACTCTTCCAAACCCACTTTTAATATTATTGCAAACATATTCATCATGAGGCTTAAATAAATTTTCAGGATCATAAGAAACATTATCACCCCTATGTTCATAATTAAAATATTAGTGGACATAGCAAAATTAGCATCCCCAAGCTTGCATGTTATTAGCACAATTGAGATTAATATAATTTATGATAACAACATTGCAACCGTGCTTTTCATTCAAGGGACTATCAAGTGTGGGTGCAATAGCAATAATTTCATGTTTAACATAGAGAACTATAGCAAGTTCATCTCCATAAGCATAATTAATATTGGCATCATGGCCATAAGAATAGCAAGCATCATGTTCATCGAGGGATATTTAAATCAAATCAACGGAATCATAATTATCTATAGATTCATGCATAGCATTATTTTCTTCCAAAGTAGTGGACATTCTCTCAATAAATTCCTTAACACAGGCATTATGAGCATAGTTTTCATAGCAATATTTAAGTATGTCAAAATTTTCAGATTTGTAGAGAGTAATATCATACTTTTCAATCAAAAAATCAACTTCATAAGCACCCTTAAAAGCAAAAAATTCTTTAATTTGTTCGATATCATAGTAACTATAAACACCCTTGGCATAAGAAGATAGGATTTCATTATCATAAAACTCACATAGGTAGGGAAGGTGTTTTTTAGGGTTCTCCGAGCAACAAGTAAAATCATAAATTTCACATAGATTCCGAGCATAGCATAGCAAACAATTTATTTGATTCCATAAGAGTCCCCCTTTTTGAGACAAACGGTGATGCACAAAATGAGCATGCTCATCTAATGATTTTCCCTCAACTAAACTAGTTGGGGTTTCAATATGAGCACATATGGATCGAAGATGATCCAAGCAGAAAACTTTAAGTGGATGCACAAACCTTTTGCTTTCTGGTTTTGAATAAATACACAATTATGGCAAGCAAACAAGCAAACAAACCAAGTACGGCATAAGGGCCAACGTAAAGAAGGCACATAAAGAGGCAAATATTTTTGTGTTTTTCTGGAAAAAAATTAGAAGTGGGGGAGAGGAAAACGAGAGGCAAATGGCAAATAATGTAAGTGCAAGGGATGAGAGTTTATGATGGGTACTTGGTAGGCTTGATGTAGGACGTCCCCAGCAACGGCGCCAGAAAATCTTCCTACTACTTCTTGAGCTTGCGTTAATTTTTCCCTTGAAGTGGAAAGGGTGATGCAGCAAAGTAGAGATAAGTATTTCCCTCAGTTAAGAACCAAGGTATCAATCCAGTAGGAGGCACAAGCAAGTCCCTAATATATGCACCCGCACAAACTAACAAGCACTTGCACACAACGCGAAAAAGGGGTTGTCAATCCCTTCACGGTCACGAACAAGAGTGAGATCTAAAAGAGATAGGTATAAAAGATAAATAAAAGAGAAAACTAAAGTAAATATAAATAAATTGCAGCAAGGTATTTTTGGAATTTTTGATTTTTAGCTGAAAACATATGATGGAAAATAGACCCGAGGGGCATAGGTTTCACTAGAGGCTTCTCTCTTGAAGAAAACATACGGTGGGTAAACAAATTACCGTTGAGAAATTGATAGAGAAGTGCATAATTATGACGATATCTAAGGCAATGATCATGAATATAGGCATCACGTCAGTGACAAGTAGACTGACTCCTGCCTGCATCTACTACTATTACTCCACACATCGACTGACTCCTACTTGCATCTAGAGTATTAAGTTCATAAGAACAGAGTAACGCCTTAAGCAAGATGACATGATGTAGAGGGATAAACTCAAGCAATATGGTATAAACCCCATCTTTTTATCCATGATGGCAACAATACAATACGTGACTCGCTACCCATTCTGTCACTGGGTGAGGACACCGCATGATTGAACCCAAAACTAAGCACCTCTCCTAGTGCAAGAAAAACCAATCTAGTTGGCCAAACCAAACCGATAGTTCGAAGAGAAATCCAAAGATATCTTAATCATGCATAAAAGAGTTCAGAGAAGACCTAAAAATATTCATAGATAATCTAATCATAAATCCACAATTCATCGGATCTCAACAAACACACCGCAAAAGAAGATTACATCGAATAGATCTCCAAGAACATCGAGGAGGAGATTGTATTGAAGATCAAAGAGAGAGAAGAAGCCATCGAGCTACTAGCTATGGACCCTTAGGTCCGTGGTAAACTACTCATGCTTCATCGGAAGGGCGGCAAGGTTGATGTAGACGCCCTCCATGATCGAATCCCCCTCCGGCGGAGTGCTGGAAAAGGCCCCAAGATGGGATCTCACGGGAACAGAAGCTTGCGGCGGCGAAAAAGTATTTTTGGTGTGCCCTCTGGTATAGGGAGAATATTTGGGTATTTATGGAGCAAGAATTAGGTTAGGACAGTCCACAAGGGGCCCACAAGCCAAGTGGTGCACCCCCATGGCTTGCGGCCGCCTCATGGGTCTTCTGGCCTCCTATCCAAGTCTCGTGGGTTTCTTCTGGTCCAAGAAAAATCATCGTAAAGTTTTATTCCATTTGGACTCCGTTTGATATTCCTTTTCTGTAAAAGTCAAAAACAAGGAAAAAAATAGAAACTAGCACTGGGCTCTAGGTTAATAGGTTAGTCCCAAAAATTATATAAAATAGCATATTAATGCATATGAAACATCCAAAACAGACAATATAATAGCATGGACGATAAAAAATTATAGATACATTGGAGACGTATCAGGGGTTAGTTCCAACACTTGTACTAGGAAAATATTAAGAAGATCCAATAGTGCAATTGTACCACATATAAAATTTTGAGCACACGAAAATTTTCACCTAGTGAAGAATCAAACCAAACCTACTTTAGTAGCAATTCATGCAAAGTGCCAATGCAAACATATGAATGCAAACTAAATACAAAGATTCAAAACTAAGAAAGACTCCTACGCTGCCTCCCGATAGCGCTTTCTTTAGAGCCATTTATCTAGGCTTCGATGCTCCATTAATCCACCTGGATTCTGCTACGTCTTGAGCTTGCGTTGGTTTTCCCCAAAGAGGAGAGGATGATGCAGCACAGTAGTGTAAGTATTTCCCTCAGTTTTTGAGAACCAAGGTATCAATCCAGTAGGAGGCCACGCGCAAGTCCTTCGTAGTTGCACAAAACGATAGCTACTCGCAACCAACGCGATTAGGGGTTGTCAATCCCTTCATGGTCACTTACGAGAGTGAGATCTGATAGAGATAATATTGTTGGTATTTTTGGTATAAAGATGCAAAGTGAAAAGTAAAAGCAAAGCAAGTAAATAAAGTGATGGAGATTGATATGATGAGAATAGACCCGGGGGCCATAGGTTTCACTAGTGGCTTCTCTCAAGAGCATAGATATTCTATGGTGGGTGAACAAATTACTGTTGAGCAATTGACAGAATTGAGCATAGTTATGAGGTTATCTAGGTATGATCATGTATATAGGCATCATGTCCGTGACAAGTAGATCGAAACGATTATGCATCTACTACTATTACTCCATTCATCGACCGCTATCCAACATGCATCTAGAGTATTAAGTTAAAAACAGAGTAACGCCTTAAGCAAGATGACATGATGTAGAGGGATCAATTCATGCAATATGATAAAAACCCCATCTTGTTATCCTCGATGGCAATAATACTATACGTGCCTTGCAACCCTTTCTGTCACTGGGTAAGGACACCACAAGATTGAACCCAAACCTAAACACTTCTCCCATTGCAAGAACTACCAATCTAGTTGGCCAAACCAAACGGATAATTCGAAGAGACTTGCAAAGATAACTCAATCATACATAAAAAATTCAGAGAAGAATCAAATATTTTCCATAGATAAGCTGGATCATAAACCCACAATTCATCGGTCTCAACAAACACACCGCAAGAAGAAGATTACATCGAATAGATCTCCACGAGAGAGGGGGAGAACATTGTATTGAGATCCAAAAAGGGAGAAGAAGCCATCTAGCTACTAGCTATGGACCCGAAGGTCTGAAGTAAACTACTCACACTTCATTGGAGGGGCTATGGTGATGATGTAGAAGCCCTCCGTGGTGGATGCCCCCTCCGGCGGAGCTCCGGAACAGGCCCCAAGATGGGATCTCGTGGATACAGGAAGGTAAGGCGGTGGAATTAGGTTTTTGGCTCCTCTTCTGATCGTTTGGGGATACGTAGGTATATATAGGAGGAAAGAGTACGTCGGTGGAGCGTCAGGGGGCCCACGAGGCAGGGGGCACGCCCTCCACCTTCGTGACCGCCTCTGGCACTTCTTGGAGTAGGGTCCAAGTCTCCTGGATCACGTTCGGTGAGAAGATCACGTTCCCGAAGGTTTCATTCCGTTTGGACTCCATTTGATATTCCGTTTCTTTGAAACACTGAAATAGGCAAAAAAAACAGCAATTCTGGGCTGGGCCTCCGGTTAATAGGTTAGTACCAAAAGTAATATAAAAGTGGAAAATAAAGCCCATTATAGTCCAAAACAATAGATAAAGTAGCATGGAGCAATCAAAAATTATAGATACGTTGGAGACGTATCAGGCATCCCCAAGCTTAATTCCTGCTCGTCCTCGAGTAGTTAAATGATAAAAAGAGAATTTTTGATGCGGAGTGATACTTTGGCATAATTTCAATGTAAATATTCTTAATCATGGTATGAATATTCAGATCCGAAAGATTCAAGACAAAAGTTCATATTGACATAAAAATAATAATACTTCAAGCATACTAATCAAAATAATCATGTCTTCTCAAAATAGCATGGCAAAAGAAGTTCATCCCTACAAAATCATATAGTTAGGCTATGCTTCATTTTCGTCACACAAAGATGTTCCCAACTTCTATACCCCCGATGACAAGCCAAGAAATTGTTTCATACTTAAATAATCTCAAATTTTTCAACCTTCACGCAATACATGAGCGTGAGCCATGGATATAGCACTATGGGTGGAATAGAATATAATGATGGGGATTGTGTGGAGAAGACAAAAAAGGAGAAAGTCTCACATTGACGAGGCTAATCAACGGGCTATGGAGATGCCCGTCAATTGATGTCAACATGAGGAGTAGGGATTGCCATGCAATGGATGCACTAGAGCTATGAATGCTCAACAAAAGAAAACTAGTGGGTGTGCATCCAACTTGCTTGCTCATGAAGACCTAGGGCACTTTGAGGAAGCCCATCATAGGAATATACAAGCCAAGTTCTATAATGAAAAATTCCCACTAGTATGAACAAGACAACTTATGAGACTCACTATATGAAAAACATGGTGCTACTTTGAAGCACAATATATGAGACTCACTACATGAAGAACAAGGTGCTACTTTGAAGCACAATATATGAGACTCACTACATGAAGAACATGGTGCTACTTTGAAGCACAAGTGTGGGAAAAAAGGATAGTAGCATTGCCCCTTTTATTTTATTTTATTTTTTTTAAATTTTTGGGCCTTTTTTTTCTTTGGCCTTTCTCTTTTTTTTTGGGACAATGCTCTATTGAATGATGATCATCACACTTCTATTGATTACAACATAAGGATTACAACTCGAAACTAGAACAAGATATGACTCTATATGAATGCCTCCGGCGGTGTACCGGGATGGTGCAATGAATCAAGAGTGACATGTATGGAAAATAATGTATGGTGGCTTTGCCACAAATACGATGTCAACTACATGATCATGCAATGGCAATATGACAAAAGTAATGTATGTCATGATGATGATGAACGGAACGGTGCAAAGTTGCATGGCAATATATCTCGGAATGGCTATGGAAATGCCATAATAGGTAGGTATGGTGGCTGTTTTGAGGAAGATATAAGGAGGTTTATGTGTGAAAGAGCGTATCATATCATGGGGTTTGGATGCACCGGCGAAGTTTGCACCAACTCTCAAGGTGAGAAAGGGCAATGCACTGCATCAAGAGGCTAGCAAAGGCGGAAAGGTAAAAGTGCGTATAATCCATGGACTCAACATTAGTCAAAAGAACTCATATACTTATTGCAAAAATTTAGAAGCCATCAAAAATCATGTACTACGCGCATGCTCCTATGGGGATAGATTGGTAGGAAAAGACCATCGCTCGTCCCCGACCACCACTCATAAGGATGCACAAGCCAGGTACACTTCATGTTTCAAATTTGTTACATAACTTTAACCATACGTGCATGCTACAGGATTTGCTAACTTCAACACAAGCATTTCTCAAATTCACAACTACTCAACTAGAATGACTTTGATATTATCACCTCCATATCTCAAAACAATTATCAAGCATCAAAATTATCTTAGTATTCAACGCACTCAAAAGAAAGTTTCACATATCTTGAATACCAAGTATATTAATATTAAGCAAATTACCATGCTATTAACGACTCTCAAAATAATCTAAGTGAAGCATGAGAGATCAAGTTTCTTTAAAACAAATCCACCACCGTGCTCTAAAAGATCTAAGTGAGGCACTAGAGCAAAAATTATCACGCTCAAAAAGATATAAGTGAAGCACTATGAGGAAAACTATCAAGCTCAAAAGATATAAGTGAAGCACATAGAGTATTCTATCAAATTTCAATTCATGTATGGCTCTCTCAAAAGGTGTGTACAGCAAGGATGATTGTGGTAAACTAACAAGCAAAGACTCAAATAATACAAGACGCTCCAAGCAAAACACATATCATGTTGGTGAATAAAAATATAGCTCCAAGTAAATTACCGATGGAAGTAGACGAAAGAGGGGATGCCTTCCGGGGCATCCCCAAGCTTTGACTTTTTGGTGTCCTTGGATTATCTTGGGAGTGCCATGGGCATCCCCAAGCTTAGGCTCTTGCCACTCCTTGTTCCATAATCCATCAAAAGAATTCACCCAAAACTTGAAAACTTCTTAACACAAAACTCAATAGAAATCTCGTGAGCTCCGTTAGAGAAAGAAAACAAAAGACTACTTCAAGGTACTGTAATGAACTCATTATTTATTTATATTTGTGTTAAACCTACTGTATTCCAACTTCTCTATGGATTATAAACTATTTTACTAACCATAGATTCATCAAAATAAGCAAACAACACACACAAAACAGAATCTGTCAAAAACAGAACAGTCTGTAGTAATCTGTGACTAACGCAAACTTCTGGAACCCAAAAAATTCTACCAAAATTAGACGACCTGGAAAATTTGTTTATTGATCAGCAGCAATTGGAATCAGTATTTTATCACGTTCTGGTGATTTTTAACAATTCGGGCACTGAGCACAAAGATTCTGGAAATTACAGCAAGATCAAATAACTATCATCCAAGAAGATCCAATAGGTTCAACTTGGCACAAACACTAATTAAAAGATAAAAACACATCTAAACAGAGGCTAGATGGATTATTTATTCCTAAACAGAAGCAAAAACAAAAAACAAAAAATAAAATTGGGTTGCCTCCCAACAAGCGCTAACGTTTAACGCCCCTAGCTAGGCATAAAAGCAAGGATAGATCTAGGTGGTGCCGTAGTAATAAGATAGATCGGTGAAACTCATTTCATATTCTCTACGTTCGGCAGAAAGTTTTCTTTTAGGCAAGCAAAAGTAATCAAAAGGGCTAAATTTAATAGGACAAAAGTCCCCAAGATCAATTTTAGGAGGTATAGGTTCCTCTTTCGGCCCTTCGTATTGCACAACCAATTCATCATTATAAGCATTCTTTTGACAGAACTTGGTGAGCCTATACTCAAGAGAGCATCCTAGCTCATTATTTCGAATAGCCAAATCATCATTAAGCTCAGAGATTCTATCAATTAAAATATTGGTAGGCACTTTTTTCTAAGATTTTCATTGAAAGCAACATAGTCGATAGATTGAAAACGCATGATTTCTTCTTGATCAAAAAGGATAGATTCTATGGGAGGACGGCCGGGGTCCACCCTATAATGCGCAAAGATTTCTTTGGCTTCTTTTATTATAAATCTGAATTCATGAGCCAAAAAGATAGTAGCAGCACGCTTAACAGAGGAGTGTTCAATATTAGAAAATTCTAGGAAAATTCTTTGTATAGAAGGGTGCATATGCATAAATTGGCTTTCAAGTTCAACGATAAGCATGGCAATAGCGTCCGCAAGACTACTAGTTCTATGGAGAATAGAACCACCCATAGAGGGTAAAGCACCAGCACAATTAAAGAAATCTTGAATAACTCCTTTTCCAATAATATTACCACTACCGATTCGAAATCTTTTTGTGTGATAGGTAGGGGATTCTTCAGCAGGAGCTTCAGAATTTTCCATATTATTATCACCCATATCGGCGATAATTTCCCCAATTTCAGACATAGCGCCAAGCAAGCAAACTAACACATGAGCAAACAAAAGGCAAAGGGAAAAGGAGGACGAGATTGGGAAAGAGAGGGCGAATAAAACGGCAAGGGTGAAGTGGGGGAGAGATAAACGAGAGGCAAATGGCAAATAATTTAATGCGAGAGATAGGGATTGTGATGGGTACTTGGTATGTTGACTTTTGCGTAGACCTCCCCGGCAACGGCGCCAGAAATCCTTCTTGCTACGTCTTGAGCTTGCGTTGGTTTTCCCCGAAGAGGAGAGGATGATGCAGCACAGTAGCGTAAGTATTTCCCTCAGTTTTTGAGAACCAAGGTATCAATCCAGTAGGAGGCCATGCGCAAGTCCTTCGTACCTGCACAAAACGATAGCTACGCGCAACCAACGCGATTAGGGGTTGTGAATCCCTTCAAGGTCACTTACGAGAGTGAGATCTGATAGAGATAATATTTTTGGTATTTTTGGTATAAAGATGCAAAGTGAAAAGTAAAAGCAAAGCAAGTAAATAAAGTGATGGAGATTGATATGATGAGAATAGACCCGGGGGCCATAGGTTTCACTAGTGGCTTCTCTCAAGAGCATAGATATTCTACGGTGGATGAACAAATTACTGTTGAGCAATTGACAGAATTGAGCATAGTTATGAGGTTATCTAGGTACGATCATGTATATAGGCATCACGTCTGTGACAAGTATATCGAAACGATTTTGCATCTACTACTATTACTCCACTCATCGACCGCTATCCAACATGCATCTAGAGTATTAAGTTAAAAACAGAGTAACGCCTTAAGCAAGATGACATGATGTAGAGGGATAAATTCATGCAATATGATAAAACCCCATCTTGTTATCCTCGATGGCAACAATACAATACGCGCCTTGCAGCCCTTTCTGTCACTGGGTAAGGACACCGCAAGATTGAACCCAAAGCTAAACACTTCTCCCATTGCAAGAACTACCAATCTAGTTGGCCAAACCAAACGGATAATTCGAAGAGACTTGCAAAGATAACTCAATCATACATAAAAGAATTCAGAGAAGAATCAAATATTTTCCATAGATAAGTTGGATCATAAACCCACAATTCATCGGTATCAACAAACACACCGCAAAAAGAAGATTACATCGAATAGATCTCCACGAGAGAGGAGAAGAAGCCATCTAGCTACTAGCTATGGACCCGAAGGTCTGAAGTAAACTACTCACACTTCTTCGGAGGGGCTATGGTGATGATGTAGAAGCCCTCCGTGGTGGATGCCCCCTCCGGCGGAGCTCCAAAACAGGCCCCAAGATGGGATCTCGTGGATACAGGAAGGTACGGCGGTGGAATTAGGTTTTTGGCTCCTCTTCTGATCGTTTGGGGATACGTAGGTATATATAGGAGGAAAGAGTACGTCGGTGGAGCGTCAGGGGGCCCACGAGGCAGGGGGCGCGCCCTCCACCCTCGTGACCGCCTATGGCACTTCTTGGAGTAGGGTCCAAGTCTCCTGGATCACGTTCGGTGAGAAGATCACGTTCCCGAAGGTTTCATTCCGTTTGGACTCCGTTTGATATTCCGTTTCTTCGAAACACTGAAATAGGCAAAAAACAGCAATTCTGGGCTGGGCCTCCGGTTAATAGGTTAGTCCCAAAAGTAATATAAATGTGGAAAATAAAGCCCATTATATTCCAAAACAATAGATAAAGTAGCATGGAGCAATGAAAAATTATAGATACGTTGGAGACGTGTCAGATTCCAAGGGATATCGACCCGGTTTGTAGTTGGACCTACCTCCGACCATTGTTTGGAGCACCTCATAGCAAAGTGCGGTCGGAGTCGTACCTTCTTGTGGTGCATCAGCATCATGTATGTATAGAGGTCATCACTCTCAGGCGGGAACCGATGCACAAAACTAAGCATACATGTATCCTTGTTCTTCTGCAAGGTAATGGTTAGAGACTTATGAATAAATTTAAAGATAATACCTGGGCTATCATTGCAGGGGAACACTTCGTAAAATTCTTCATGTTGAGCGGATAGTTCAACAATCCCTATAGGTTTCCCCTATGTAAGAAAATCGTCCAAAGAAACATAGTTGGACATTAGTGTAGATAAATCAAGAGTATTTCATTCATCTAGTTGTCACTATGAATAACACTAGGCTCCCCAAATAAGATGTTTAGCGAGTCATAATCATTATCACCCATTAGCATCAAGTTCAGTCAAAATCATTAGCATCAAGTTCAGTCAAACTAGAATTATCATACTCTAATTCTGGCATCTCAAAGGGTTTGAATAAATGGGGGTTACGAAACAATCCTTTTATCGTGAACCCATTTTCTTTGTGGTCTTCTTCTTCTTCTTCTTCTTTAAAAGGATGCTCTTGACAATACTTGTATACGGAGTACATTTTATCGTACATCCATTCGATTATGGCATCGTTGTTACGGGCTTGAGCAACGTCTTGGATATTTGCAAATAATATACCTACACTTTTGCTTACCACATACCATAGTAATTCCTCGGTGACATTTGTCATATTATTTTTATAATTTGCTATCACTTGATCATAAGCATTACTGCACTGAAAGTTAACATGCTCACAAGAACCACAACATAAGCAACGACTTCGATATAAAGAACACATCATACCTGCACATTCATCTACGAATAATTGTAGTTCTTTAATATCCATGGAAGTTATATCTTTTCCTAGAGTTGCTTCATCAAAGAACACATAAAGAGTGTGCAAAAGGTTACTCTCGTGGGTGGAAGATGAGGTTGGGTGATCAATCCATTCCTCCTCTTCATTTTCTTGGTGTTCCCTTCCTCTAGGCACACTTCATCCAAGATAGATGGTTCTTTGGCATCCCCATTTGTTTGCTACAAGTTCATTTGGAGAATATTTAATTCATATTCCCTTACACATTCTTACAACTTGTCATCAATATTGGGGGTTGTTTGTTCTTCAGCTTGTACATCCCTTTCTTCATTACTCTGTGAGTCCTACAAAAGATTAGTTTCTCTCAAGGCGGTTGCAATACACTCTGGTCCATTCTTTACTAATACATTATCACAAAAATTATTCAGGCAAAAGCAACGAGTAGGATGCACCTTCTCATAAAAGGTTTCTAGCAAAATGCACTTTACCCTTGTATTGCTTATTCTACTAAGAATTTCACCAGCACCAACAAGAATCACTAATTGTATGATTTCCATAGTAGCATGACATTTATCACCACTATTATAAGGTGCTAATATTGGATCGGTACAACACTCAAATTGATAATTTAGGTGCTCTTCGGATTGTCATTCTTCACATGGTAGAGGGTATGCAACACGTATCATTGATAAATAGTCATTCACCAATTTCAACCATTTTTTATCGTAGGTTCTTTTTCGTCTGCTTCTCTTTTTATGATAGCCAATTGCTTGTTCTTTTCATAGACTCTATTCCACTCCTACAAAATATCTTCAACAGACATCTCAAAAGACATGATTAGTATATTATATGTTTTTGATTTAATAGAAAAACCGAAAGATAAATAACAACTAACAAAATAAACTATCTGTGAGCGGGAAGGTAATAATCGAGTGCTTTTGCTCCCCGGCAATAGCGCCAGAAAAGCTTGATGACCTGCAAGGGCACAGGCCTATTGCAATTCGAGGTAAGTAGATTATGTGGATCCCACGGGAAGTGGTGGTGGCACTGGTAACTATCAACCCCGCAGCTACGTCGTCACACAGGCGGCTACGTTCACGCCCAGAACTTTATCTGGAAAGAGTCTATTAGTCGGTTGCTAACGGAACGATAATAAGGGTGGTTTTGTCTAAAAAACTAAGGGAGGTAGAAAAGTAAATAAAACAACGAATAAAATAAGGGGGCGACTCTTGAGTAAAAGGCCTTCTCGAGGCGTTCGAAATCATTACCACCCGCACGTCCTACATATACTTAAGCCACTTTCCATGTAGTTATTTGCGGGCGGAGCCTGGTATAGAACACGTTCTGCTCATGGTAGACTTCGTGCCACACATGCCACCATCATAGTCTCCCCAGAGGGTCACAACACATGACAATTAAGGGTTTAACCACTGGACACGACCAAAGGGTGGTCTCTGTTATTCCCCTATCGAATTGGTATAGATGGGATAGGTAGAGAGTACTGATGTCACTTTTTCTCCTCCACTTCCCTAGAGAGAGCGCTATCACTTGCTTTCTTCGATCTCTACTTCATCCAATAGTAATATCCTTGTGTCCAAAATTGGCAAATGTTGGATGGTACACTTCACCCAACATCACAAAGAACATTAACAATACATGAAAAGGTCATATCATATTGCGCAAAATTATTCAGTGTTAGTACAAACTAGAGTTCATCCCAAGGTCAAAAAAAAACTAGAGTTCATCCTATTTCCCAAGAACTAGTAATTCACTCAAGCATGTAGATGGAGTACATAGAGGATTGAGACAAGTTACAAGCCAACATGGTGTTGGAGATGGAGAGGAGCATGGTCGCGATGGCAATGGGGAGGGCACCGGCCCTCCGGCGGGTGCCGAGTGTTGGGGGCTGATAACTCACAAGTATAGGGGATCACAACAGTTTTCGAGGGTAGGGTATTCAACCCAAATTTATTTGTTCCACACAAGGGGATCCAAAGAATATTTGCAAGTATTAGCAGTTGAGTTGGCAATTCAACCACACCTGGACACTAAATATCTGCAGTAGAGTGATCAATAGCATAGTAGTATGGTAATTTGATAGTGATAGCAGTAACAGTAGCGGCAGCAATAACAGTAGCATCAATAGTTTTGTAGCAATTGTGACAGTAGTAGCAACAGTAGTAACTTAGCAAAGAACAATATGTGAAAACCTCGTAGGCATTGGATCGGTGATAACGTTGGATAATATTCATCATATAACAGTCATAACCTAGGGCGACACAAAAGTAGCTCCAATTCATCAATGTAATGTAGACATGTATTCCGTATATGGTCATACGTACTTATAACAAGAACTTGCATGACATCTTTTGTCCTACCCTCCCGTGGCAGCGGGGTCCATAAGGAAACTAAGAGATATTAAGGCCTCCTTTTAATAGACAAGCGGAACAAAGCATTAACACATAGTGAATACATGAACTCCTCAGACTACGGTTATCACCGGAAAGAATCCCAATTATTGTCACCTTGGGGTATGCGGATCATAACATGTAGCAGGTGCATACAACTTGCAAGGTCGGATCAAGAACACAAATATATTCATGAAAACATAGAGGGTTCAGATTTGAAATCATGGCATTCGGGCCCTAGTGACAAGCAATAAGCATAGAAAGTCATAGCAACATCAATCACAGAACATGGTGGATACTAGGGATCAAGCCCTAACAAAACTAACTCGGTTACATAATGAATCTCATCCAACCCATCACCGTCCAACAAGCCTATGAAGGAATTACTCACTCCCGGTGATGAGCCTCATGAAATTGGTGATGGAGGATGGTTGATGATGATGAAGACGGAAGATCCCCCTCTCCGGAGCCCCGAACGTACTCCAGATCTGGCCACCCGATGATGAAGAACAGGAGGTGGCGGCGGCTCCATATCGTAAAACGTGATGAAACTTCCTCTCCTATTTTTTCTTGGGAAATAGGAATTTATAGACTTGAGATTAGGGTCGACGGAGCCACGTGGGCCCCACAAGCCACCAGGGCGCGCCTAGGAGGTGGGCACACCCTGGTGCCTCGTGGGCACTGGGTGGTCCCCCTCAAGTGGGTCTTTGCTCCAATATTTTTTATATATTCCATAAAAAAATCTCCAAAAAGTTTCATTCAATTCCGATAACTTTTATTTCTGCACAAAAACAACAGCATGGTAGTTCTGCTGAAAACATCATTAGTCCGGGTTAGTTTCACTCAAATCATGAAAATTAGAGTCCAAAATAAGAGCAAAATATCGTCAGTCCGGGTTAGCTTCATTGATATCATCTTTACGAAGTCTGTAATGGTGTAATTATATCCTGGCACATGGCTTGTATCAAGTTCTTCAGTATTCTCTTCATTGCTTCTTACCGTGTTAATATCTTCAATCGGGTTAGGCTCCGGTTTACCTGCAAACTTAGCTAGGATCAATTTTTGGTGTAGTGCAATTTTAGCCACTTTTGCTTCCATATTCTTGGATCTTCCATCTAGCATCTGCACATCATTTGTTAGTCCAACAATCTTACTAGTCAATTAACCAAGCAAGTTATCATGATTCTTCATAATATTTTTGAAGTTTTCATTCTACTTAGTTTGACTAGCAATAAAACTTTTTGGCCACCAAGGCACGCCCAGGGGGTGGGCGCGCCCTGGTGCCTTGTGGGAATTGGGTGGGCCCCCTCCAGTGGGTCTTTGCTCCAATATTTTTTATATATTCCATAAAAAATCTCCAAAAAGTTTTGTCCAATTCTGAGAACTTTTATTTCTGCACAAAAACAACACTATGGTAGTTCTGCTGAAAGCAGCGTCAGTCTGAGTTAGTTTCATTTAAATCATGCAAATTAGTGTCCAAAACAAGAGCAAAACAACGTCAGTCCAAGTTAGCTTCATTGATATCATCTTTACGAAATCTGCAATGGTGTAATTATATTCTGGAACATGGCTTGTATCAAGTTCTTCGGTCTTCTTTTCATTGCTTCTTCCCGTGTTAATATCTTCAACCAGGTTTCGTTCCGGCTTACCTACGAACTTAACTAGGATCAATGTTTGGATCTTTGCAATTTTAGCCACTTTTGCTTCCATATTCTTGGATCTTCCATCTAGCATCTCCACATCATTTGTTAGTCCAACAATCTTACTAGTCAATTAATCAAGCAAGTTATCATGATTCTTCACAATATTTTTGAAGTTTTCATTCTGCTCAGTTTGACTAGCAATAAAACTTCTCATAGTGTCTTCATCAATATTTCTATTGTAGTTATAGCTCCATTAAAGTTATTTGGTGCTCCACTGTTATTATCAGGATAACGAAGTCTAGGAGCATAACCATTATTTTCCAGTTGGGATTATAGCTATTGTGAGAAATCAAATTCACATTACTAACTTATTCATTAGTGATGGCATTTACGTTTACCTCTTCTCTACCTTTCATGACGGTGATGAGTTCATCAAGCTTGGTTGTCAACTCCGCATTGTTTTCTTCAATTGTACTCACCCTTGAAACGTCTCCAACATGTCTACTTTTCCTAACGATTTTCCTCTTGTTTTGGACTCTAATTTGCATGATTTGAATGAAACTAACACCGGACTGACGCTGTTTTCGGCAGAACTACCGTGGTGTTATTTTTGTGCAGAAATAAAAGTTCTTGGAATGGAACGAAACTTTGTGATGAATTTTTATATAATATAAAAGAATTTCTGGAGCCAAGACCTATGGGAGAGGGGCCCCTGGGTGGGCACAACCCACCAGGGCACGCCCCCCTCTCCTGGCGCGCCCAGGTGGGTTGTCCCCACCTGGTGGCCCCGCAGACCCTGAAACCAATGCTATAAAATCCTATTTTTTCGGAAAAAAATCAGGAGGGAGAAAGAATTATCGCGATCCACGAGATGGAGCCGCCGTCACCTCATGTTCTTCATCGGGAGGCTAGATTTGGAGTCCGTTTGGGGCTCCGGAGAGGGGGATCTTCGTTATTCATCAACACCAACCCTTCTCCATCGCCAATTCCATGGTGCTCCCGACCGGGAGTGAGTAATTCCTTCGTAGGCTCGCTGGTCGGTGAGGAGTTGGATGAGATTCATCATGTAATCGAGTTAGTTTTGTTAGGGCTTGATCCCTAGTATCCACTATGTTCTAAGATTGATGTTGCTATGACTTTTCTATGCTTAATGCTTGTCACTTTGGGCTCGGGTGCCATGAACTCAGATCTGAACTATTTATGTTATCAGCATTATATCCATGTTCTAGATCCGATCTTGCAAGTTATAGTCACCTACTATGTGTTATGATCCGGTAACCCCGGAGTGACAATAGTCGGGACCACTCCCGGTGATGACCGTAGTTTGAGGAGTTCATGTATTCACTATGTGTTAATGCGTCTGGTTCTCTATTAAAAGGAGTCCTTAATACCCCTTAGTTTCCAATATGGACCCCGCTGCCACGGGAGGGTAGGACAAAAGATGTCATGCAAGTTCTTTCCATAAGCACGTATGACTATTTACGGAATACATGCCTACATTATATTGACGCTAGTGTCGTATCGCCCTAGGTTATAACTGTCTCATGATGAATATAATCCAACAAGTCACTGATCCAATGCCTACGAATTTATCTTATATTGTTCTTGCTAATTTACTACTGCTATCGTTATTGTTACACTTGCTACGAAAATAATGCTATCACTGTTACTGTTACCGTTGCCGTTGTTACTACTATCAAAACTATCGTACTACTTTGCTGTTGATTACTTGCTGCAGATAATTAATCCCCAGGTGTGTTTGAATTGACAACTCAGCTGTTAATACCCTCAAATATTCTTTGGCTCCCCTTGTGTCGAATCTATAAATTTGGGTTGAATACTCTACCCTCGAAAACTGTTGTGATCCCCTATACGTGTGGGTTATCAAGACCTTTTTCTGGCGCTGTTGCCGGGGAGCGTAGCTATATTTGTTGAGTCACTTGGGATTATTATCAATTTATCACTATGAAGAATCTGAAGGATCCTAAGACTATGATTTATCCCTCTAAGACGAGGGGAAGTAAGGAACTGCCATCTAGTTCTGCTTTAGATTCACCTTCTGTTATGAGTAAACTTGCAACACCACCACATGCTATAAATTCTAATATGTCGCAAGATATTTATGATGCTACTTCTACTATGGATAATGCTTATGATGATGCTAGTACCTTGCTTGATAATGATGATGTGCCACTTGGTAAATTTCTTGATGAACAAATTGCTAGAGTAATACAACATGATGTTGAATCTGATGATGAGCTTGAAACTGAAACTCCTGAAACACCTGCTAGAACTAGCCTTCCTAGATATGAATTGCCTAAGATACCAGAAGGTTATGTTATGAATGAGGAAACAACTAGAGATATTCTTGCTTGTAGGGATAGAGATTATCTAGAGAAATTACTATGCAAGTATAAAGAAAAATCTCTGAAAGCTAGAATGAAGTGTGATCCTATGTTTGCTACTTCACCTATCTTTATTGATGATAAGGATTATGAATTCTCTGTCGACCCAGAGTTAATTACTTTGGTTGAATCTGATCCTTTCCATGGTTATGAAACTGAAACTGTTGTGGCATATCTTACTAAGTTGAATGATATAGCCACCCTTTTTACTCATGATGAGAAGACTCGCTATTACTTTATTCTCAAATTATTTCCTTTCTCATTAAAGGGTCATGCTAAAGCTTGGTACAATACTCTTACTCCTGGTTGTGTGCGTAGTCCCGAGGATATGATTTATTACTTCTCTGAAAAATATTTTCCTGCTCATAAGAAACAAGCTGCCTTACAGGAAATATTTAACTTTGTTCAAACTAAAGAAGAGAGTCTCCCACAAGCTTGGGGGGGCTTTGCCAATTACTTAATGCTTTTCCTGATCATCCTCTTAAGAAAAATTGAAATACTCGATATCTTCTATAATGGACTAACCGATGCTTCTAGGGACTTCCTAAATAGTTGTGCTGGTTGTGTTTCCAGGGAACGAACTGTTGGGAAAGCTGAAGAATTATTGAATAACATATTGAAAAATTATGATGATTGGGCTCTTCCTGAACCACCGGCAAAACCCACTCCAAAGAAGAGGGGTATATTATATCTCAGTCTTGAATATTTGCAAGAGGCAAAGAAATCTATGGAGGAAAAAGGTATTAAAGTTGAGGATGTTAAAAATTTACCTCCTACTGAAGAAATACATGGGCTTAATACACCACCACTGCCTAAGGTGGTAGAGGTAAATTCTCTAACGAAATTCAATGATAATGACAATCCTCACAATATGCATCCTAGCCAATGCCTTTATGAGTTTGAAAACTATATTAGAAAACAAGATCACTTCAATGCAAATGTTATGAAACAATTAAAATACAATTCTGATAAGATTGCTCGCTTGAATGACTTGTTATTTAGAATCTCAAATGATGTTAGAGGTGTTGGAAAACATGCTTCTATGGTACAAACCCAGTTAGAACAAGTTGCTAAATCTCAAAGAGAATTGCTTAATGAAATGAATAACAACATACATGACTTTGTTGTTAGAGTTGCAACTAGAGGAGGTAAAATGACTCAGGAACCACTTTATCCTGAGGGGCACCCAAAAAGAATTGAACAAGATTCACAAAGAAATAACACTAGTGCACCTAGTCCTTCTAAAAAGAAAAGGAAGAAGAAAAATGATAGGACTTTGCATGCTTCTAGTGAACCTGAAGTAGAAAAACCTCCTGATAATGAAAATAATGTTTCTATCTCTGATGCTGAAACTCAATCCGGTAATGAACATCCACCTAGTGATAATGAAAAAGAAAATGCTAATATTCATGAAGATGCTCAACCAAACAATGAAAAAGAACCAGATAATGATGTTGAGATAGAACCACCTGTTGATCTTGATAACCCACAACCTAAGAATAAAAGGTATGATAAAAAAGACTTCATTGCTAGAAAACACGGTAAAGAAAGAGAACCATGGGTTCAAAAACCTATGTCTTTTCCACCTAAGCCAACTAAAAAGAAAGATGATGAAGAATTTGAACGCTTTGCTGAAATGCTGAGGCCAGTCTTTTTGCGTACTCGCTTGACTGATATCCTGAAAATGCCTCCTTATGCAAAGTATATGAAAGACATCATCACTAATAAGAGAAAAATACCGGAAGCTGAAATCTCCACTATGCTTGCTAATTATACTTTCAAAGATGGAGTACCTAAAAAACTTGGAGATCCGGTAATACCGACTATACCTTGCTCTATCAAAAAGAATTATGTGAAAACTGCTTTGTGTGATTTAGGAGCTGATGTTAGTGTTATGCCTTTCCCTTTATATAAAAGACTTGACTTGAATAAACTCACACCTACTGAGATACCTATGCAAATGGCTGACAAATCAACTGCCATACCTATCGTATTTGTGAGGATGTGCCCGTTGTTGTTGCTAATGTTACTATTTTGACTGACTTTGTTATACTTGAGATGCCCGAGGACGACAACATGTCGATTATCCTTGGTAGACCCTTCTTGAATACTGCAGGGCTGTTATTGATTGCAATAAAAGCAAGGTCACTTTTCATTCATATCCCCATTGAGGTAACTTAGTGATTTACGAAAGTTCTTTGGTTTCATGCTAATCGAAAGTGGTTGTTAATAAGACCTGGTCAACCTTATTAATGAATCATTTTTGAGCGGTATGAAGTTGATGAATTTAGTAAACACTATCTTCTGTCCTTACCTTTTGTTTTCTGTTTTTTATTAGTTAAACAAAATTAAATGCCATGTTTTATCTATTTTCTGAATTTCTCGTGCAATAAAAAATGACCCAAAAATAAAAGTTCTCGGAATGCTCTGAAAATTTAACGATTTTTTCTGAATATTTCTGAATTTCGGTGCAAATAATATCGAGGGAGGTGCACCAAGTGGGCACAACCCACAGGCGTGCCAGGACCCCTGTGCACGCATACGGTGGGTTGTGGTCCCCGTGGGCCCCTCACTTACCTCTTCATCCCACATCATCACTTACCTCCGAAAAAAATCTCCATTGCTCTCTCTCCCTTGTTCTTGCTCTCAAACCCGCGGATTTCGATCTCTTTGCTCAAGGCTCTGTTTCTGAAACTGTTTCGGGGGATTGTTGCTTGAAAATTGTACGCGGACATGATGAACCTATTTAGAAGGAGCTCTTCGAGGAGACGATCCTCGGGGCATCTTCTAGTGACAGTTCTGCTCGCCGGTCTTATGTAGAACCAAGTGAAAGTTCCACACGAGTTGCTACCACCAAAACATGCTTATGGCCTTGCGATGAATATATGATGCGTGTAGGCATTAAGGAGGAATTTGAGCAATATGGTCACAATGCCGTTCTCGGTCCCTACATTTCAGATAAGTGCAACCAACGCCACCTTCTCACTGAATCGTTTGTCAAAGGATTTAAATTCTTCCCTCGTGAGTCTAGGGTGTCCTTTTATGCTTTATGATAATCCATTTACTATCCTGGAGAATTTTGCTTACCATTGCAAACTTCCATTTTGGGGTTCGCTTGACGAACCACCAAAGGCTGAGTTCAAAACATTCTTGACTAGTCTTTGCTACGGTGAAAGGAGGGGAGTGACACAAGGTAGAATAAAGAGCATTCATTTTCCTACAATTCAATACTTTGCATTATTTAACAGGAAATGTATAGTAGGCAAGCAAGACTGTAGTACGCTTTGTGCTCCAGACTTGAGCCTCATACGCACCGCTCTCACTGGTGAAAGGAATTATAACCTCGGAGCGATTGTTGGACGCAGACTTCAAAATAACGCTAACAGTGGCTATTTCTATGGTGGAATATATGCCACGCGTTTAGCACGAGGGTTGGGTGTCTCACATTTGCCCTTTGATCCTATCCTACCCACGCAGTATTTAGATTTTGACACCTTAAAAGATCATAAGATCCTTAAAGGAATGATTCATGATTTCACTTATAATCTGTTGTTTAACCAAACATCTGTTGTGCACACATATTTGCCTGCGCCTGCTCTTTTTGACTATCACAGCAAAGGAAGATATTTTGTTCTTGAGAGCGAGGCCCGAGCTCACAATGCAGTAGTGGAGGTAGCACGGCAGGCTGAGGCATCCGCACCGAGAGCCTTCGTGAGCTACCACACTGACTACTATCCAAGCTACTGACTGATTACCAAGTTAGGCCAAAAGCCTAATCTTGGGGGAGTACGTGTTTCTCACCGACATTACACTCATGTCCAGTTGTTTCTATTTGTCGGTGTTCACACTTTTTCATTGTATCATTCATGCTTAAATTCATTTTCTTGCTTTCTTCTTGTGTGTTTGAAAAACTTTAGAAAAACCAAAAAAAAATTAGTTGTAGTAGTTTACTTTCTATGCATGCTTAGTAGTGGCACTAAAAAGAAAACCCAAAAAGATTTCCTTGTTCTTCTTTTGCTTGTTGGGAGCTTTCCCGTGTAAATAGTTTTTCTCGTTTTTTTGCTTTTCCCTTTTTATTTGCTTGTTATAGAAAACCAAAAACCCCAAAAATATTTCAGTGTGTTTCTGTGAATTTCTTATCTTTTATTCGAGTCTTACCAAGGAGAAGACCACGATGAAAATGTTGAGTGGCTCTCATATGAATAGATGTTAATCTAATAAAGAGTCTATTTTACCTTGTCTTCTCCTGTTGAATAAATGTTTGCAGATTCCAGCTTAGTCCACAGCACTCTTGCACTATTATTATTTTCATATCGTTCTGTCGTGCAAGTGAAAGTCAATAATGACGACATTCGATGAACTGGCCGTGGCAGAGAGAAATGGGTATGAACTCGACTTGTTCTGTTTGTGTAAATATGTTTAACCTAGTATCCATGATTCAGCCCGTTATGATCAAACATGTTTGCAATGACAATTAGAGATTATAGTTTCCCATGTCATGCATAAGTAGCTAGGAGTGGATAATGATTTATCTTGGATATCAACATAGCGTTAAAATGAGTCTGATGTAGCATGATGATATGGTATCCTCCTCTGAATGTTCGAGTGGCTTGACTTGACACATGTTCATGCATGTAGTTGAATCAAAACCAACATAGCCTCTATGATATTTATGTTCATGGTGTTCATATCCTACTCATGCTAGTGTCCAATGTTACTTATGCATAATGCATGTTTATGACCGTTGTTGCTCTCTAGCTGGCCGCTTCTCAATCTAATTGCTAGCCTTCGCCTGTACTAGTGGGAATTTTGCTTGTACATCATAAACCTTGAACCCAAAGTTATTCCAGATGAGACCACCATACCTACCTATATGCGGTATTACCCTGCCATCCTAAGTAAATTTGCATGTGACACCTCTAAAAAATTCAAATAAATATCCTTTTTGTGTGCCTGGATTGTTCATGGAACGATAGGAGTGGTCGGTATCTTCCATGCTAAGTGGGTTATTCTTAGGTCGAGTGTTTATTCACTCGCCATCGCACGAGAAAAGGGCGGTAATAGGGATTCCCAGTCCCGAACTAAAAAATGCAAATAATTAAACAAAACTCCCCCGGGATTGTTATTGGTATGGACGGCACCCGTTGTTTTAGACAAGCCGTGGAATGTGATTGTTGGTGGAGGGGGAGTAAACCTTTACTTTTATCGCTTGGGAACCGCCACTAGCATGCTTAGCATGGAAGATATTGATAACTGATGGTCATGAAGTAAATGAGAATGGTGCATGTCTCAAAATATCATTTACCTATGTTTTAAAACTTGAGCTCTGGCACCTCTGCAAATCACTGCTTCCCTCTGCGAAGAGATTATTTATTTATTTTTATGTTGTGTCATCACCTTCTAAAACAAGCGCCAGAACCTGAGAGCACAGCTGTCATGACTTATGCATTGTGTGTAGCTAATGTTGGGTGCATCATGACTGGATCTTTTCTACCATTAATTACAATATTTAGTCGCTGCTTGAACTTTAGAGGTGCTCTGCATTTATGTTTTTGGTCTTAGAAAGGGCTAGCGAGATACCACTATTGTCATATTATATCATGGTTGTTTTGACAATGTGCTGTTGTCTGAGATATCTTTTTATTGCTCGCTAGCTTATTATGTCATTGATATGAGTTAATACAATCTTTAAGAGTTATTGTCAGCATGGTTAGTTATAATGTTGGCTGAAAACCTGGGTGTAGTTTAAGCTTATTTATGCAAATAAGAGAAAAAGAGTTCGTAAAAGTTTTTCTTTTTCACTTTCAGTTTATCAACTGAATTGCTTGAGGACAAGCAAAGGTTTAAGCTTGGGGGAGTTGATACGTCTCCAACGTATCTACTTTTCCTAACGCTTTCCTCTTTTTTGGATTCTAATTTGCATGATTTGAATGAAACTAACCCCGGACTGACGCTGTTTTCAACAGAACTACCATGCTGTTGTTTTTGTGTAGAAATAAAAGTTCTCGGAATGGAACGAAACTTTGTGAGGAATTTTTATAGAATATATAAGAAATTCTGGAGCCAAGACCTACCGGAGAGGGGCCCCTGGGTGAGCACAACCCACCAGGGCGCGCCCCCCTCTCCTGGCGCACCCAGGTGGGTTGTCCCCACCTGGTGGCCCCGCAGACCCTGAAACCAACGCTATAAAATCCTATTTTTTCAGAAAAAAGAATCAAGGGGAGAAAGAATTATCCTGATCCATGAGACGGAGCCGCCGTCACCTCCTGTTCTTCATCCGGAGGCCAGATCTGGAGTCCGTTTGGGGCTCCGGAGAGGGGGATCTTCGTTCTTCGTCATCACCAACCCTTCTCCATCGCCAATTCCATGATGCCCCCACCGGGAGTGAGTAATTCCTTCGTAGGCTCGCTGGTCGGTGAGGAGTTGGATGAGATTCATCATGTAATCGAGTTAGTTTTGTTAGGGCTTGATCCTTACTATCCACTATGTTCTAAGATTGATGTTGCTATGACTTTGCTATGCTTAATGCTTGTCACTTTGGGCCTGGGTGCCATGAACTCAGATCTGAACCGTTTATGTTATCATCATTATATCCATGTTTTAGATACGATCTTGCAAGTTATAGTCACCTACTACGTGTTATGATCCAGCAACCCCGGAGTGGCAATAGTCGGGACCACTCCCGGTGATGATCGTAGTTTGAGGAGTTCATGTATTCACTATGTGTTAATGCTTTGCTCCGGTTCTCTATTAAAAGGAGGCCTTAATATCCCTTAGTTTCCAATATGGACCCCACTGCCACGGGAGGGTAGGACAAAAGATGCCATGCAAGGTCTTTCCATAAGCACGGATGACTATTTACGGAATACATGCCTACATTATATTGACGAACTGGAGCTAGTGTCGTATCGCCCAAGGTTATAACTGTCTCATGATGAATATCATCCAACAAGTCACTGATCCAATGCCTACGAATTTATCTTATATTGTTCTTGCTAAGTTACTACTGCTATCATTACGGTTACACTTGCTACGAAAATACTGCTATCACTGTTACTATTACCGTTGCTGCTGTTACTACTATCAAAACTATCATGCTACTTTGCTATTGGTTATTTGCTGTAGATAATTAATATCCACGTGTGGTTGAATTGAGAACTCAGCTGCTAATACCCTCAAATATTCTTTGGCTCCCCTTGTGTCGAATCTATAAATTTGGGTTGAATACGCTACCCTCGAAAACTGTTGCGATCCCCTATACTTGTGGGTTATCAACCCTCTTAGTGGTCGATCTTTCAACATGCCATCGGGCATGGTTCTCTCGCATATCATCAATTAGTTTCTTGACATCATCTACGAGCTTTCCCATGATTCTTCCTCCTACAACTATATCAAGCATAGTTTTTGACATGTGATTTAAACCATTATAAAACATATGAAGGATTAACCATTCGCCCATTCCATGATTAGGATAGTTCCTTATGTCTTCTTTCATTCTATCCCACACAAGTGCCAGTGGCTCACGTTCTTCGTGCTTGAAACCTGTAATCGGAGAACGAAGTTGCATAATTTTTGTACGTGGACAAAACTTAGATAAGAAATTGTTACAACAAACCCAAGAAGTTATATTGCTTCTGGGTAAAGCTAGAAGCCATTTTTTGCTTTTCCACTCAGAGAGAAAAGAAATAGACGCAAATTCAAAGCGTGTGGGCCATAATCTCTAATCCGTGTCATGTTGCACAATTCAGTGAAATTATGCAAGTTCATACTGATATCTTCAGAAGCAGAGCCTCCAAATTGGTCCTATTGAACCATGGAAACTAAGTTTGGTTTGATCTCATAATACTCAGCGGCTGCAACCTCAGGTTGTACTATGGGTTCACGCATGAAGTTATTGTTGGGAGTAGCAAAACTTCCAAGATTATGATCCATGGTCATAATTTTGGGGATTTCCACTGACAAGACTTACAACAAAAATTAAACTAGAACAAAAAGCAAAAACAAAAGCTGAAACTACACTTTAACAAAAACTCTAAACACAAAGACTAGGAACACTCAACTCCTCCTCGGCAATGGCGCTAGAGAAAGGGCTTGATTCCTTCTTTTAGTGATTCGGTAATGGAACATAAAGTACCCCACACCTATTTCCCCAAGAGACCATGGGTTATCGAACCCGCGAGAGGAAGATCCCATTGAAGCGATGGTCTCTAGCAAGCTTTTGTCAAAGAAACAATTCCAGCTTTTGACCAGATCAAATCAAGTAAATTGGAAAAAACACTTATAATAAAAGGAGGTACATGTATGAGGTCTTAATGCTTACAAGTTACAATCATGTATTTGTATTGGGACCAGATATGATCTTAATTTGTGCGCTGGAAGTCACCCATCAAGATGTGCTTGTTACGAACCGAAGTGGGGGATGTGTCCAAATAACATCTTGACCGGCACACGTCATGCATAAAGAATGAATTGTCCTACCAAACACCCTATCCGCCGCACGGGTTTGCCTCGATAATTATGATTATAATAATCAGACAAAAGCTTTGTGTGTTTAACAACTACACCTCATGAATCCCCAAGGATCGGATTCGTGTTACCGTACTAAACCCTTCCATCACTGGTGTTAAGAATAAGACTTCACGGTCTCTCTGCCCTTAACCTCTCTATGGCTCGCTCTCCATGATCCTGAGTACCTACAGGGATGAAGAACGCGGACAAGACAAGAGACATCTACGGAAAAAAATTATTTCACACACACAAGACGTTAATTCAAAGAACTTCCATTGATCCCCACAACAAATATAGAGGGTTGCAAGGCCTTTGCCTCAACCCATACCTTATCGAACTACATATACATGGATATCGGATCGCATGAAGAACACATCATGATGTCTTACAATGGATGCCATGTCCGAGGCACGATTACAAGTATGATCTAGAGAAGAAGAACTATGGTGGTGATGGTGGCTATAGAGATGGAAACGGCGGCGGCTAGGGTTTGTGAAGATGGATGAAGATGACTCTGTTCTGGCTTCGCTCACGGACACTCTGTTGACATTTCGGCCTAGTCCCCTTTATAAAAGTTTTTCAGGTGGATGAGGAGCCTCAGAATCCACGCCAGCAGTCGCGGTCGTATGGAACACCATGTTTTTTCTCTATGGCTTCTGGTGCACCTCCTCTTGATTTCTCCTGCCTCCTCCTTTACTTCTTTCCATGTTCACACTTGATTTCGTTCATATTTTGCCCATTTCCCGAGGAAACACATTAAAAAGAGGATTGGTGGAATATTTTGCATTCATTAGTCATTGGTAGCAATATCAGAGCGAATATCTCAGTTTTAATGAAATCTCTCAGTTTAAGCAAAGGGTAAATGTGTGTAAAAATATCACTCATCAGTGGTTTCTGGATTTTAGAGAATTTATAGGCTTGGAATTAGGTCAAACGCAGTTACGAGGGGCCCACAAGCTCAGGTGGCGCGCCCCCTAGGGGAACACCGTGTGAGCTTGTGGCTCTCTCATACATCTTCTGGCCTCCCCCGGAAGCTTCTAGGGTCTCTCCTGGTCCAGGAAAATCATCGTGACATTTCATCATGTTTGGACTTCGTTTGGTATGGTTTTCCTGCGAAACAATAAAATAGGCAAAAACAAGAACTGCCATTGGCACTGTGCACTGAGTTAATAGGTTAGTACCCAAAAATGATATAAAATTGCACATGAAGCATACAAGATTGATAATATAATGGCATGAAACAATAAAAAAGTATAGATACGTTGGAGATGTATCAGTCTCGTAGATCATGAGAACATCCCTAACCTCGGATGGGAATGTCCATGATGGTGTTCAACTATGATACCTCGGCTTGGTAGAGTGTCGGGATTTTCTAGGAGCTCTGTTCCTGCCTTAGCCACCTGCCTAATGACCCAACATCTCCTAAGTTTGTGGGTATGTGGAGAGGCAGAGCGGATCGTGCATGGCTAATCGAGTATGGTGTCCAGTAGCAATTTGTTTTTGTCGTTGGAACAGTTTTTCTTCCATGATGGATGGTCGTCATGGTTGTCGGTGTTGGCGCGCTTGTTTCGTTGGTTTCACGTGGGCATATGCTTTCTTCCCATGCTTCGGGTAGTTCCAAGCTGGGGTTTTGGTGCCATTGATTATCTACCAAGCACCCTCCATAGAAAAATATTTTGTCACTATGTCGGAGAGTTCACCGAACGTCCTGATGCGTTTTCGTGAAACTACCTTTCCCATTCCCTCATCGTGGATGTTGTGATGGAATGCTGCTATGGCCTTCTGATCCATGCAGTCCAGAATTTCGTTTTTTGTAAACAAAAAACGTGTCCAAAATTATCGGATCATCTCATTTGTCTTCTGCACGACGACGGCTAGATCCCAAATGTCGGTCGACCCTGATTGATCAGGGCGGTACTCGATGTGGGGGTGGGTGGGAGAGAATTTTTTTATTCCGATCTGATATGACGTCGGCCTCCCGGGCGGATTTCCCCGAGGTCGATCTAACGTCAACCCTGGTCCTCCTTGTGGGGCCTGGCTAGCTAGACTACCGTACTGCATCGTCGAACCCGACCTCCAGGCTTGGTCCGGCACAACATAGCTTTCGTCCCAAGCATGGTATAACACCAATTTTTGGGTGGAAGTAGCATGCTGCTTCTTGATACGTCTCCAACGTATCTATAGTTTTTGATTGCTCCATGCTATATTATCTACTGTTTTGGACAATATTGGGCTTTATTATCCACTTTTATATTATTTCTGGGACTAACCTATTAACCGGAGGCCCAGCCCGTAATTGCTGTTTTTTGCCTATTTGGTGTTTCAAGAAAAGGAATATCAAACGAGTCAATTGACCTGAAACTCCATGGAACTTATTTTTGGACCGAAGAAGCCCACGGAGTACCGGAAGTTCACAGGAGTCGGGCTGCCCACGAGGGTGGGGCGCGCCCACCCCTAGGGCGTGCCCCCTACCTCGTGGACAGCCGGAGGTCCACCAACGTACTTCTTTCACCCATATATACCCACGTACCCTAAAAACTTCGGAGAGGAGAATGGATCTGGAGTTCCGCCGCCGCAAGCCTCTGTAGCCACCAAAAGTCAATCGGGGCCCTGTTCCCGCACCCTGCCGGAGGGGGGAACCCTCACCGGTGGCCATCTTTATCATCCTGGCGCTCTCCATGATGAGGAGGGAGTAGTTCACCCTCGGGGCTGAGGGTATGTACCAGTAGCTATGTGTTTGATCTCTCTCTCTTGTGTTCTTGATTTGGCACGATCTTGATGTATCACGAGCTTTGCTATTATAGTTGGATCTTATGTTTCTTCTCCCCCTCTACTCTCTTGTAATGGATTGAGTTTCCCCTTTGAAGTTATCTTATCGGATTGAGTCTTTAAAGATTTGAGAACACTTGATGTATGTCTTGCCGTGCGTATCTGTGGTGACAATGGGATATCACGTGATTCACTTGATGTATGTTTTGGTGATCAACTTGCGGGTTCCGCCCATGAACCTATGCATAGGGGTTGGCACACGTTTTCGTCGTGATTCTCCGGTAGAAACTTTGGGGCACTCTTTGAGGTTCTATGTGTTGGTTTAATAGATGAATTTGAGATTGTGTGATGCATATCGTATAATCATACACACGGATACTTGAGGTGACATTGGAGTATCTAGGTGACATTAGGGTTTTGGTTGATTTGTGTCTTAAGGTGTTATTCTAGTACGAACTCTAGGGCTGTTTGTGACACTTATAGGAATAGCTCAATGGATTGATTGGAAAGAATAACTTTGAGGTGGTTTCGTACCCTACCATAATCTCTTCGTTTGTTCTCCGCTATTAGTGACTTTGGAGTGACTCTTTATTGCATGTTGAGGGATAGTTATATGATCCAATTATGTTATTATTGTTGAGAGAACTTGCACTAGTGAAAGTATGAACCCTAGGCCTTGTTTCAACTCATTGCAATACCGTTTACGCTCACTTTTATCGCTTGTTACCTTGCTGTTTTTATATTTGCAGATTACAAAAACCTATATCTACCATCCATATTGCACTTGTATCACCATCTCTTCGCCGAACTAGTGCACCTATACAACTTACCATTGTATTGGGTGTGTTGGGGACACAAGAAACTCTTTGTTATTTGGTTGTAGGGTTGCTTGAGAGAGACCATCTACGCCTCCCACGGATTGATAAACCTTAGGTCATCCACTTGAGGGAAATTTGCTACTGTCCTACAAACCTCTGCACTTGGAGGCCCAACAACGTCTACAAGAAGAAGGTTGTGTAGTAGACATCAAGCAGTTTCTGGCGCCGTTGCCGGGGAGGTGAGTGCTTGAAGGTATATCTTTAGATCTTGCAATCGAATCTTTTTGTTTCTTGTTTTAGCACTAGTTTAGTTTATAAAATAAACCTACCAAAAAATGGAATTAAGTTTGCCACTTACGCTTCATCTTTTTAATGTCTTTCGTGAGAATGATGGAAAAGAAAATTGTGCCAAAGTACTAGAAGAAGAATTACATAGAATGCTTGGCATAAAATATTTGAATGATGAGCATGATTGCAATGTTGTTAGTATGAACTCCTTGAATATCCATGGTACTATTGATGATTGCACTAGTTATGATGAAAATGTCTCCTATAAACATGTCAATTTTTGTGGAGTGCATTGGGTTTGCAAGTACACACCAAATAGGGAAGATAGATATTGCAAGAGGCATAAGTATTTAGAAACTAAATTGTTGCAAGAAAGTATTCATGTGAGTGCTGAAAATTTAAAATATCTTTACCGTACTTGTGAACTTTGCAATGAACATGGTCATTTAAATATCAAATGCAAATTGTTTCGTGACCGAATCGTGTCCAAAAATTGTGATGACTTGATTTCCCTTGCAGATTATAATGAACTTAGTTTGCTTTTGGGTTATGAAGAAATGAAACGTCAAACTAAGCATATTCCAGAATATAACCTTGAGAAATTCCTCGATATTGATCTAGAGAAGATTTATATGTATTGTGCGGTGAATTGCATTGAAAATCCTTATATTGCCAATTACACAAAGAAAATAAAAGAAATAGAAGATGAGGAGAATACTAACGAGAGGGAAGATACTTCCCAATATCCTCCTACTATTTCTTAGGATGAATCAGGTAACGAGGAGGAGCCTTCTATTCAACCAATCTCATAAATAAGGAGCTCCAAAAAGAGGATTGAACCCACACATGAGGTGAAGAAGAAGAAAAGAAAAAGGAAGAGAGGTAAAAATGTATCCCTCCCAAATAATGTTGCTCCTATTATTGTTGTGCCTGGTGAAAATGAATCAAAAATAATTGTGGAAGATGATGCACTTGATGATGATCTTGTTATGCCTATTGCTTGTTGTGATGATTATGATTGGGAAGATAATGATACTCCTTATGATCTTGAAAATCTTTTTGGCACTTGCTTGGAAGAATATGATAATTGCTATACTATTGGTGCTATCCATACTATTAATGATGAGAGTGATTATGCTTATGATATGAAAAGGCCCAAGATTGGGGAAGCTATGTTTAATGAGGACGAGATATTTGAGAATATATTTGCTGCAATTAATGTTTGTCCCAAGCTTGGGGATGCTATGTTTAATAATGGTGATACTTTTAGCCTCCCAAATTTTTATATGCAAAGTTGTTATGATGATAGCATGCCTTCTACCTATGATGATTATATTGATGAAATTGGGTTTGGAAGAGTGTCAACTTTAGGAAGTAATGATCCCACTATTTTGGAGGATGTTGAATCTTATAATATTTATGAAAGTGGATTTGGAGAGGTCATGACTTTATTTAGTGATGTATCCACTATTTCGGAAGAGGTTTCAATTGATTATGATGAGAACAAAGTTGCTACTTATGATGATTATTGTGATGAAACTTATGCTATAAAAAGTAGTGATGATTATACTTATAAAACTTGTCATGATTATGAGTACCCTTTCTCTGAACATTACTCTTTTAATGTGGAAACAATTTATAGTATTCAAGTCTCTTATGATACTCCCACTATTCCGAATGAGAAGAATTTTGCTTATGTGGAGAGTAATAAAATTTCTATGCTAGTAGATCATGAAAGGAATTATTTAGGTGCTGGTTATATTGTTGAATTCATTCATGATGATACTGAAAATTATTATGAGGGAGGAATATATGCTTGTAGGAATTGCAATAATATCAAGTTCCCTCTGTATGTGCTTAAAGTTTTGAAGTTATGCTTGTTTTGCCTTCCTATGCTAGTTGATTATTGTTCCCATAAGTTTTTTGCTCACAAAATCCCTATGCATAGTAAGTGGGTTAGACTTAAATACGCTAGTCATATACTTCATGATGCTCTCCTTATGTTTCAATTCTTATCTTTTATGTGAGCATCATTGAAATCATCATGCCTAGCTAGGGGCGTTAAACGTTAGCGCTTGTTGGGAGGCAACCCAATTTTATTTTAGTTTCTTACTTTTTGGTTCTTTTTAGAAATAAATGATCCATCTAGATTCTGTTTATATGTGGTTTTGTGTTTTAATTAGTGTTTGTGCCAAGTAGAACCTTTGGGAAGACTTGGGTGAAGTCTTTATGATCATGCTGTAAAAAACAGAAACTTTAGCGCTCACGAAATTAGCTTCAACTTTTTACTGGAGAGTGATATTTAGTTGATTCTTTTTGCAGATGATTCCTAGACAAATTCCTCAGGTCCACCAATTTATTTTAGAATTTTTGGAGTTCCAGAAGTATACGTTTGATACAGATTACTACAGACTGTTCTGTTTTTGACAGATTCTGTTTTTCTTGTGTTGTTTGCTTATTTTGATGAATCTATGGCTAGTAAAATAGTTTATAAACCATAGAGAAGTTGGAATACAGTAGGTTTAACACCAATATAAATAAATAATGAGTTCATTACAGTACCTTGAAGTGGTGTTTTGTTTTCTTTCGCTAACGGAGCTTACGAGCTTTCTATTAAGTTTTGTGTTGTGAAGTTTTCAAGTTTTGGGTAAAGATTCGATGGACTATGGAATAAGGAGTGGCAAGAGCCTAAGCTTGGGGATACCCAAGGCACCCCAAGGTAATATTCAAGGATAAACAAGAGCCTAGGCTTGGGGATTCCCCGGATGGCATCCCCTCTTTCGTCTACGTTCATCGGTAACTTTACTTGGAGCTAAATTTTTATTCACCACATGATATGTGTTTTGCTTGGAGCGTTGTTTTATTTTCTTTAGTTTTGCTTGCTGTTTGAATAAAGTATCAAGATCTGAAATTCTTAAATGGGAGAGTCTTCACATAGTTGTATAATTATTCGACTACTCATTGATCTTCACTTATATCTTTCAGAGTAGTTTGTCATTTGCTCTAGTCCTTCACTTATATCTTTTAGAGCACAATGGTGGTTTTATTTTGAAGAAATAGATGAACTCTCATGCTTCACTTATATTGTTTTGAGAGTCTTAAATAGCATGGTAATTTGCTTAATCTTAATATGCTAGGTATTCAAGACTAGTGAAAACTTTCTTATGAGTGTGTTGAATACTAAGAGAAGTTTGATGCTTGATGATTGTTTTGAGATATGGAGGTAGTGATATTAAAGTCATGCTAGTTGAGTAGTTGTGAATTTGAGAAATGCTTGTGTTGAAGTTTGCAAGTCCCGTAGCATGCACGTATGGTAAACGTTATGTAACAAATTTGAAACATGAGGTGTTCTTTGATTGTCCTCCTTATGAGTGGTGGTCAGGGACGAGCGATGGTATTTTCCTACCAATCTATCCCCCTAGGAGCATGCGCGTAGTGCTTTGGTATTATGTCTTGTAGATTTTTGCAATAAGTATGTGAGTTCTCTATGACTAATGTTGAGACCATGGATTATACGCACTCTCACCATTCCATCATTGCTAGCCTCTTCGGTACCGTGCATTGCCCTTTCTCACATTGAGAGTTGGTGCAAACTAGATATGATACGCTCTTTCACACATAAACCTCCTTATATCTTCCTCAAAACAGCCACCATACCTACCTATTATGGCATTTCCATAGCCATTCCGAGATATATTGCCATGCAACTTTCCACCATTTCGTTCATCATGACATTTTCATCATTGTCATATTGCTAGCATGATCATGTAGTTGACATAGTATTTGTGGCAAAGCCACCGTTCATAATTATTTCATACATGTCACTCTTGATTCATTGCATATCTCAGTACACTGCCGGAGGCATTCATATAGAGTCATACCTTGTTCTAGTATCGAGTTGTAATCATTGAGTTGTAAATAAATAGAAGTGTGATGATCATCATTTTCTAGAGCATTGTCCCAAGTGAGGAATATAAAAAAAAGGCCATAAAAAGGGAAGGCCCAAAAAAAGAGAAAGGCCATATAAAAAAAAAGAGAAGGCCCAAAAAATGAGAGAAAAGGAGAGAAGGGACAATGTTACTAACCTTTTACCAACTTGTGCTTCAAAGTAGCACCATAATCTTCATGATAGAGAGTCTCTTATTTTGTCACTTTCATATACTAGTGGGAACTTTTCATTATAGAACTTGTCTTGTATATTCCAACGATGGGCTATCTCAAGTGCCCTAGGTCTTCATGAGCAAGCAAGTTGGATGCACACCCACTTAGTTTCTTTTGTTGAGCTTTCATACATTTATAGCTCTAGTGCATCCGTTGCATGGCAATCCCTACTCCTTGCATTAACATCAATCGATGGGCATCTCCATAGCCCATTGATTAGCCTCGTTGATGTGAGATCTTCTCCTTTTTTGTCTTATCCACATAACCCCCATCATCATATTCTATTCCACCCATAGTGCTATGTCCATGGCTCGCGCTCATATATTGCGTGAAAGTTTATAAGTTTGAGATTACTAAAGTATGAAACAATTGCTTGGCTTGTCATCGGGGTTGTGCATGATGAGAGCATTCTTGTGTGACAAAAATGGAGCTTGACTAAACTATATGATTTTGTAGGGATGAACTTTCTTTGGCCATGTTATTTTTGAGAGGACATAATTGCTTAGTTAGTATGCTTGAAGTATTATTATTTTTATGTCAATATGAACTTTTATCTTGAATCTTTCGGATCTGAATATTCATACCACAAGTAAGAAGAATTACATTGAAATTATGCCAAGTAGCATTCCACATCAAAAATTATCTTTTTTATCATTTACCTACTCGAGGACGAGCAGGAATTAAGCTTGGGGATGCTTGATACGTCTCCAACGTATCTATAATTTTTGATTACTCCATGCTATATTATCTACTGTTTTGGACAATATTGGGCTTTATTATCCACTTTTATATTATTTTTGGGACTAACCTATTAACCGGAGGCCCAGCCCAGAATTGCTGTTTTTTTGCCTATTTCAGTGTTTCGAAGAAAAGGAATATCAAACGGAGTCCAATTGACCTGAAACTCCGCGGAACTTATTTTTGGACCAGAAGAAGCCCACGGAGTACCGGAAGTTCACCAGGAGAGTCCCGGGCTGCCCACGAAGGTGGGGGCGCGCCCACCCCCCTAGGGCGCGCCCCCCCTACCTCGTGGACAGCCCAGAGGTCCACCGACGAACTTCTTTCACCCATATATACCCACGTACCCTAAAAACTTCGGAGAGGAGAATAGATCTAGAGTTCCGCCACTGCAAGCCTCTGTAGCCACCAAAAGTCAATCGGGACCCTGTTCCGGCACCCTGCCGGAGGGGGGAACCCTCACCGATGGCCATCTTCATCATCCCGGTGCTCTCCATGACGAGGAGGGAGTAGTTCACCCTCGGGGCTGAGGGTATGTACTAGTAGCTATGTGTTTGATATCTCTCTCTCGTGTTCTTGGTTTAGCACGATCTTGATGTATCATGAGCTTTGCTATTATAGTTGGATCTTATGTTTATTCTCCCCCTCTACTCTCTTGTAATGGATTGAGTTTCCCCTTTGAAGTTATCTTATCGGATTGAGTCTTTAAAGATTTGAGAACACTTGATGTATGTCTTGCCGTGCGTATCTGTGGTGACAATGGGATATCACGTGATTCACTTGATGTATGTTTTGGTGATCAACTTGCGGGTTCCGCCCATGAACCTATGCATAGGGGTTGGCACACGTTTTCGTCATGATTCTTCGGTAGAAACTTTGGGGCACTCTTTGAGGTTCTATGTGTTGGTTGAATAGATGAATTTGAGATTGTGTGATGCATATCGTATAATCATACCCACGGATACTTGAGGTGACATTGGAGTATCTAGGTGACATTAGGGTTTTGGTTGATTTGTGTCTTAAGGTGTTATTCTAGTACGAACTCTAGGGCTGTTTGTGACACTTATAGGAATAGCCCAATGGATTGATTGGAAAGAATAACTTTCAGGTGCTTTCGTACCCTACCATAATCTCTTTGTTTGTTCTCCGCTATTAGTGACTTTGGAGTGACTCTTTGTTGCATGTTGAGGGATAGTTATATGATCCAATTATGCTATTATTGTTGAGAGAACTTGCACTAGTGAAAGTATGAACCCTAGGCCTTGTTTCAACTCATTGCAATACCGTTCACGCTCAGTTTTATCACTCGTTACCTTGCTGTTTTTATATTTTCAGATTACAAAAACCTATATCTACCATCCATATTGCACTTGTATCACCATCTCTTCGCCGAACTAGTGCACCTATACAATTTACCATTGTATTGGGTGTGTTGGGGACACAAGAGACTCTTTGTTATTTGGTTGCAGGGTTGCTTGAGAGAGACCATCTTCATCCTACGCCTCCCACGGATTGATAAACCTTAGGTCATCCACTTGAGGGAAATTTGCTACTGTCCTACAAACCTCTGCACTTGGAGGCCCAACAACGTCTACAAGAAGAAGGTTGTGTAGTAGACATCACTTCTCGTTCAGATCCAATGTCGTGGAGGAGGATATTGCGGCGAGGCCTAAATCGTCGAGCTCGACGTCTCAATGGTGCGCTGGAGTCTCAAACTTCTCCGGTTGACTGGTTAAGTCGAAGCGCGGAATTTTGGCACGAGGGTCGTGTCGTCAACGATCTGATCATCAGCTGACGATGCGATTGAGCCTCTTTGGCTACTCAAAGGGACTTGTATGGGCCACCAATGACAGAGTCAAATCCAGAAAATCTCGGGTAGGGGGTCGCAATTTGGTAGCCTTTGCTAACTAGTAACAGGACGCGGGGTGTTGGGAAACGTAGTAGAAAAAAAATCGCGCCTTCGATCACCCAAGATTAATATGAAGATGCATAACGGGTTGGGATCATGATCCTTGCGTCATTGAGTTGCAGCACAAGAAGAATGTGTCGGTGTAGATCGTACTTGGAGTCCCTCGTACCCTCGATGAACGATCCCTCGTAATGCCCACGAACAGTCCCTCGAATCAAAGACCGAAAGCACAACCTCTATACTTGGTTGCAAGCGTGCGGCCTTCACGAGCCGGCAGCGGTTCGCCGTCCAGAGCTAATCGTCACTGGATAATTAGAGGGAGGAGATTATAACTACACAGGGCTTCTAATTATGAGACAAGAGGATTATCCTAGCTCTAATTAGTCAACTAGGACCAACTAGAACTAGAAGAACTAGAGGAGGCTCCAAAACTTGTATATCCAAGAGAGCAAAAACCCTAGTATATATAGGTTGGAGGGGAGAGGGAGGGTTGCCACCATGGGGGAAAGTTCCCCCCTTGGTGCGCCGGTCAGGGAGGAGGAGTCCGACTCCTCCCCCTCTACTGATTCGCTAAGGAAGGAGGCACTTTCCCACTTGGGCCTTTTTGCCCCAGATTGCCTTCCACCTTTTGGCCTTTTTAGGCCCATTGATATTTAAATTAAATATAATATGTTCTAGATACTTCTATACTATTATATATATATATATATATATATATATATATATATATATATATATATATATATAAACATCTCTGAAACATTTTCCATCTATATATATATTTTATCGGTAATACCCAGTATACCCGATACTCATTCAAACCCTTCCGGTGACCCCAAAACGCTTCCGGATCCTCTCAAAATTATTCCGAATATTCATGATATAATTTCACAAATATATTCTCATGACTCTCATACTATTAATACTCAGCAGATCGTGATTGCCTTAAGCTTGTGACCCTGTAGGTTCCGTAACTCATAGACATGAATGAAATTGTTCGTTTAATGACCGACAGCGAGACCGTGGACATCGATATCGATCCCTATGAGCACACGAATGATATTCGAGTGAACCTTTGGTTATTGTGTGACGTTCCCTTGCTTATCCATACTTCAAAAAACCCGAGATGCATTGATATCCTCCTGAATCATCACCATGATCACTATACCCAAATCCTCGTTACCAGTTTTGTTCTTCTTTCTCGTTATTGTGTTCCGTCATCCCCCTGACATAGTCACCTATGTCTGGATAGATGATGGTGGATGTCGTCACACCAAGAGGGCCCTAAGAATATCTCTCCATCATTGGAGGAGCAAATCCCACTCTCGAGCTATCCGGCCACTTGTCAAACTTTCTGATGAACCTGTAAGTTGTCGTTATGATCACCGTGTTACAGGTGAAGTTTGAGCAACACCGAAGCCCACCGTACGGTAAGAAGTGACCATGATACTCTCGTGGTCTAAGGAGCAAAATCACATGTTAACACTCCATGTTATCACAATTGATTATAGATGATATTAACTCAATTCATAATTAACATACAAGATTGGGTCGATTCGATATGATCATTCTTCAGGACTATCGTTACACCTAACAATATCCTAAGACCCGGGAAACGTGATCACCAACAACGCTTGCGCTAGTCTTAGAGGCGAGACTAGAAACCTTTATTTTACCGTTTATTATTCTGCACGTGCATATGAGTTTTCCACATATTCCAGGATCATAGTGCTACTTCTTGAGCTTGCATTGGTTTTTCCCTTGAAGAGGAAAGGGTGATGCAGAAAAGTAGAGATAAGTACTTCCCTCAGTTAAGAACCAAGGTATCAATCCAGTAGGAGGAACACACAAGTCTCCAAGATAGCACCTACACAAACAAACAAATACTTGCACCCAACGCGATAAAGGGGTTGTCAATCCCTTCACAGTCACTTGCAAGGATGAGATCTGATAGAGATAGGTATAAAAGATAAATAAAAGTACAAAATAAAGTGAAGGTAAATAAATTGCAGCAAGGTATTTTCGGGTTTTTGGTTTTATAGATCTAAAAATAATATGATGAGAATAGACCCCAGGGCCATAGTTTTCACTAGAGGCTTTTCTCTTGAAAGAACACATACGGTGGGTGAACAAATTACTGTTGAGCAATTGATAGAAAAGCACATAGTTATGACGATATCTAAGGCAATGGTCATGAATATAGGCATCACGTCCGTGACAAGTAGACCAAAATGATTCTGCATCTACTATTATTACTCCACACATCGACCGCTATCCAACATGCATCTAGTGTATTAAGTTAACAAGAACGGATTAACACCTTAAGCAAGATGACATGATGTAGAGGGATAGATCCAATCAATATGGTAAAACCCCCATCTTTTTATCTTTAATGACAATAATACAAATACGTGCCTCGCTACCCCTTCTGTCACTGGGTGAGGACACCGCAAGATTGAACCCAAAACAAAGCACCTCTCCCATTGCAAGATAGATCAATCTAGTTGGCCAAACCAAATCAATAGATCGGAGAGAAATATAAAGATATCTTAATCATGCATAAAAGTGTTCAGAGAAGACTCAAATAATATTCATAGATAATCTGATCATAAATCCACAATCCATTGGATCTCAACAAACGCACCACAAAAGAAGATTACATCGAATAGAACTCCAAGAACATCAAGGAGAACATTGTATTGAAGATCAAAGAGAGAGAAGAAGCCGTCTAGCTACTAGCTATGGACCTGTAGGTATGTGGTAAACTACTCACACATCATCGGAAGGGCAGCAAGGTTGGTGTAGAGGCCCTCCGTGATCGAATCCCCCTCCGACGGAGTGCCGAAAAAGGCCCCAAGATGGGATCTCACGAGAACAGAAGCTTGCGGTGGCGAAAAAGTATTTTTGGTGTGTCCTGTAGTGTATGGGGAATATTTGGGTATTTATAGAGCTGGAATTAGGGTGAGGAGTGCCACGAGGGGCCCACAAGCCTGGGGCGCCCCCCTAGGGCGCGCCTCCAGGGCTTGTGGCCCTCTAGTGGCTCTTCTGGCCACCTCCTGAAGCTTCGTGGGTGTCTTCTTGTCCAAGAAAAATCGTCAAAAGGTTTTGTTCCGTTTGGACTCCATTTGTTCCGTTTGGACTCCATTCTGTAAAAGGAAAAAAAACAAGAAAAAAACAGCAACTGGCACTGGGCACTAGGTTAGTAAGTTAGTCCCAAAAAATGATATAAAATAGTATAATAATGCATATAAAACATCCAAGATGGATAATATAATAGCATGGAACAATTAAAAATTATAGATACGTTGGTGATGTATCACATAGCAGTTATAGTATGAAATATAAACACTTAATTATGAATATGAAAATATAATACTACAATATTATTGCCTCCATAGCATATTTCCAACACAGTGGACATCGATGTTCTACCCAGGTTCGGGCCCTCGAAGAGGTAAAACCCTAAGTCATGCTTTGTTGTATTGATTGTGGATGGGGTACAAGTTACATGTGATCTTCCGTGAGATCGCATGATAATGAATGTGTCCTCTAGGGGCCTAGTACCTTGGTTTATACAGACATCGGGTACCTAGTGTTTATAGATAGGTTAGTTGAACCTAGGGGGAAATGTGTCGTGGACTATCTCAAGGTCTTGGAGTACACGCAAAGTCTTCAGATCATTCCTTCCGCCATTCTTGGACTTAGACAAACAAGGCCCACCAGATGATGAGTTTCGGGGGCTCCTCGTCCCAGCCCAAAGGACGAGTGACCGATGTGTCATGCACCCCCTAATCCAGAACCCGTCTCTCCGACGATCCAATCCCATCTTTGGTGACCATATCGAGCTCCGGTAGCTGCTTTGATGGCTCCGTCGATGACGAGGATGAGCTGGCCCTCCGCATTGCGATGGAGCTATCACGGGTGGACATGGGGGCAGTTTCAGATCTGATCCGTCGTGGCTCTCCCTTGTGCAAGAATCTTGAGGCGAGCTGCGATCTTTGAGCTGGCCCTCTCTGTCAAGACTTGATTCGGCATGGGCAGCTCAATCTGCGTGACCCCTCTGTCATCCACCTCCCTCGCCAGTCGTTGCCCTGCAAGGGCAGCTGTGGGTTCTAGTGCCCGCTCTGTCGACGCCGTGGATGTGCACGCTAGAATCGGAGGCACGCGCCACCCGCCGCAAGAGACATCGGGCAAGTGAGAGGGAGGAGGTCGAGCAGTCAATTCGCCACCGCCGCGGGTTGCCGGCAGTGCCCGTCAAGGAGGAGCGGCTCCTCAGATGGGTCTACCGCCGTTCACTTACAACGGCAAGCGTCCGGCTTTGGAGGAAGAATGTGAAGGCGTTCTTGCTAGCCATTGAGCAGTCCGAGTGTGAGACGACGGAGGTAGCGACAGAGGCGACAAGAGGGGCCAAGCTCAACCGGAAGCAGAATTGGGTTGTCCGGCGGATGAAGGGCTACATCACTACTAGGGAAAACCTTATACACAGAACTTTAGCAGTAGCGCTTGTTAAAAAAGGGTGCTAGTGCTACATAGCAGTAGCGTGTGCAGGTTAACGCGCTACAGATATGAATGTAGCAGTAGCGCGTCTCCATGGAAAAGCGCTACTACTAAAATTCCCACTACTAAGTTGATAGGCTACACATAGTAGTAGCGGCCTTAGAAAAACCGCGCTACTGCTAAGATTATTGTAGCAGCGCGTTTACGATGAAAAGCGCTACTGGTAATGAAAAGAAAATGAAATGAAAAATAAATAGAAAAGTAAATGAAAATGAAAGAAATAGAAAAAGGAGAAAGGAAAAAAAATAAAATGTAAAGAAAAATAAATGAAAAAGGAAAAAAGGAGAAAGGCATAGCAGTAGCGTCTGTTCATAAGAGGCGCTATAGATAATATAGCAGCAGCGCATTTTTTAGACCCCTGCTAAAGAAAGAGAAAAGGAAATAAGAAAAGAAAAGGAAAATACATAGCTATAGCAGTAGCGCGTTTTGTAAAAAGCGTTATAGCTAACTTAGTTATAGCGTGTTTTTACTTCCGGCGCTACCGCTACGTTTGACTTAACCCCCGCGCGGTTTCCCTCCCCCCGGCCACCACTTCTCCCCAAATCCCTCGCCCCACTTCGCCGCCGTCTCCTGCCGGCGTCGACGCCCCCGGAGCCACCAGAGCCGTGTGTAGTCGACGCCACCGGAGCCGCCCCTGATGCCACCGGAGCCGTGCGGCCTCATCAACGCCACCGGAGCCGCCCTCGGCGCCACCGGAGCCACCCTTGACGCCCCTACCTCCCTCGCCACAATTGCCTCCTTCGCTGTCATCGGAGACGCCCCTGCCTCCCTCGCCACCACTGCCTCCCTCGCCACCACCGGAGCCATCCTCTGTAAGCCCCCACCCCTACTCTCTCTCTCTCTCATGCATAGCACAAACATTGGACAGAGAACTAGCTAGCTAGGTTAACTAGTTTAATTAGGTTAATTATCTAGGTTAGTGCAAAAATTTAGTTAGGGCTTTGACAGAGAACTAGTTAGGTTAACTAGTTTAATTAGGTTAATTATCTAGGTTAGTGCAAAAAATTATTTAGGGCTTTGACAGAGAACCAGCTAGGTTAACTAGTTTAATTAGGTTAATTATCTAGGTAAACTAGGTTAACTAGCTAGGTTAACTAACTAGGTTAAATAGCTAGGTTAATTAGGTTCGTTAGGTTAACAAGCTAGGTTAACTAGGTTGGCTAGGTTAGAGCAAAAATTTATTTTAGAGCATTAGGTCAGAAGGGTTAGAGAAATGGAGTTCCTTTGCAATTTAATTGGGTTTTGTCCTAGGCAGAGAAGGGTTAGAGAAAATAACGTGTGTGTGAGAGAGAGGAATAGCTAGAACAGAATTTGGGTTCTGTCCTAGGCAGAGAAGTGTTTAGCGAGGTCAAAGGTTTTTGATTTTTGAAAAGACCACTATTTTTCAAGGAAAAGAATTTAGGCAAGTTTTATTTTAAAGATGATCCCTTCATAGACTTTTATTGTTGATTATATCTTTTCATTGAAGTGGTCATGTTATACCTTTTCATTGAAGTGGTTCGATTGTGCCCAAGTGGCCTTTTGTTGTTTCCAAGGAATGAAGCCGAGTGGCCTATGTTTTGCCGGAATGTTGATTCATTTTCGTTCCGGCAAATTTCAGGTGCTCGATTTGTGCACTTTTTAGCAAAGGTCTGTTGGAAATATGCCCTAGAGGCAATAATAAATTAGTTATTATTATTATATTTCCTTGTTCATGATAATCGTTTATTATCCATGCTATAATTGTATTGATAGGAAACTCAAATACATGTGTGGATACATAGACAACACCATGTCCCTAGCAAGCCTCTATTGGCTAGCTCGTTGATCAATAGATGGTTACGGTTTCCTAACCATGGACATTGGATGTCATTGATAACGGGATCACATCGTTAGGAGAATGATGTGATGGACAAGACCCAATCCTAAGCCTAGCACAAAGATCGTAGTTCGTATGCTAAAGCTTTTCTAATGTCAAGTATCGTTTCCTTAGACCATGAGATTGTGCAACTCCCGAATACCGTAGGAATGCTTTGGGTGTACCAAAGCGTCACAACGTAATCGGGTGGCTATGAAGGTACACTACGGTATCTCCGAAAGTGTCATTGGGTTGGCACGAATCGAGGCTGGATTTGTCACTCCGTGTGACGGAGAGGTATCTCTGGGCCCACTCGGTAGGACATCATCATAATGTGCACAATGTGATCAAGGAGTTGATCACGGGATGATGTGTTACGAGCGAGTAAAGAGACTTGCCGTAACGAGATTGAACAAGGTATCGGGATACCGACGATCGAATCTCGGGCAAGTATCGCATCGATAGACAAAGGGAATTGTATACGGGATCGATTGAGTCCTTGACATCGTGGTTCATCCGATGAGATCATCGTGGAACATGTAGGAGCCAACATGGGTATCCAGATCCGCTGTTGGTTATTGACGGAGAACGTCTCGGTCATGTCTCGCATGGTTCCCGAACCCGTAGGGTCTACACATAAGGTTCGATGGCGCTAGGGTTATAAAGGAAGCTTGTATGTGGTTACCGAATGTTGTTGAGTCCGGATGAGATCCGGGACGTCACGAGGAGTTCGGAATGGTCCGGAGGTAAAGATTTATATATGGGAAGTGCTGTTTGACCATCGGGACAAGTTTTTGTGGTTATCGGTATTGTCTGGGACCACCGGAGGGTCCTGGGCCCACTGGTGGGGCCACCTGCCCCGGGGCCACATGGGCCCTAGGTGGTGCGCCTAGGCCTGCATGGGCCAAGGGAACCAGCCCCAAGAGGCCCATCGCATGAAACACTTGGAGAGGAAGAGTCCATAGAGGGAAGGCACCTCAGGGTGCCTTGGGAGGATGGACTCCTCCCCTCTTGGCGCACCCTCCCTTGGAGGAGGGGCAGGCTGCGCCCTCCCCCTCTTTGGCACCTATATAAAGGGGGGAGGGAAGGGGCAGCAGCACTGAGCCCCTGGCGCCTCCTCTCCCTCTCCAACACCTCCTTCTCCTCCGTAGTGCTTGGCAAAGCCTGCGCAGATAGCCACTCCTCCATCACCACCACGCCGTTGTGCTGCTGTTGGATGGAGTCTTCCTCAACCTCTCCTCTCTCCTTGCTGGATCAAGGCGTGGGAGGCGCCACCGGGCTGTACGTGTGTTGAGCGCGGAGGTGCCGTCCGTTCGCACTAGGATCATCGGTGATCTGAATCACGGCGAGTCGACTCCATCAACCCGTTCTCATGAACGCTTCCGCTTAGCGATCTACAAGGGTATGTAGATGCACTCTCCTTCCCTCGTTGCTAGTCTCTCCATAGATAGATCTTGGTGATCGTGGGAAAATTTTGAATTTCTGCTTTCGTTCCCCAACAATGGCATCATGAGCTAGGTCTATTGCGTAGATTCTTTGCACGAGTAGAACACAAAGTAGTTGTGGGCGTTGATGATGTTCAATATGCTTACCGTTACTAGTCCAATCTTGTTTCGACGGTATTGTGGGATGAAGCGGCCGGACCAACCTTACGTACTCTTCGTGAGACGAGTTCCACCGGTCGACATGCACTTGGTGCATAAGGTGGCTAGCGGTGCCGATCTCTCCCACTTTAGTCGGAACGGATTCGATGAAAAGGGTCCTTATGAAGGGTAAATAGCAATTGGCATATCACGTTGTGGTTTTTATGAGGTAAGAAACGTTCTTGCTAGAAACCCAAAGCAGCCACGTAAAACATGCAAACAACAATTAGAGGACGTCTAACTTGTTTTTGCGGGGTATGCTATGTGATGTGATATGGCCAAGAAGAATGTGATGAATGATATGTGATGTATGAGATTGATCATGTTCTTGTAATAGGATTCACGACTTGCATGTCGATGAGTATGACAACGGCAGGAGCCATAGGAGTTGTCTTTATTTATTGTATGACCTGCGTGTCATTGAACAACGCCATGTAATTACTTTACTTTATTGCTAACCGGTAGCCATAGTAGTAGAAGTAATAAGTTGGCGAGACAACTTCATGGAGACACGATGATGGAGATCATGATGATGGAGATCATGGTGTCATGCCGGTGACAATGATGATCATAGAGCCCCGAAGATGGAGATCAATGGAGCTATATGATATTGGCCATATCATGTCACTACTATATAATTGCATGTGATGTTTATTATGTTTATGCATCTTGTTTACTTAGAACGACGGTAGTAAATAAGATGATCCCTTACACAAATTTCAAGAAGTGTTCTCCCCTGACTGTGCACCGTTGCTACAGTTCGTCGCTTCTAAGCACCACGTGATGATCGGGTGTGATGGATTCTTACGTTCACATACAACGGGTGTAAGACAGATTTACACAGCAAAAACACTTGGGGTTAACTTGACGAGCCTAGCATGTGCAGACATGGCCTCGGAACACGGAGACCGAAAGGTCGAGCATGAGTCGTATAGTAGATATGATCAACATGAAGATGTTCACCGATGATGACTAGTCCGTCTCACGTGATGATCGGACACGGCCTAGTTGACTCGGATCATGTAATCACTTAGATGACCAGAGGGATGTCTATTCGAGTGGGAGTTCATAAGATGAACTTAATTATCTTGAACATAGTCAAAAGACCTTTTGCAAATTATGTCGAAGCTCGCGCTTTAGTTCCACTGTTTAGATATGTTCCTAGAGAAAATATAGTTGAAAGTTGTGATGGCGATTATGCGGACGAGAAAGCTTATGTCCTTAATGCCTTTGCTCGGTGTGCTGAACCCCAAACGTCGTTTGTGGATGTTGCGAACATCGGACATACACGCTTTGATAACTACGTGATAGTTCGCTTAAACGGTTTAGAGTTGAGGCACCAAGGACGTTTCAAACGTCATGAACATATAAGATGTTTCAAGGGCTGAAATTGGGATTTCAGGCTCGTGCCCACGTCAAAAGGTATGAGACCTCCGACGATTTTCTTAGCCTACAAACTAAGGGAGAAAAGCTCAATCGTTGAGCTTGTGCTCAGCTTGTCTGAATTGCAACAATCACTTGAACCGAGTGGGAGTTGATCTTCCAGATGAGATAGTGATGTTTCTCCAAAGTCATTGTCACCAAGCTACTAGAGCTTCGTGATGAACTATAACATATCAGGGATAGATATGATGATCCTTGAAGTGTTCGCGATGTTTGACACCGCGAAAGTAGAAGTCAAGTAGGAGCATCAATTGTTGATGGTTGGTAAAACCACTAGTTTCAAGAAGGGCAAGGGCAAGAAGGGATACTTCATGAAACGGCAAAACAGTTGCTGCTCTAGTGAACAAACCCAAGGTTAAACCCAAACCCGAGACTAAGTGCTTCTGTAATAAGGGGAACAGACACTGGAGAAGCATTACCCTAGATACTTGGTAGATAAGAAGGCAGGCAAGGTCGATAGAAGTATATTTGATATACATTATGTTAATATGTACTTTACTAGTACTCCTAGTAGCACCAGGGTATTAGATACCGGTTCGGTTGCTAAATGTTAATAACTCGAAATAAAAGCTACGGAATAAACGGAGACTAGCTAAAGGAGAGCTGACGATATGTGTTGGAAGTGTTTCCAATTTGATGTGATCAAAACATCGCACGCTCCTTCTACCATCAAGATTAGTATTAAACCAGAACTATTGTCATTTGGTGTTTGCGTTGAGCATAGACATGATTGGATTATGTCTATCGCAATACGGTTATTCATCTAAGGAGAATAATGGTTACTCTGTTTATTTGAATAATACCTTCGATGGTCTTGCACCTAAATTAATGGTTTATTGAATCTCGATCGTAGTGATACACATTTTCATGCCAAAAGTATAAGATAGTAATGATAGTACCACTTACTTGTGGCACTGCCATGTAAGTCATATTGGTATAAAACACATGAAGAAGCTCCATGTGGATGGATCTTTGGACTCACTCGTTTTTGAAAAGTTTGAGACATGTGAACCATGTCTATTGGTGTATACGCATGAAGAAACTCCATGCAGATGGATCGTTTGGACTCACTTGATTTTGAATCACTTGAGATATGCAAATCATACCACATGGGCAAGATGACCTAAAAGCCTCGGTTTCGAGAAGATGGAACAAGATAGCAACTTGTTGGAAGTAACACATTTTGATGTGTGCAGTCCAATGAGTCTTTGAGGCATGCGATGAATATCGTTATGTTCAGACTTCACAGATGATTCGAGTAGATGTTGAGTATATTTACTAGATGAAACACAAGTCTGAATTATTGAATGGTTCAAGTAATTTCAGAGTGAAGTTTAAGATCTTCGTGACAAGAGGATAGAATGTCTATGATATGATCATAGAGATGAATGTCTGAGTTACGAGTTTTGGCACACAATTAAGACATTGTGCAAATTGTTTCACAATTAATACCGCCTGGAACACCATAGTGTGATGGTGTGTCCGAACATCATAGTTGCACCCTATTAGATATGGTGCGTACCAGGATGTCTCTTATCGAATTACCACAATAGTTTATGGGTCAGGCATTAGAGACAACCGCACTCACTTTAATAGGGCACCACGTAAATCCGTTGAGATGACACCGTATGAACTATGGTTTAGAGAAACCTAAGCTGTCGTTTCTTAAAAGTTTGGGGCTGCGACGCTTATGTGGAAAAGTTTCAGGTTGATAAGCTCGAACCCAAAGCGGACAAAATGCATCTTCATAGGACACCCAAAACAGTTGGGTATACCTCCTAATTCAGATCCGAAAGCAATAGGGATTGTTTCTTGAATCGGGTCCTTTCTCGAGGAAAAGTTCGTCTCGAAAAGTTGAGTGGGAGGATGGTGGAGACTTGATGAGGTCATTGAACCGTCACTTCAACTAGTGTGTAGCGAGCACGTGAAGTTGTTCCGTGGCACCTACACCAATTGAAGTAGAAGCTATGATAGTGATCATGAAACTTGGATCAAGTCACTACTGCACCTCGTAGGGTGACAAGGATGCGTACTACTTGAGTGGTACAAGTAATCTCAGATAGAAGGTCATGTTGCTAGACAACAATGAACCTACGAGCTATGGAGAAGCGATGGTGGGCCCAAATTCCTACAAATGGTTAGAAGCCATGAAATCCGAGATAGGATCCATGTATCAGAACAAAGCGTGGACTTTGGTGGACTTGCCCGTTGATCGGCAAGCCATTGAAATAAATGGGTCTTTAAGAAGAAGACGGACATGGACGGTAATGTCACCTCTTATGAAGCTCGACTTGTGGCGAAGAGTTTTTCACAAGTTCAAGGAGTTGACTACGATGAGATTTTCTCATCCGTAGCGATGCTTAAGTCCGTCGGAATCATGTTAGCATAAGCTGCATTTATGAAATCTGGCGATGGATGTCAAAATGAGTTTCCTTACCGCCAGAAGGAAAGGTTGTATGTGATACAATCAGAAAGTTTTGTCGATCCTAAGGATGCTAAAAGGTATGCTAGCTCCAGCAATCCTTCTAAGGACTGGAGTAGGCATCTCGGAGTTGGAATGTACGCTTTGATGAGATGATCAAAGATTTTGGGTTTATACCGAGTTTATGAGAAACTTGTATTTCCAAAGAAGTGAGTGGGAGCACTATAGAATTTCTGATGAGTATATGTTGTTGACATATTGATGATCAGAAATGATGTAGAATTACTGGAAAGCATATAGGGTTATTTGAAAGATGTTTTTCAATAGAAAACCTGTATTAAGCTACTTGAACATTGAGCATCAAGATCTATAGTGATAGATCAAAAATGCTTAATGGTACTTTCAAATGAGCACATACCTTGACATGATCTTGAAGGTGTTCAAGATGGATCAGTCAAAGAAGGAGTTCTTGCCTGAGATGTAAGGTATGAAGTTAAGAGTTAAAGCTCGACCACAGCAGTAAAAGAGAGAAAGGATGAAGGTCGCCCCTATGCTTCGTATATAGGCTCTATAGTATGCTATCTTTGTGTACCGCATCGAAGTGTGCCTTGCCATGAGTCATCATAAGGTACAGAATGATCCAGAATGGATCATTGACAATGTCAAAATTGTCCTTGGAGTAAATAAGGACATGTTTCTCGATTATGGAGGTGATAATGAGTTCGCGTAAAGGGTTACGCCGATGCAAGCTTTAACACCTATCCGAGTGACTCGAGAAGCAAACCGGATACGTATAGTGGAGCAACCATTTGGAATAGCTCCAAGTGGAGCGTGGAAGCAGCATTTATAATATGACCTAGAAATTTGCAAACCACACACGGATCTGAAAGGTTCAGACCCGTTGACTAAAACCTCTCTCACAGGCAAAACATGATCAAACCCCAGAACTCATTGAGACTTAATCACATGGTGATGTGAACTAGTTTAAGACACTAGTAAACTCTTTGGATGTTGGTCACATGGCGATATGACCTATCAGTGTTAATCACATGGCGATGTGAACTAGATTATTGACTCTAGTGCAAGTGGGAGACTGTTGGAAATATGCCCTAGAGGCAATAATAAATTAGTTATTATTATTATATTTCCTTGTTCATGATAATCGTTTATTATCCATGCTATAATTGTATTGATAGGAAACTCAAATACATGTGTGGATACATAGACAACACCATGTCCCTAGCAAGCCTCTATTGGCTAGCTCGTTGATCAATAGATGGTTACGGTTTCCTAACCATGGACATTGGATGTCATTGATAACGGATCACATCGTTAGGAGAATGATGTGATGGACAAGACCCAATCCTAAGCCTAGCACAAAGATCGTAGTTCAGTATGCTAAAGCTTTTCTAATGTCAAGTATCGCTTCCTTAGACCATGAGATTGTGCAACTCCGGATACCGTAGGAATGCTTTGGTGTACCAAACGCCACAACGTGAATCGGGTGGCTATGAAGGTACACTACGGGTATCTCCGAAAGTGTCTGCTGGGTTGGCACGAATCGAGATGGGATTTGTCACTCCGTGACGGAGAGGTATCTCTGGGCCCACTCGGTAGGACATCATCATAATGTGCACAATGTGATCAAGGAGTTGATCACGGGATGATGTGTTACGAACGAGTAAAGAGACTTGCCGTAACGAGATTGAACAAGGTATCGGGATACCGACGATCGAATCTCGGGCAAGTATCGCATCGATAGACAAAGGGAATTGTATACGGATCGATTGAGTCCTTGACATCGTGGTTCATCCGATGAGATCATCGTGGAACATGTGGGAGCCAACATGGGTATCCAGATCCGCTGTTGGTTATTGACCGGAGAACGCCTGGTCATGTCTCAGATGGTTCCCGAACCCGTAGGGTCTACACATAAGGTTCGATGACGCTTAGGGTTATAAAGGAAGCTTGTATGTGGTTACCGAATGTTGTTTGGAGTCCGGATGAGATCCCGGACGTCACGAGGAGTTCGGAATGGTCCGGAGGTAAAGATTTATATATGGGAAGTGCTGTTTGCCATCGGGACAAGTTTCGGGTTATCGGTATTGTCTGGGACCACCGGAGGGGTCCTGGGCCCACCGGTGGGGCCACCTGCCCCGGGGGCCACATGGGCCCTAGGTGGTGCGCCTAGGCCTGCATGGGCCAAGGGGAACCAGCCCCAAGAGGCCCATGCGCATGAAACACTTGGAGAGGAAGAGTCCATAGAGGGGAAGGCACCTCCGAGGTGCCTTGGGGAGGATGGACTCCTCCCCCCCTCTTGGCCGCACCCCTCCCTTGGAGGAGGGGGCAAGGCTGCGCCCTCCCCCCCTCTTTGGCACCTATATAAGGGGGAGGGAAGGGGCAGCAGCACTGGAGCCCGGCGCCTCCTCTCCTCTCCAACACCTCCTTCTCCTCCGTAGTGCTTGGCAAAGCCCTGCAGGATAGCCACGCTCCTCCATCACCACCACGCCGTTGTGCTGCTGTTGGATGGAGTCTTCCTCAACCTCTCCCTCTCTCCTTGCTGGATCAAGGCGTGGGAGACGCCACCGGCTGTACGTGTTGAACGCGGAGGTGCCGTCTGCTCGCACTAGGATCATCGGTGATCTGAATCACGGCGAGTACGACTCCATCAACCCCGTTCTCATGAACGCTTCCGCTTAGCGATCTACAAGGGTATGTAGATGCACTCTCCTTCCCTCGTTGCTAGTCTCTCCATAGATAGATCTTGGTGATACGTAGGAAAATTTTGAATTTCTGCTACGTTCCCCAACAAGGTCATGCCGAAATTTTCCGTGAATTTCGGCATGACTTGTGCTACAAACTAGGACATATCGAGTGCCCGGGATTTGCCGCACCAGGAAGGAATCCACGTTCCTGCAAAACATAGGCCTTTTTATGTCATTATTCATTTTATTAGGTCTAGAATTAATTGACTAGATTTAATCATAGGAAACATGGCTAGCAACAATGAAGGACAGGTTCGGTGATTATGATAACGCCTACCGTGCAAGAGATTTAATTTTTAACCTTGCCAACGATCAAGGGTTGTTCTTGCTGGGCCCACCTATCGCATCGGAGACTGAGACCGACATTGAGACCGGCGCTGAGAGTGAAAGCGACACCGAGACTAGCGGAGCCGGTATAGAACCAAAAGCAAAGAGGCAACAATGCCCAAACCAGCTCATCACTACTAGAGTGGTGGTCACGGAGGTGGACGGCGACAATTTTGAGCCAGAAGAGCCAGCGGAAGCGCACGCGTGCTACGACAATCAAATAGGCTGCATACTATGGGCTTGCGCCACCATCAACGATGTGAAACTACGAAAGATGCCAGATGTGAAGCAGGCCCTCCTAATGAAGCTGCACCAGGTGTTCTTGTTCCCGGGCCGGGATGAAAGCAAATATAAAAATCCAGATAAAGACTCGGCAATGAAGAAGATAAACAGATGCGCCATGGGCAAGTTTAGCGGCGCGTTGTCCGCCTAGAAAATAAGGGTGAAAGCAAGGATCATCGACAAAAAGGAGCCCTACTCCGAGATTGTAAAGGATAATCCGACAATTACGGAAGAGCAGTTTGAAATATTCAAGGCGGCTTGTGTTGCCGAAGCTGCCAAAGAAAAGTCGGAGTACATGATGAGAGGAACATGGGGTGCCACCACCTCGGAAGCCGTGGTTACGTGGGGAAGAGGTCCATATGGGCCAAGGAGGACGCGGAATGCAAAAGTCTAGGCATCTCAGACCCCTTGGCGGAGTTCACTGTCCCGCAGGAGCGTGACGTCCTCAGGGTCTAGTACCTTTGGGACCCAGTCAAAAAGGTTTTCGAGACGGACCCGGCCACGATGGAGTTCATGAGACTGCTGGTAATTTCAGTTTCTGATCAATTCGACTGCACATTTAGTCATATTTGTAAACGATTCTTGTTCCTTTCGTAGAGAGAGCAGCCCAGGATTGCGGCCGAAAGCGACTCGCCGTATGAGGCATTGGCGAGGCCCAAGTGGGACACCCCATTCAACTGGTCCTTGAACATATTGAAACGACTCCCAGTGGACACTCGGCCGTCGTATGGACGCGTGCACGGTGTCGGAGACGGCGCCACATGGAAGAAGTACTACCGTGAGACCAGGGAGGAGAGAAAGGAAAGACGAAGGTTAACTGAAGAAAACATCGACAAGAAGGTTGAGATTGCGGTTGAGAAGAAATCAGCTGAGACAATCGCAACAGCGGTAGCTGCCGCAAAACAGGCGATTGCAGATTCGTGTGGTGTCTTGGTTCCGGCCGTCGTCAGTTGGAGCAGGCAAAATCCAAATAAAAATGTAGCAGACTTTTCCCTTGCCGGCTTCTTCGGGAGCAGCTCAACTAGCGTTGCACCAAAGACTGCTGCCTCGTGACTGGTCCCGCACCAGCTCCTGCACCAGCCTCGCACCGCGGCCCCGCGCACTGCTCATAGCAACCTGTCCTCTGTCTCGGACGTGCTCGGCAGTGCTTCATCTTTGGCTGAGCTCGGCGCCCTCATGGTACATGTCACATCGACCCTCTTCAATAAATGTATAATATCTCATTTTTGTTGCCTTTCGGATGTCTCACGTCGCAGACATGTCTTTGCAGGCCGACGTAACCCCGTGCACCATATTGTACACCATTAGCGACCAGAAGGTGGACGTGGGGAAGGCGACGATAATAAAGCCGAAGGAACAATTGTTCCACAGCCGACCGATCCCCCCTGACGTCTTCAAGGTTTCCGTGGCCAGTGTCAAACCGGGCCACGAGAATTTGGCTCCTCTGGTACTAGGGGGATGACGACGAGACCCCGCGGTGGCTTGGCGATTACAAGGGGTGGGTCCTGTTGTGGCCAAAGAGTCTGCTTCGTCTGGAGGCGGCCGGGAGCACACCCACGACCATGCAGCCTCAGCAAGGTATGAACATCAACACCCCACCTACCCAATTAGTGTCGCCTATCGTGCTGGGTGATAGCGGACGGGTTGAGGAAGAGGCTCCATTAGTCGCTGATGACAGCACCATAGATGAGGATGAGGATGACGACGACACTCAACGGTATCTCAATACTGGCGCATATGATGACGGAGGATTGATGGCTCAGCGGTATGAGTACTCAGGGTTTGAGCGTCATGAGTCGGTTCCTGAATTGCCGGAGGATGAACGCATTATAGACGACCTTCCAGTAGCAAAGAAGCATAGGAAGAGATCGATGAAAGGCAACAAAGCTACTTCTATGATCCAGCCGCCTCAGCAGCCTCGGGTTCAAGACCGTATACCTATCCCCGATGCGGCAAAATGGCATATCCCCGGTGAACCAATCCTACCTAAGGCAGCGGCAGAGGCCACACACGATGATCTAAGGAGACTTCATGATGATGTGCTACGGAGATAGAAAAGCCTCATCGCCTCGGAAAATCTAGGATACCCACTCTACGTGGTTAACGTGTCGCGACAAAGGTCGTACGTCCACACATTCCCCGGAGAAGTTCTTCCTTCGATTCGATTACATCTTCGACATGTTTCACTTGAAGAAGCTGGATTTTACGTTTTTCCGCCTTTATGCCTTGTACATGAACTACATCATTGGGGTTGAGCAGATACCTTATATCTGTGTCGCTGACCCGTACTTCATGCACGAGGGCTTCTTGGCAGTCTGCACAGAGCACCGTGAATACGCGAGGGACTACATCGTCGATTTCATGGTCACCAATAAAGACAAGGAGACGATTCTCGTGCCTTATAATCCCATGTAAGTCATCCGCGCGGATATCCTTCCTTCGATTTCAATCATTCATTTGCACGGTGGAGGCTAATTAATTTGAGGTGTACTTATTTTATGTATTGGGCGGGCGCAATCCTCATCATCCTTACCCCGATACTCCCATGCTCTTTACTTGGACTCGTCGAAGAACATGAACAAAAAGGATTACACCCACATCAAGTCTATTCTCGACAGTGCTATCTTTTACTACGGCGTACGGGGTGGAGAGATCAAGACCAAGAAGGAAAGGAACGGCAGGCCCGCCTTTGGCCATAAGACCGACTTCTGCTGCATCCAGCAACCGAGTGATACTCTTAGTGATGGATTCTATGTCCTACACCACATGCTGGAGTACAGACGGGATCAGCAGAACCTTCGCATGTCACCTAAATCCGGCGATGTCAATATTCTGCAATGGGAAAAGAACGTAGGAGATATCCCGGATCATCGACTTCGAGCTGAGTTCACGAACTTGCCCAAATCATCATGAAGGAGGTCCTCGAAAAAACAGGGATGTTCTATGAGGAAGGGCAAATGTCGCGAGAAGACGTCCGAACACGCGTAGCCGCTCAGCGTCTCGACCTGAAGCCTTTCACTAAGCTCGGGGACTATCTCCCTGACTTGGATGGATGGCCCTACATGTTGGAGTGATTGTCTATATATGATAATGTGTCCATTTAGTCCATACTTTCTGAATGACAAAACTTTGAGTTATGCACGACTAAACTTTATTTGTGATGTAACTAAACCGTCATCCTCAACTAGCGAAGATCACTCTAGTTAGGGCATTTTGGGTACGATGAACTTTGTTATTTATGCTTATGATATGTTGCTTCTATTTTTGCCAAGTCTGTCCTTTTCTGTTGCTCAACTATATATGTTACATATCATCGACTCATGTGACGATGCAGGTGCATATATCATCGATGACGAAGAAGTGCTATGCCAGGAGTATACGACGAGTGGCCGGAGTGTCAGACCCAGGTGTACCGGTTTCCGGTTTCCGAGCGACGGCCAGTAGTTAGTTTAGGTTCACGCTAGTGCGAGAGAGGGATACGACCGACACCTCAAGAAGTACTACATGAGACATGTCATGTAACTTGTATAGCTATATCGTGATTATGATGTGACGGCATGATTTGTGTTGGGTGATATGATGAGACTATTATGTGTATGATATGATGAGCATATTGCATGTTTATGATATGATTAGAATATTGTATAAAACCTATACGAAAACATCGCAAATACGCGGCAAAAAAAGATATGAGAAAATATAGTAGTAGCGCTCTTTAGCGCTGGACAGGAAAACGCTACTGCTAAAGCACTTAGCAGTAGCGCTGGTATGGGACGCGCTACTGCTAAGTAGTTATAGCAGTAGCGCATGTCAACACACGCTACTGCTAAACGTTAGTTGTAGCGCCTTATCAGTAGCGCGGGTACCCGCGCTACTGCTAGGCTTTTCCCTAGTAGTGCATCGTCATTTCTAATTCCTCCTCCAACGACGACTCCGACTGCGACAGCCCACCTCCTGCCGCGGACGCCTACCCGGACGTCTACAGCAACGCCGGCCATAGAAAGGGCTAAGGGCTAATAAGGAAGTGGTGAAGCGCTGCCGTCTTCGTCTTTAATTTCAAGTTTTTAATAATCTAGTTTAAACTTAGCCGGTGTGAATTTTGGTGATCTTTTAGAGATCCGTTGATGATTAGAACGTGTTTCTATGTTTGTTTTTTTGTCCGTTTGGTGATATACGTAGTTTTATCGTTGCGACGGGATTTGAGGAGTGCTCCACGGACACGCCCGACGCTTGAAGGCCGGATTTTGGTGATCGCGCCTGCTGCAGATGTTTTAATTTTTTTAGAAAGCATAGCTTCATTACTCAACTGTGGTGAGGCAAGTCGCCCACAACACATTTGCCCACATGGCTAGGTACACCGGACTCCCACTCCATAAAGTGGTTTGGTTCACAATGGCGGCCCGACTTGGCGAGCTCATGAGCTACGGAATTAGCACTACGCCTACAAACTGAAATAGTAAATTTGGAGAACCATAATTTCAGTTGGAGCTTCATGTCCTCAGTAACCGATGCATAAGTCAAGGAGTCGACCTTTTTCATGTCCAACGCATCCATCAGAAGTTGAATCAGTCTCAGATCTGCCACCGTGTTTATGGCATGTGACATGGCGAATACTTCAGCAGCGAAAGCATCGGATATGTATTCATGTCTTCCAGCGCGTGCATGCACCAGATTGCCATCTGCAGTCCTGACTGCGACTCCCCATCTTGCAAGATGCTGCCTAGATATGAAGGATCCATCGGTGTTAATTTTGTAGTACTCTTCAGCCGGAGGATGCCACTTTTCTGGGTTGGGCTTGTCAGCTGCCTTGCAAAAGATCTGGTGATACTCCAGGATACTGCTCCTCGTTCTTCGTGCCACTTCCCCGGGTGACAGAGGAATCTCTCCTGCCCGCAGCTTATTTCTATTGGACCACCACATCCACCAGAAGGTGAGAACATGCGGCATTTTATTTTCATCTAGCCCCCAGATAAAATCTAGCATTGCATGCACGGACGAAATGTTCTCTATCTCCATTCTTTCCCGCTCCAGCGCCAACTCTCTCCACACTTCTTTTGCTGCCTTGCACTTGATAAAAAGGTGCGCTCCATCCTCTTCTCCTCTGCTGCAGAACAGACATTTAATATCTGCAATAGGAACTCCCTTCCACGCTACTGTGGTACGCAGCGCAAGGGATTCATGTTTGAGCCTCCACGTGAACATCTGAATGTTTCGAGGGCACGACAATTTCCATATTCTTTTCTGGGAGTCGTCTCTGATGCTATTTAAGTTACCCGAGTCAGAAGAGCTTGCTCCTACTCCTCCATCCCTCTTCATTTTCTCTAGTTGGACATATAACTTGTAGGCGCTCTTGACGGAGTGGATACCCTTGGTGTCGTATTGCCATGCGATGAAATCCTGGGCGCCCTCTCGAAGGCGAATCTGAAGGATGTGTTTCACATCGTCAGGCCAAAAGGTGTCTCTCACAAGTTGCCCATCCCACGTATTCGTGTACGGATCGATCAGCTCGCCAATGTGCTGCAATAGGCTTTGCCCTCGGGGCGTAATGACCGTCCTGGACCAAGGACAAGAAATCCATGGGTCCGTCCAGATGTTCACCCTGCTGCCGTCTCCAATCCTTCAAATGTGGCCCTCTCGGACTAGCTCCAACCCATGCAATAGGCTGCGCCAGGAATATGATATGTCGTCAAACGGTTTTGCGTTAAGTATCTGCCCATCGGGGTAATAGCGGGCTTGTAAGATCCTGGCACACAACGACTCACAGGATTGTATTAGCCTCCAGACCTGACGAGATAACATTGCAATATTGAAGGTGTGCATGTCCTGGAACCCTAATCCCCCTTGAGCCTTGAGCATCGTCAATTTGTTCCAACCTATCCAGCGAATTGCATGTTCTTTGTCCTGTTGACTCCACCAGTAGTTACCAATTAGTGAGCTTAGTTTCTCAGAAAAGGTCTTCGTTAGGTAAAAGCAGGACATGGCGAATGTAGAGATAGCCTGCGCTACGGTTGTGACAAGCGCTTCTTTCCCTGACTTTGCAATGAGCTTCTCTTTCAACCCGTACACTCGACCTGCCATGGCACCCTTAACAAACGCGAACGCTTTCTTCCTTGATTTTCCGACATGAACTGGCAACCCTAGGTACTTCTCATTCCATGTTTCACTCTGGATTTGTAAGGCATTCTTCACCGCATTCTTGGATACATCAGTGGTGTTTGGGCTGAACATAACCGCTGGTTTCTCCATATTTATACATACACTGCCCTGAACAATCCTCATGTTTTAATTTTGTTGGCTTCGAAAATAAAGTGCGGGGAATAGGCATTCCCCTGGCAAAAAAAACACAGCCTGAGCCTGGCGAATGGCCATGGAGCCTACGCCTGTGCGCTATGCCGAGTATCTGGCGCATTGAGCGTCAGATAGGATTTACCCGAAGCGGCAGCTAGCGCATCGGGCAGACCGGCAGCCGAACCCTAGCGTTAGCGAGCACCACGGCGGCGCGCTCACCACTGGGGGCTCAACGGCTCAGCCTCGCTGCTTCGCCAGTTCGCCACGCCTCCGGCGCCGCTTCGCCGTCCGGCGCTCAACCTCGCTGCATCGCTACGCCTCCGGCGCCGTTCCGCCGTCAGGCGAGCGGCCTGCTCAGCTACTCGCCCGTCCGACGCCGTACCCACCGGCCCTCGCAGGCTGCAGCTTCCTGCTTCCCGGCGTTCTCCGTCCCCGCGCAAGCACAACCTAGTAAAGCTTCAGGTAATTCCTGTACCTTAATTAGTTAATTACTCTGGTGGCAAAGTTGCAATGAGCCAATGAATGGGATCTTTTTTTTTTTGCTGCGAATAGGTTTCTGAACAATGGCAATTCCATCGATATCATGTCTTATACGTAGGTTTCATAAATTGATGTTGCCTATTTTGCTTGACCTTTACCGAAAAAGGCTTTCGCCCCGCTTTATATATAAAGCAAATGCCCAAGCCAACATCCAACAATGTTCAAGAACACACGCACACACACACGAAAGTTCCAGACAAATAAGTAACGATAGGGTTAATGCTGAGGGCACAGCTCAACAAGCCCTAAAAGAGAAACAAAAGGCACACACGCCGGAGAGACATGGAGTCTAGTCTGGCCCGAGGAGGCGGCGGGGAGCGGGCGCCAAAGCGGAAGGCCATCGAACGAAGATCGGCAAGGAGGGTGCTGATGACGCCCCGGTCCCGTGGCGGCTAAGCCGCCAGAGCTGCAAGTAACCACACAATTTAAAGATGGAGTCAAGAGTACGCCAAGAGGCACCTTCGGATGACTATCTTATTGCGGACAGTCCATAGCGCCCAGTAAGGATCCCCACGCAAAGCCATCTAATATGCCCGAAGCGAGGAGATGCCTAATTTCATGGCGTGTCGTGGACGTTGGTGTTGCGCCATCGCCCCCAACCGTTCGCGGAAACAGGACCAAAGGAATTGTGCCGTAGCACGAGAAGAAGATGTGGTTGGTATCCTCACTGCGTCGCACATGGGGCACATCCCATCCCCTGTGTCCGTGGCGTTTAAGGACCTCCACGCCGGACGGAGGCGGTCATGATCCATCACACAGAAAATCCTGATCTTCGTGGGCGGCGGATGTCCCAAATCAAATCAAGGGCTCGGGGCCGTCGATGGAGCGATAGCCGCAGATAGGATCTTGTGGAGAAGCGGCGGAGGGTTCCAGCCGCCAGAGATGGCGTCCGGAGAGTCGGTAACGTCTATCGGCGGGGAGGCGATGTCCGGAGTAGGGTATCCCAAGCCGCAATCTCAAGGGGCGAAGCGGGCGGCGGAAAGCGAGGCGCCCTAAGTCAATAAGGGCCGTCTCGACAGAGACCCGAGGGTTAACAACAATGTCGAAGAGGATCGAAATCAGGCGACTAGGGGTGTCTCCCACCATCTATCAAGCGAGCAGGTCGAGGACCCAGTACCACCGAGATGGAAGTGCCACGCATAAAATAGGCAAAGAATGGACGACGGCTTGCCAAAACCGGGAGCCGCCAGAGCCGACAAAATGCGAGAGGCTGTCCACGCAGTACTTGTTCGATTATCGTGAGCCGAGACCCCATCTCCATTGGCAATGCGCCGAGCCAACGTGTCGAGGGCAATGTTCATGCGTCGGAGGACAAAATCCCAAGACCGCCTCGTCCTTGGGTTTGCATATATCCGCCGGTGACCATGCGGTACTTCGCTTATCCCTTCGCCGCCCAAGAGAATCTGGATTGGTATTTGGCAATCTCGGTGCAGGTTTCATGGAGGCTATAGAAGCTCATTAGAAACCAAAGGAGGCTAGTGTTAAGAGTTGATAGGATCACTCGGGCGCCTTAGACAAACCAACGCCCTTTCCAAGGCTCAACGCGGTCTCAGATACGGGTCACCGTGGGCTAAGATCAGCCACGGTGGAGGCGCGAATCGCTAATGGGATCCCAGATAGGTCGTGGGAAAGAACCCGGCCGACGCTTTAGTCGGTTAGCGATGGCCTCGTGCTTCCTCCAAGGGAACCCGAGGACCATCACTTCACTCTTATCGAAGTTAATGGTTAGGCCCGACATTTGTTGGAAGCACGGGAGGAGGAACTTGAGTTAGTAATATCAAGTGCGGATCCCTTAACCATTATAATGGTATCATCCGCATATTGTAGGAGGAGACCCTCCCTCCTACTAGCGGGAACTAAGCCGTGAATATGGCCGCAGCCTTAGCCCTATCCAAGATGGATGCCGGGCATCGACCACCATGTTGAACAAGAACGGTGAGAGGGGTCACCTCGACGCACCCACAGAGGGCGGGAAAGTAGGGTCCAATGTCCCCATTGATGTTTACCGCGGTCCGCCACAGAGACAAGCCGCATGACGCGGGTCACCCAACGATCGTCGAAGCCCTTGCGCGGCGTAACATCTCGCAGAATGGCCATGGACCGTGTCATAGGCCTTATGAAAGTCTAGCTTTAGAAAGACCGCGCGATGGCGCTTTTACTCGACTCGTGGAAAACTAACACGCCATCGAGAATGAATCGCCTTGTATGAAGGCGGATTGATTCGGATGGGTGATCGTGTCACTAGAAGGGTCACCCTATGGCATCTTTCGCCAAGATCCGAAAGATCACGCCAATCATCGTGATTGGGCGGAATCGGCGAATATCCGAGGCGCCGGGACCTTGGGGATGAGGGTCACGATCCCATAATTGAGACGCCCAAGGTCCATTGAGCCGTATAGAATTCTTCGAACGAGCCATGACCTCCGGCTTGATGGTATCCCGTAACGCTTTAAAGAACGCCACGGCAAACCATCCGGACCGGGCCGAGGAGGGTTCATCCCTTAATGGCTGCGAGGACCTCGGCCTCATCGAAGGGGCCACTAATGCCGCGCTGGCCTCGGTAGAGACCAATGCGCACCACCAAATGTCGGGGGCAGATTAGTTTCACCTCGGGGTGGGGGTAAATAGGGCTTTATAGGAGCCGTCTACATGGGTACGGATGGCCGAGGGAGAACGATAGGATTGTCGCCATCCCATAGGCGATGGATGGAGTTACGACGACGCCGGTTGCTCGCCACCGCCGAAAGTAGGCGGTGTTGGCATCTCCTCGGCGACCCACCTCTGGTGCCCCAAGACGCCGAGAGGCTTCCTCGTCGGTGTAAATGGTGGATAGCTGGTCCTCCGTGTCGTAACGCAACATCCACTAATCGCGGAGATCCGGTCGAGTCGGCGCAAGGCGTCGTGGCTTGATAGCCAAGGAGGGCCTTTTGCGCTCTCTAAGATCCCGCCAAGGTTTGCCCTCACCTCTTCATGAATTGGCGGCAAGCTTGGCGTAAATGCCACGAGTCGATGGCGGACATGGATCGATGGGGAGCAGAGCGGCAAAATCCAATGGGCGACAATGACCTCCCTAAGCCGGCCCGATTGAGCCGAAGGGTTCGAACCGAATCGCGGCGCTGCGGGGACGCTTCGTCCGCGGTGGAGAGGAGGAGGACATGGTCGGACCCGATCCGGGTGACAGCCCGGAGCGAAGCTGTGGGGCAGCGTAATTCCATTCCGGAAACTAGGACACGATCCAAAGACGGATTGTGTCGGGACAATCTGTCGGTTCGTCCAGTGAACTCGGCACCCGTCCGATCAAGTTCGCGGAGCCCTCAGCCCGCGATCCAATCATTGAATAGTTGCATCCGAGGAAGGTTGATCCGGTTATTATTCTTCTCATCCGGGATCGGATGAGATTAAAGTCTCCGCCACTACAAGCGGGAGGAGGAGTTAGAGATCTTCACCGCAGCTCTGTTAGGAAGGCCGGAGGCGGCGGTGGTCCGCCGACCATAGACAATAATGACCTCCCATTTGAAATTTAGGGCGCGCCAGAGATCTCCATACTAACGAAGAATTCGCCCGGTCCATGCCACCCACCTTAAAGGTGGTATCCTTTACCCTAAGAGGATGCCGCCAGAGTGGCCCGAGGTCCCGCTAGAAGGGAACCAGCGCAAGCGAAGAGGTGGGAGCTAAGGCGCCAAGCTCTCAAGGGCGAACTCGGCGCAAGGTTTCGGATGGCGATGATGTCAACGCGTTAAATCACGAATGTACTCTATGAGTTGGCGGCGACGACCATCATGGCCGGCCGCGGATGTTCCGATCAGGCTCGCATCTAAGCCCCCATCGGCCGTGACCGAACACGGAAGCGCTTGCGCGGAGGCTGCAAAGGCGCGGACGGGTGCGCCCACGGACTAATCCGTCGGCCAACGGAGGGGCCAGCCCGCGAGGATGGGCGTCCTTCGGGGCCAAGCAGCGGTTCGGTCTCGCAAGCTTGCCGCCCAGATCTCCGGGCCCTAATGGCGTGGATTCGTTCTAAGGGGACCAACTTCGAAAACTATGGTCGAGTCATTGGCCACCTTAGCGAGCAAGGGCAGCAGAGCGCCTCAAGAGCGAAAATGAACAACTGGAGGAACGGGAAGGTCGGAGTCCGCACTGACTCGAGGTTCCGGACCGCCTGTGGAGCTCCGCGATCGGCGATGGACGGCGCCGGAGAAGTCGCTTGCCGTGCGGCCGAGGCGGGCGGCCTGGCAAGGGAGGACGCCACCGCGCCGAGGTGGAGCTGGTCCGCTGGCGACGCCACTGCTGAGGGGGTGCGCGGAGGCGGGCGAGGAGACGCCCACAGCCACCGAGGCGGGACGGGGAGGTCGGCGAGAGGAGGAGGCCGACGGAGGCCACCGGCGGAGCGGGCGGGTCGGCGAGCTCCCGGTTAGCCTGGTGAGGAGGCGAGGTAGGTGCAACGGGACTCGTGATCCGCCCACCAGCTGGGGAGCGGGAGGTCGGGGGCTGGGAACGGAGGGTCCGGCCCGGCGGCGAGGAGCCGACGAGCGGAGACGGTGTAGGTGAGCGAGGCGACGATGGAGGCGGCGACGAAGCCCCACCTGGAGATGTCCTTGGCCGACTCCGACGGAGACAGAGAGGGCTCTGACCGCTGGGGTGGCTAAACGGAGGGCCACCGCGAGGTCCGTGGCCGACACTCGAGCGCGCCCGCCGGAGCCACCACGACCTACCGCGGGTTGGATAGCTCATGGAGGGGAGCGGGGAGTGTTCGAGTCAGGCTCATCCTCTCCCGGTCGCCGAGGCGGGAGTGGCGTGAGCGTCGGCGGTGGAGTCGTCGGCATCATTGGGCCACCCCGTGTGGCTATCATCCGAGAAGCGGGCGGCCGACGTGGTTCGGGGCTCGGGCAGATCTTGAGGTCGGCCGTGTCGTTGAAGAAGACACGGATCGTGACGTGGAGCTTGGAGGAGTCTGCATTTCACCTCGACCGGACCTCCTCCTCCTTGCGTAAGGAGAGCTCGTCGACCACCACCACCTTGCCAAGGATCTTTCGACATGTGCGGATGACTCGCCTGCACCGGGCCACATCTGGCAGCCGGAGATGAGGAGCCACGCAGTTGTCCAGATAGCGACGGCCTTGGGATCCCAAGGCGGCTCGAAATGTTCACCACAATGTCGTTGAGGGCCGTGGTGATGTTGTTGCTGCGGTACGTAATCCCATACTCATGGCGTCGGGAAGATCACCGAGAAGGCGCGGGGTCACTGCCACCCCACGCAGCATCCGCACAAGTGGTTGAGCTCACCTCAAGCAGCCCGGTGGCGGCCTCGCCCATGACCGCACAATCGCCATCGGCGGGGGAGGGATCTCGCACCTCGATGTGGAAGAAGGCCATGTCCTCGATGCCGCGGGCCATACATCATGATCTCCTCCACACGGGCGATCAGACAGAGAATCATTTGGATGCCCTAATCCCTGCAGTAGCACATCGGGATTGGGGCAAGCCACCGAAAGTGGTCGGTCAGCCACGATTGAAGCACGGCGGCCGCGGGAGGGCCATTGGAGCCGGAAGGGAGCCGGCGGCGGTGGATGCGGCACCGCTGGGCGGGGTCCTTCTTCTTCTTTTTGGGCCTCGGCGCCCGGTTGTTATTACCGCCGTTAGACGGCGGAACGCAGCTCGGTGTGTGGGCGGTTGGTAGCGTCGTGTGGTCTGCGAGTTGTTGGAGTTGGCGACAGGTGGAACGGGGGGAGCGGACCGGTCCCGCGATGGGTCGGCGACGGGACCGCTGACGCGAGGCGGGCGCGTCTCCTCGGCCGGCGATCACCACGATCCCGGACTCGCCCTAGGGAGGAGCGGCGGGCGGGACCGCGAAGCGGCAGCCGCCGCGGACCGCGAAGCGGTGCAGGGGGAGAGGCGGCGAGACTCGCTGGCGTCGGGAAGCGCCGAGCCGGCCGGAGGCGAGCTGCTGCCTCGGATCGTCTTGGCGTTAGCCATCGGGGAGGGGGGAGGTCGCGGCGGTCGTCCGCCCGACGCTAGGCGCCGCGTCATCCCCCACTCCCGAGTCATGGGTGGTGAGAAGCGGGCGGGAGGAGGACGGCGGCGCCGCGCGAGGAGGGTTGGACGGGACGGCAGAGACCGGGCGAGGCAAGGGGGGTGGCAACGCGGAGAGGGGAGGGGGTGTGGGAACCCAACGGGCGGCCAAATGGAACGCCTAAATGGGCCCTCGGTCGCCAGGGGGCGAGATTGGGCCAGGCGGGACCGATCTAGCCTGCCTAGCCGGCCCACCCCAGCAGCCGAGGCCGGTTTCCCATGGGCCGAACCCGCACCCACCATCCTGAGGGGGGCTGCAACCAGGCCCGTGGGCCGGCCCCGGATCACAGCGGCCCGGTACGACCGTCCCGGGGTGACCAAGCGGGGCGCTAGGGTTTCCCCAAGCACCGCCGCGGTGGCCGCCGGCGGGGGCGGCGAGGGGAAGGCGGGGCGGAGGGGCGGCCATGAGGTTGGGGCCCGGTGGACCTACGGGAGGGGAAGAAGGGCCGGAAGGGGGTCCGACGGGAGAGGACCGGCGCGAGCTCGGGCGGGATCGTCGGAGTCGGACCGGCCGTGGCAGAGGAGGGCGGAGCAGAGGAGGGCACGACTATGGTCGGGGGTTTCCAGGAGGCGAGAGCCGGGCCCCGGTCAGCGCGGCCGGCAACACCTCAGCTGCCAGCGCGACGCCGCCGGGGGGGCAACCCCGACCCAAAGGCTGCGCCTTGCATCCCCCGTGCCAGGGAGGCGGCAGGAGGAAGACGACGGCGCTGTCCCGACCCACGGGCGACCGAACTCCCACCCCTGGGAGTAGGGCCGGCGAGGTCAGTGGCGGCATGGCAAGGGCCTTGGGGAACCCGATCCCGGCACACGACGGGGCGGCCAGCGGCAACGTCGTCGGCCTCGGCGATGTCGGCCCACAGCAGCCGGAGAGAGTGAGGAAGGGGCGGGCGGGGCGGGGAGGCGGGGCTCAGGGCGGGGCGGGGGGGGGCGGCGGGCAGCCAGCAGCCCAGCGCCGCCAGTCGCCAGAGCCATTCTCCTCCTGGTCGGTTTACCTGTCACTCACCTGCTTGACCTTTACAGATTTGAAGGAACTTACAATGCTGCTGAGAACTGTAAAGCTGCTTGGGCTGTGGTAGTTAGTGCTAAGCTGCGATCTTGTGAAGTTGGCAACTGGTATTGTGGCAATGCTCGTGCCCCATGGCCATTGGAGGTTGTGACGTACTGACGCTGTGTTCTTCTATTCTCTCTGTGATTCCTGTTATCTGAACACTCATGGTGAGACATATTATGTTATGTTCTGTAGCATAATATGGAATGCTATACTGCTAGTGCTACGGTCCAAAGATGACTTGTCTTTGACATCATAAGGTTTGCTCCCAGCATCTAATTAGTTTGTGAAGTTTATCCATCCATGTCTTCACTAACCTCTAATTTTCTAGTGCTAATTAATTGTCATGGCTAGTCTAATGCAAGTCCTGTTGTGACAAATGTATGGAATAGAAGTTCAGAACCTTCAGAGATACATAGGACAGGAAGAAAGCGTCGTTCTCTCATTTTTAAATTTGCGTCAACTTTGGTTTAATCAAAGCCATACCGAAATAGTTTAGTATATACCAAAGCCAAATTGCATTTTAGTTTTATAGTACCATATTAACCGAAGTATGGATAGTGTACATACCACAAAAGGGTATTTACCAAACTGAATAAACCGAATGCATAGAGTTAGTGGTGTGGTCTTGGGTGTCCCATTTGTCATGCTTGGGAGTTCTCAGTCGGTATAAGTAGGTATATTAGTTGACTGGGCGATTGGGTTTTTTAGGGATTGATCCATAGTGGTGGCCATTGTGTTCATAATTGAGCTGCGTGGTGGGTTTGAATGTTTTGGAAAATACTCTGAATTGCAAATACGAGGATTGAGGTATGGTAGGGAAGGTGATGGGCGGTTTGATCTGCTTAAATTGGGATTTTTCACAGTTTATGTCACAAATAACTTTTACAGATGTATAAACATGTACTGACATTCTTGTCCATTAGTGAGGTTGGTGAAAATGTTAGCCCTCTCCCTAAAGGCTTAAGTCTGCCTTAAGTCATGTGCCCACCGCTGCCTGGCTGCATGGTAATGGCCACCACTGTGTACGGAATCACAATTCCCTCTCCTTCCTCAGTCCTTCCGTCCTACCCGAGGACTTTTAAGGTAATCTTGTGTACAGTGAAATCCAGCCGGCTGCGCAGCATAGCTTGACTTGGATCGAGTTCTGCTTGTGGACGGATCTAGCAGTAGGTTATCCAATTTGGCCGTCAGGTTCAGCTCTACTGTGGAAGAATTTGTTGTGATTTCTCGGTTGATTTTGTTTTCATCAATGCTAATTTCTTGGCCAATCAACATTTCCTCTTTCATCCTCTTTTTATCGCCTCATTCTTTTGTATTCAGGATGTATTAGACTAAATAGTCCAAAGGTTGATTGGTAAACTGCTGCTTCATTTATTGACCACATTTCTTTTTTTTCTTGAAGTTGTGTTGCCTAGCGGTGGAGTGCAATTACAAGAAGCTTCATTCTGTCTATCAAGTGGGTTTTGAGTGCTCGTGACTGGCGTATACATGTATGTAGAACAAAATGTCCAGCAACAGTGGCGGTGGTGCGAAGGAGAAGGGTCCCCGAATTGCTACGCCGCTTGTGCTACCTCCCTTAGTCCAGAATTCTATGCCTACTGCTTCAGATGGCCCTACCACTGATCTGAGATTAGCACAACAGTCCTGGCCTGGACATGTAGTCCTGCGTCCATGCACATCTTGGCCTCCTCATGTGAATCCTGTGTATCCACAACAAAATGGGGTATGTTCTCTACTATTGTCTATTTTCCACTAGGTCTTAAGGAAGAACAAAGCCTTATTAGCTTATCATGGTGCTGCCATTCTTCATGGGTAGGAAGCAGTGGCGGATGTGGTGGCAGCCGATGTTCTTCCTGTGATTAATAGCTGCAATGAGAAGATGTTGCCGGAAGTAAATATGCTATTTGATGACGAGAATGATGCTTATGAGTTCTACAATATTTATGCGGAGAAGGTGGGCTTCTTTGTTCGGAGATCAACACTCTGGACAACATCGAAGAACATCATCACTAGGAGGACATTTGTTTGCTCAAGAGAAGGTTTTCGGGAGAAGAAGAAGGGTGCCAAGGAATCAAAATGCCCACGGCCTGAAACAAGAATTGGTTGCCCAGCAAGCATGACCATTAGGCTTACTCCCAATGGCAAGTACCGTTTGACAGAATTTGTACCAAACCATAACCATCAGTTGGCAACAGCTTCTACGATTCATATGTTGAAAGCAAAGAAAATTAGGCGTAAAGCACGGGCTGTGAGAGAAAATCTGGTGGATGATACTGTGGTAACGCCAGAGTTTGAAAATGAAGATGAGGCATATGAATTTTACAGCATGTATGCAGGGAAAATTGGATTTAACGTGAGAAGGGCAAGCATGACAGTAAATGCTAAAAATGTTATCACTAGAAGGATGTTTGTTTGTTCAAAAGAAGGGTTCCGTGAGAAGAAAAGAGGAGCAAATAGAGTAAAGAAGCCTCGTCCAGAGACACGAACTGGTTGCCCAGCATGTATGGTCATCAGACTTGCATCTAACGGCAAGTATAATGTCACTGAGTTTGTCACCTTCCACAATCACGGTCTTGGTGCCGCAGCAGCTTCTGATCTTGTGATGACATCACTAACGGCTGGAAGTTATCAAGATTGTGGAGTAGATTTGTATGATGAATCACTAGACGATTGTTACGGCAAGCAAAATCTTATCAAAGACGATGCCACTTCAAACTGTCTAGAAGGTAGAAGTTGGAAAAGGTACAAGTGTAAAGTTCCTCACTATGGTGATGTAGGTGCCACTCTGGAGTACCTACAAAAGATGCAACATGACAACCCTTCATTCTTCTATGCAGTAAAATCTGATGAAGATGGGAACTTGACAAATTTTCTTTGGGCAGATTCCAAGTCCATCATGGATTTTACCCACTTTGGTGATGTAGTATGCCTTGATTCAGGGTATGAAGTGCAAGGCTATGGTAGGCCGATTGCTTTGTTTACAGGTCTGAATCATCATAGGCAAACTGTCATCTTTGGTACTGCATTACTTTATGATGAGAGCTTTGAAGCTTTCAGATGGCTATTTGATACTTTTAAGATGGCAATGAATAGTACCCATCCCAAGACATTGTTAACTGATAGATCGGCTGTGATAAGTGAAGCTGTTGCAGTAAGTTGGCCTGAGACAGCACATCGTTTTTGTGTTTGGCAAATTTACCAAAATGCTCTTCAACAGTTAAGTCAAGCATTGCATGGGTCAAGAACTTTAGAATACAACTTCAAGAGATGCCTATTTGATTGTGAAGATGAGGCTGAGTTTTTGATGGCATGGAGAGAAATGTTGGAAAATCATGACCTAAAAGATAATCAATGGCTAGCAGATCTTCTTGCTGTTAAGGAGAAATGGGCATTACCATATGGTCGTGAGGCATTTTACGCTGATATGAAAAGCGTCCAACAGAAGGACAACTTGAGTAGTGAGCTTAAAATATATTTATCCCTAGAATTCGACCTTTTGAGTTTCTTTGTGCAGTTTGAAAAATTATTATGTGATCGTCGGTCTGCAGAACTGCAACTTGATGTGAGTGCCAGTCAGAGCACAAAGAAGCCGCCTTCGATGCGAATATTAAGGCAAGCTGCAAATGTGTATACACCTGCTGCCTATAGAATGTTTGAAAGAGAGTTTGAATTGTACATGGATTGCATGCTATATAACTGTGGCGAGATGGGCACAATCTGTGAGTATAGGATAACTGTCGAGGACAATCCAAAAGATCATTTTGTTAAGTATGATTCGCTCAATTCCATGTCACATTGTAGTTGCAAGAGGTTTGAGTTTGTAGGCATTCCATGTCGCCATATGCTGAAGGTACTTGACACTAGGAATATCAAGGACATTCCTCCTCAGTACATCTTGAAAAGGTGGAGGAAAGATGCCAGATCAGGATCTTCAAATGGTGGTTACGCGTACTCTTTTGATGGTGATCCTCAGACAAAGCGTCACACTTTATTGTGTCGAATATTCAGTATAGCAGCGGCTAGAGCTGCAACCTCTGCCGAATCATTTGCGTACATGGAAAGCCAATCGAGCGTACTTATGGGTCAAGTGGAACAATTTCTTGAAAACAGCCCCCCTGACATAGCTGCTATTACTGGTGCTAATTGTGACCGTACTCAAATTCCAGTTGAAAGTATGGTCACAGACGGTCTGCACAATCATGCTAACTTTATCAATGGCTCTGCTGATGGTACTTGTTCAATCAAGATGATTTCCCCCTTTTTGTTTGTTGCAACATGTATTGAACAGTGCTAATTGTAATGCAGATTCTCTAACCTTTCCCTTCACAATGGGTGCTGGTACGTTGGATTACCGCTAGACAGGTAACCACTTTCTTGCTACAAGTACGAAACGTAGTAAGAGAACTATTCTGTTATACTATGCCAAGGTCTTTATGGTTCTTACCCTATCAATTTACCCAAGATGTATCATTTGTTTAGTGACCTGTTTGGGAAAATGTTTGTTTATCACCTGCCAGCAAATATTTAGTTTCGTTCACACTTTTTTCTTTTAAGCAGGTGCTGGATGATGGTATATCTGGCTGCCATACCAATTTGGTGGTGCGTAGATGAGCTGGGAATAATAATGACGGGCTTATCGACTGTGCAGATCATTTTTGAATATATTTCTTAAGACTGCTGGAACTTTTCCAGTCCATTTCATAGCTTACGACTTGTCCAGTTCCACTTACCGCCCCATGGCGCCTCAGGCCGATTAAATATCAAGGTCGCCTGTTCGACCACCAAGCGGCAATGACTTCCCAGTAGATGATGATGAAACGGGTGATGTGTTTTGTGTGTGTTGTGCCTGTGTTGATGGTGCATGCCGCGCCTGTAGATGTACAGTATGGAGGAATGAATGTTCATGTCATCTCTACACCAAGGTAATATATTCTGTTTACACTGGTCAAGTCCACTGGCTGTCCATATAATTTTGGTGAATATGAATCAAGATAAATACAAACAAGGCGATCGCAAATTTTCAGGCCTTGTTTGGGCTAGGGGTACTTTTTTCTTTCAGTTTTGCTAAAGCATATCTAGATGTGTCCTACGTATTGCACATCTAAGTCTTGTTTCATTAATTTTACCCAGAGATTTGTGCAGATATTTTTTTTCTTTTTTCTTTTTCTAGGGCAGATGTGCCCTAGATAGACCATTTTTCTTTCCTCAGTTGGAAATGAACAACAGGAAGTGACCTGGGATTTGGGCTCACGTGAGCCCCGTACCAAAAGAGTGGAAGGTTTACTGTGAAGAGTGCGTATCGCCTTGCCACTGTCCATATGCATATGGGGTTGGGTGCATCATGTGCTTCCCCGGGGGGCCAGCGACGGGTCTGGGAGGCCAAGGTTCCCCTAAAGATGCGGATTCTTGCATGGAAAGCTGTGTCCGGCGCACTCGCGACGAACGGATGCAAGAAATATCGACACATCTCGACGCGTGATACATGCCCGCTTTGTGGTACGGAGAAAGAAACGAGCTTCCATGCCTTAGGCCCTGTTTGTTTCATAAGTCCTATGATTTTTTTAAGTCCCAACTTATAAGTCATAAGTCCCTACCTGTTTGTTTATAGGGACTTATAAGTCCCGAGTCCTTACCTGTTTGTTTATAGGGACTTATAAGTCCATGTTGCACCGCTGCAACGAGGCTCAGGAGAGGGCTGTCCGGTGATTGGAGGCACCGTTGTAACGAACCGAGGCGTAACGAACCGAGACGGGCGGCGACGGGCGAGAGGCGGGCGGCGACGGGCGACGACGGGCGAGAGGCGGGCGGCGACGGGCAGCGACGGGCGAGAGGCGGGCGGCGACGGGCGACGACGGGCGAGAGGCGAGGCGGGGCGAGGCGGCGACGAGGCGGGCGAGAGGCGGGCGGCGGCAGGCATGGCGAACCGAGGCGGGGCGACAATGGGGCGTGCGGGGAACGAGCCTGGAGCGAATAAGTCCCAATAAGCTCCTTCCTGAGAATCTTATTTGATAAGTCTTAAATCACCACAATAAGTTCCAATAAGTCCCTTGTGTTTGGTTTAGGTGGGACTTATAGGGACTTTTGTAAGTCCCTAAACCAATAAGTCTCTTGTGTTTGGTTTAGGTGGGACTTATAGGAACTTTTTTAAGTCCCTAAACCAATAAGTCTCTGGAAACAAACATCCCCTTAGGAGGTGTTTGGATTAGAGACTGGTAACGTGAAAGGTAAGGGAATCAGATCACGCTGGTAACAGGGACGTAATGGACAAATCTCTATTTTGTTTGGTTCATGCCTGTAAAGGAATCGGTTATGGTGTCTGCTTCGGGTCTTCATGGCCGGTGGCTGAAAAGAAGAAGAGCGGACAAGGCCACAAGGGACGGGCAGGAGAGCAGATAAGGGAGGAGGACGGAGATCTAAGGATAGGAGGAGGGAGAAAGCCTGTACCTTGCAGGGAACAGTCCGGCGACGAGGGCAAGCTATGGCGGCGACCAAGGGCGCCGACGATGGCTACCAGGCGTCGGTGGAGCTGGATGAGGAGGTGAGGTTAGAGGGGGAGACGGAGAAGGGCTCGAAGGGGATCGGGACTGGAAGGCGCCGGCGCTGGAGGGGGTCAGGAGGCGGCGGCGCTGGTCATGGAGGAACAGATCATGCAAGGAGAGGCGCGGTAAGGCAACGCTTTACGGGGGTTGTGGGTAGTATCGATCTAAAGCTAACCTGGATCCGTCTACGGAGGAAGCTAATTACAGTGTGCACATACCAAACACTTGTAACGTTTTTCGTTTACACCATAAACAGGTAACGGAGATCGAAACCGCTATGCATACGATGCTTTTCTCGTCCGAGCAGTACGACCAAAGAGGAAATCATCTGTAGATGCTATGGCCCATAAACTGAACTATTTATAATTGTTTCTAGTCGTACAGTGTTGGACAGAAAACTCGTCGTACGCATAGCAAGGTGGAACGGAGATTTATCCGCGAAACAAACACGTCCGTGTCTTGCGTGCATGCTCGTCAGGTGTGGACGAAGATGCGCCAGGTATGGGACCTCCCCGATCAGGAACTACTGCAAGATTCAGGCAATGAATGGCTACTAAATATTCTGCTTAACTGCCGTGATCACATGCGGGTTTGCACCATAATGTTAATCTGGAGGATTTGGTCTCTGCGGTCAGACTTGGCTCACGGCAAGGCTGTTCCATCCACTGATGTGACAGCGGAGTATCTCCAGAGCTATATGTCTTCTTTGCAGTTGTAAGGAAGTTTATCACTGAAGAAATTATGAAAGGAAAGATGCAGTTGAGGGAGGAGGCCCCGGTGATACAGCAAGCTGTAGTTGTCCCTCAACCTTGGTCGAGACCACCAGTGGGTTGGTTCGCCTTATCGGTTGATGGCGCTTATTTTAACTCAGACAGGTCGGCTGCTGCGGGTATGATCCTACGACGCACTGATGGTAGCGTTATTTTTGCAGCCTACAGATGCATTTTCAACTGCAATGACGCTCTGGAGGCTGAGATACATGCCTTAATGCAAGATATGGCCTTGGCTATTCAACACTCTGAGTTGCCTGTCATTGTTCAGTCAGATTCCTCAGAAGCACTCCTGACGTTGAAAGGAGACAGTCTTTCTCGTTCCGCTTATGGACATCTAGTTGCTGAGATCCAACTTCTCTTGGGTGAAAGGGGGTTTATTCTTTAGAAAATTAAACGTGATCAAAATAGGGTAGCAGATCGGTTGGCTTTGTATAGTCATATAGAGAGTACTACTGTTGTATGGCTAGGTAGGTGCCCACCTTGTGTGGAGGAACTTGTGCCACTCGATTGTAATGTTGGGGAACGTAGTAATTTCAAAAATTTACCTACGCACACGCAAGATCATGGTGATGGCATAACAACGAGAGGGGAGAGTGTATGTCCACGCACTCGTGAGACCAGAAGCGAAGCGTTATAACAACGCTGTTGATGTAGTCGATGCGTCTTCACGATCCGACCGATCCAAGTACCGAGCGCACGGCACCTCCGAAGTTCAAAGACACGCTCATTTCGATGACGATCTCGGGCTCGATCCAAAGAAAGCGTCGGGGATGAGTTCCACAAGACGACGACGGCGTGGTGGCGATGATGATGCTCCACCGCGCAGAGCCGCCTAAGCTCCGCGACGATATGACTCTACGGCGCGCAGGCTTCGCCTAAGCTCCGCGACGATATGACCAAGTGGAATATGGTGGAGGGGGGCACCGCACACGGCTAAGGAACGATCCGTAGATCAACTTGTGTGCCCATGGGGTGCCCCCTGCCCCCGTATATAAAGGAGGGAGGGAGGAGGAGGCCGGCCCTAGGAGGGGCGCGCCATGGGGTGCCCCTTTCCTAGTCCAACTAGGAGTCCTTCCATGTATTAGGAGTAGGAGACAAGGAAGGGGAAGAGAGAGGGAAGGAAGGAGGGTGCGGCCCCTCCCTAGTCCATTCGGACTAGGCCATGGAGGGCGCGCTGCCTGCCCTAGGCAGCCCTCTTTCTTTCCGCAGGCCCAATAAGGCCCAATACTTCTCCCGGCGAATTTCCGTAACTCTCCCAGACTCGAAAAATACCCAATCATTCGAACCTTTCCGAACTCCGAATATAGTCGCCCAATATATCGATCTTTACGTCTCGACCATTTCGAGACTCCTCGTCATGTCCCCGATCTCATCCGGGACTCGAACTCCTTCGGTACATCAAAACTCATAAACTCATAATATAAGCATCATCGAAACCTTAAGCGTGCGGACCCTACGGGTTCGAGAACTATGTAGACATGACCTAGAACTATTCTTGGTCAATAACCAATAGCGGAACCTGGATGTTCATATTGGCTCCTACATATTCTACGAAGATCTTTATCGGTCAAACCGCATAACAACATCGTTGTTCCCTTTGTCATCGGTATGTTACTTGCCCGAGATTCGATCGTCGGTATCCAATACCTAGTTCAATCTCGTTACCAGCAAGTCTCTTTACTCGTTCCGTAATACATCATTTCATAACTAACTCATTAGTTACAATGCTTGCAAGGCTTAGGTGATGAGTATTACCGAGAAGGCCAGAGATACCTCTCCGAGCAATCGGAGTGACAAAACCTAATCTCAATTATGCCAACTCAACATATACTTTTGGAGACACCTGAGAGCACCTTTATAATCACCCGATTCGTTGTGACGTTTGGTAGCACACAAAGTGTTCCTCCGTAAACGGAGTTGCATAATCTCATAGTTATAGGAACATGTATAAGTCATGAAGAAAGCAACGACAACATACTATACGATCGTGTGCTAAGCTAACGGAATGGGTCAAGTCAATCAGATCATTCACCTAATGATGTGATCCCGTTAATCAAATAACAACTCTTTGTCCATGGTGGAAACATAACCATCTTTGATTAACGAGCTAGTCAAGTAGAGGCATACTAGTGACTCTCTGTTTGTCTATGTATTCACACATGTATTATGTTTCCAGTTAATACAATTCTAGCATGAATAATAAACATTTATCATGATATAAGGAAATAAATAATAACTTTATTATTGCCTCTAGGGCATATTTCCTTGATCTCCCACTTGCACTAGAGTCAATAATCTAGTTCACATCGCCATGTGATTTAACATCAATAGTTCACATCTATATGTGGTTAACACCCATAGTTCACATCGACATGTGACCAACACCCAAAGGGTTTACTAGAGTCGATAATCTAGTTCACATCGCTATGTGATTAACACCCAAAAAGTACTAAGGTGTGATCATGTTTTGCTTGTGAGATAATTTTAGTCAACGGTCCATCACATTCAGAGCCGTAAGTATTTTGCAAATTTCTATGTCTACAATGCTCGCACGGAGCTACTCTAGCTAATTGCTCCCACTTTCAATATGTATCTAGACCGAGACTCGAGTTATCTAGATCGGTGCCAAAACTTGTATCGACGTAACCCTTTACTTACGAACTTTTGTCACGTCCATAATCGAGAAAAATATCCTTATTCCACTAAGGATAATTTTGACTGTTGTCCGATGATCTACCCTAGATCACTATTGTACTCCCTTGCCAAACTCAGTGTAGGATATAGAATAGATCTGGTACACAGCATGGCATACTTTATAGAACCTATGGCCAAGGCATAGGGAATGACTTTCATTCTCTTTCTATCTTCTGCCGTGGTCGGGTTTTGAGTCTTACTCAATTTCACACCTTGTAACACAGGCAAGAACTCTTTCTTTGACTGTTCCATTTTGAACTACTTCAAAATCTTGTCAAGGTATGTACTCATTGAAAAAACTTATCAAGCGTCTTGATCTATCTCTATAGATCTTGATGCTCAATATGTAAGCAGCTTCACCGAGGTCCTTCTTTGAAAAACTCCTTTCAAATACTCCTTTACGCTTTGCAGAATAATTCTACATTATTTCCGATCAACAATATGTCATTCACATATACTTATCGAAATCTTGTAGTGCTCCCACTCACTTTCTTGTAAATACAAGCCTTTCCAAAAGTCTCAGATAAAACCATATGCTTTGATCAACACATCAAAGCGTATATTCCAACTCGAGATGCTTGCACCAGTCCAATGATGGATCATTGGAGCTTGCACATTTTGTTAGCACCTTTAGGATTGACAAAATCTTCGGTTGCATCATATACAACTCTTTTTTAAAAACCATTAAGGAATGCAGTTTTGACATCCATTTGCCGATTTCATAAAATGTGGCAATTGCTAACATGATTCGGACAGACTTTTAAGCATCGATACGAGTGAGAAAATCTCATTGTATTCAACATGTTGAACTTTGTCAAAAAACCTCATTGCACATTTTGTTAGCACCTTTAGGATTGACAAAATCTTCTGGTTGCATCATATACAACTCTTCTTTAAAAAAAACCATTAAGGAATGCAGTTTTGACATCCATTTGCCAGATTTCATAAAATGTGGCAATTGCTAACATGATTCGGACAGACTTTTAAGCATCGATACGAGTGAGAAAATCTCATTGTATTCAACATCTTGAACTTTGTCAAAAAACCTCATTGCACATTTTGTTAGCACCTTTAGGATTGACAAAATCTTCTGGTTGCATCATATACAACTCTTCTTTAAAAAAACCATTAAGGAATGCAGTTTTGACATCCATTTGCCAGATTTCATAAAATGTGGCAATTGCTAACATGATTCGGACAGACTTTTAAGCATCGATACGAGTGAGAAAATCTCATTGTATTCAACATCTTGAACTTTGTCAAAAACCTTTTTCGACAAGTCTAGCTTTGTAGATAGTAACACTACTATCAAGATCATCTTCCTCTTGAAGATCCATTTATTTAACATGGCTTGTCGATCATCGAGCAAGTCAATCAAAGTCCATACTTTGTTCTCATACATGGATCATATCTCAGATTTTATGGCCTCAAGCCATTTCGCGAATCTGGGCTCATCATCGCTTCCTCATAGTTCGTAGGTTCATCATGGTCTAGTAACATGACTTCCGAACATGATTACCGTACCACTCTGGTGTGGATCTTATTCGGAAGACCCACGAGGTTTGGTAGCAACTTGATCTGAAGTTTCATGATCATCATCATTAACTTCCTCACTAATTGGTGTAGGAATCACCGAACTGATTTCGTGATGAACTACTTTCCAATAAGGGAGAAGGTACAATTACCTCATCAAGTTCTACTTTCCTCCCACTCACTTCTTTCGAGAGAAACTCCTTCTCTAGAAAGGATCCATTCTTGGCAATGAACGTCTTGCCTTTCGGATCTGTGATAGAAGGTGTACCCAACATTTTGGTTATCCTATGAAGACGCACTTTTCCAATTTGGGTTCAAGCTTATCATGTTGAAACTTTTTCACATAAGCATCGCAACCCAAACTTTTAAGAAACGACAACTTTGGTTTCTTGCTAAACCATAGTTCATACGGTGTCGTCTTAACGGATTTATATGGTGCCCTTTTTAATGTGAATGCAGCTGTCTCTAATGCATAACCCCAAAACGATAGTGGTAAATCGGTAAGAGACATCATAGATCGCACCATATATCTAATAAAGTACGGTTATGACGTTCGGACACACCATCACGCTGTGGTGTTCCGGGTGGCGTGAGTTGCGAAACTATTCCGCATTGTTTCAAAAGTAGACCAAACTCGTAACTCAAATATTATCCTCCACGATCAGATCGTAGAAATTTTATTTTCTTGTTACGATGATTTTCAACTTCACTCTGAAATTCTTTGAACTTTTTCAAACGTTTCAGACTTATGTTTCATTAAGTAGATATACCCATATCTGCTCAAATCATCTGTGAAGGTCAGAATATAATGATACTTGCCGTGAGCCTCAACACTCATCGGATCACATACATCAGTATGTATTATTTCCAATAAGTCAGTTGCTCGCTCTATTGTTCAGGAGAACGGAGTCTTTAGTTATCTTGCCCATAAGGCATGGTTCGCAAGCATCAAGTGATTCATAATCAAGTGATTCCAAAATCCCATCAGTATGGAGTTTCTTCATGCGCTTTACACCAATATGACCTAAACTGCAGTGCCACAAATAAATTGCACTATCATTATTAACTTTGCATCTTTTGGCATCAATATTTTGAATATGTGTATCACTACGATCGAGATCCAACAAACTGTTTTATTGGGTGTATGACCATCGAAGGTTTTATTCATGAAAACAGAACAACAATTATTCTTTGACTTTAAATGAATAACCGTATCGCAATAAACATGATCAAATCATATTCATGTTCAACATAAGCGCCAAATAACATTTATTTAGGTTTAACACTAATCCCGAAGGTATAGGGAGTGTGCGATGATGATCATATCAATCTTGGAACTACTTCCAACACTCATCGTCACTTCCCTTCAACTAGTTTCATTTTATTCGAAACTCCTGTTTGATTACTAATCTTAGCAACCGAACAAGTATCAAATACTGGGGCTACTATAAACACTAATCCCGATAGTATAGGGAGTGTGCGATGATGATCATATCAATCTTGGAACTACTTCCAATACTCATCGTCACTTCCCTTCAACTAGTCTCTGTTTATACGTAACTCCTGTTTGAGTTACTAATCTTAGCAACCGAACAAGTATCAAATACTGGGGCTACTATAAACACTAGTAAAGCACACATCAATAACTCAGTATATCAAATATACCCTTGTTTACTTTGCCATCCTTCTTATCCACCAAATATTTGGGGTATTTCCGTTTCGATGACCATTTCCTATGCGATGTAAGCACTCGTTTCAGGCTTTGGTTCAGCTTTGGGTTTCTTCGTGGGAGTGACAACTTGCTTGTCATTCTACTTGAAGTTCCCTTTCTTTCCCTTTGCCCTTTTCTTGAATCTAGTGGTCTTGTCAATCATCAACACTTGATGCTCTTTCTTGATTTCTACCTTCGTCGATTTCAACATCACGAAGAGCTCGGGAATCGTTTTCGTCATCCCTTGCATACTATAGTTCATCACGAAGTTCTAGTAACTTAGTGATGGTGACTAGAGAATTTCATCAATCACTATCTTATCTGGAAGATTAACTCCCACTTGATTCAAGCGATTGAAGTACCTGACAATCTGAGCACATGCTCACTAGTTGAGCGATTCTCCTCCATCTTTTAGCTATAGAACTTTGTTGGAGACTTCATATCTCTCAACTCGGTATTTGCTTGAAATATTAACTCCCGAACATCTCATATGGTCCATGACGTTCAAAAGCGTCTTTGAAGTCCCGATTCTAAGCCGTTAAGTATGGTGCACTAAACTATCAAGTAGTCATCATATTGAGCTAGCCAAGCGTTCATAACGTCTGCGTTTGCTCCTGCAATAGGTCTGTCACCTAGCGGTGCATTAAGGACATAATTCTTACGTGCAGCAATGAGGATAAACCTCGGATCACGGATCCAATCCGCATCATTGCTACTAACATTTTCAATACAATTTTCTCTAGGAACATATTAAAATAAACATATGAAAGCAACAAACATAGGGAAGCAATAACGAGCTATTGATCTACAACATAATTTGCAAAAATACTACCGGGACTAAGTTCATGATAAATTTAAGTTCAATTAATCATATTACTCAAGAACTCCCACTTAGCAGACATCTCTCTAGTCATCTAAGTGATCACGTGATTCAAATCAACTAAACCATAACCGATCATCACGTGAGATGGAGTAGTTTTCAATGGTGAACATCACTATGTTGATCATATCTACTATATGATTCACGCTCGACCTTCGGTCTCCGTGTTCGAGGCCATATCTGCATATGCTAGGCTCGTCAAGTTTAACACGAGTATTCGCTTGTGCAAAACTGGCTTGCACCGTTGTAGATGGACGAGAGCTTATCACACCCGATCATCACGTGGTGTCCGGGCACTCTGAACTTTTAGCAGCGGTGCATACTCAGGAGAACACTTCTTGATAATTTTAGTGAGAGATCATCTTATAATGCTACCGTCAATCAAAGCAAGATAAGATGCATAAAGGATAAACATCACATGCAATCAATATAAGTGATATGATATGGCCATCATCATCTTGTGCTTGTGATCTCCATCTCCAAGCACCGTTATGATCACCATTGTCACCGCGCGACACCTTGATCTCCATCGTAGCATCGTTGTCGTCTCGCCAACTATTGCTTCTCGACTATCGCCATCGCTTAGTGATAAAGTAAAGCAATTACATAGCTTTGCATTTCATACAATAAGCGACAACCATATGGCTCTGCCGATTGCCGATAACCGGTTACAAAACATGATCATCTCATACAATAAAATATAGCATCACGTCTTGACCATATCACATCACAACATGCCCAGCAAAAACAAGTTAGGCGTCCTCCACTTTGTTGTTGCAAGTTTTACGTGGCTGCTACCGGTGAGCAAGAACCGTTCTTACCTACGCATCAAAACCACAACGATAGTTTGTCAAGTTGGTGTTGTTTTAACCTTCGCAAGGACCGGCGTAGCCACACTCAGTTCAACTAAAATGAGAGAAGCAGACACCCGCCGGTCACCTTTAAGCAACGAGTGCTCGGCGGTGAAACCAGTCTCGCGTAAGCGTATCGTAATGTCGGTCCGGGCGCTTCATCTCACAATACCGCTGAACCAAAGTATGACATCTTTGGTAAGCGGTATGACTTATATCGCCCACAACTCACTTGTGTTCTACTCGTGCATATGACATCAACGCATAAAACCAGGCTCGGATGCCTTTGTTGGGGAGCGTAGTAATTTCAAAATTTACCTACGCACACGCAAGATCATGGTGATGGCATAGCAACGAGGAGAGTGTATGTCCACGTACCCTCGTGAGACCGTGAAGCGAAGCGTTATAACAACGCGGTTGATGTAGTCGACGTCTTCACGATCCGACCGATCCAAGTACCGAACGCATACGGCACCTCCAAGTTCAGACACGTTCAGCTCGATGGCGATCCTGTGGCTCCGATCCAAAGAAAGCGTCGGGGATGAGTTCCGTCAAGACGACGGCGTGGTGGCGATGATGATGCTCCACCGGCGCAGAGCCGCCTAAGCTCGCGACGATATGACTCTACGGCGCAGGGCTTCGCTTAAGCTCATGACGATATGACGAAGTGGAATATGGTGGAGGGGGCACCGCACACGGCTAAGGAACGATCCGTAGATCAACTTGTGTGTCCATGGGGTGCCCCCTGCCCCAGATATAAAGGAGGGAGGGAGGAGGAGGCCTGCCCTAGGAGGCGCGCCATGGGGAGTCCTACTCCCACCGGGAGTAGGATTCCCCCTTCCTAGTCCAACTAGGAGTCCTTCCATGTATTAGGAGTAGGAGACAAGGAAGGGAAGAGAGAAGGAAGGAAGGAGGGTGCGGCCCCTCCCTAGTCAATTCGGACTAGGCCATGGAGGCGCGCGGCCTGCCCTAGGCAGCCCTCTCTCTTTCCGCAGGGCCCAATAAGGCCCAAACTTCTCCCGGCGAATTTCCGTAACTCTCCGGTACTCGAAAAATACCGAATCATTGGAACCTTTCCGAACTCGAATATAGTCGTCCAATATATCGATCTTTACGTATCGACCATTTCGAGACTCCTCGTCATGTCCCCGATCTCATCCGGGACTCGAACTCCTTCGGTACATCAAAACTCATAAACTCATAATATAAGCATCGAAACCTTAAGCGTGCGGACCCTACGGGTTCGAGAACTATGTAGACATGACCTAGAACTATTCTTGGTCAATAACCAATAGCGGAACCTGGATGTTCATATTGGCTCCTACATATTCTCGAAGATCTTTATCGGTCAAACCGCATAACAACATCGTTGTTCCCTTTGTCATCGGTATGTTAGTTGCCCGAGATTCGATCGTCGGTATCCAATACCTAGTTCAATCTCGTTACCAGCAAGTCTCTTTACTCGTTCCGTAATACATCATTTCATAACTAACTCATTAGTTACAATGCTTGCAAGGCTTAGGTGATGAGTATTACCGAGAAGGCCCAGAGATACCTCTCCGAGCAATCGGAGTGACAAAACCTAATCTCGAATTATGCCAACTCAACATATACTTTTGGAGACACTGTAGAGAACCTTTATAATCACCCGATTACGTTGTGACGTTTGGTAGCATACAAAGTGTTCCTCCGTAAGCGGAGTTGCATAATCTCATAGTTATAGGAACATGTATAAGTCATGAAGAAAGCAACGACAACATACTATACGATCGTGTGCTAAGCTAACGGAATGGGTCAAGTCAATCAGATCATTCACCTAATGATGTGATCCCGTTAATCAAATAACAACTCTTTGTCCATGGTCAGGAAACATAACCATCTTTGATTAACGAGCTAGTCAAGTAGAGGCATACTAGTGACTCTCTGTTTGTCTATGTATTCACACATGTATTATGTTTCCAGTTAATACAATTCTAGCATGAATAATAAACATTTATCATGATATAAGGAAATAAATAATAACTTTATTATTGCCTCTAGGGCATATTTTCCTTCATGTAACCCTATAAATTTGGAATAAAATCATTTTACCCTCACAAAAAAAAATCACATAGCAATGTAGTATTTGCATTGCCTAGAGGAGTGTAACGCCCCGGATTCGATGCGCCAGGTGTCCGCCAGTTATTCGTCGTCTTTGCCATGTCATGTGCTTGCGTGTTGCACTTTGCCATATCATCATATGCATTTCATATCATGTCATCATGTGCATTTCATTTTGCATACGGGTTCGTCTCATGCATCCGAGCATTTTCCCCGTTGTCCGTTTTGCAATCCGGCACTCCTATGTCTCCGCGCGCCTTTTACCTCTTTTCATGTGCGGGTGTTAAGCGGTTTGGAATGGACCGAGGTTTGTCAAGCGGCCTTGGTATAGCACCGTGAGACCGCTGTCAAGTTTCGGATCATTTGGAGGTCGTTTGATACTCAGCAGTTAGCAGGGTAACCGCAAAAGCCTCTTTTGTTGCAGCCCAACTCCCTTTCTAAGTGGCCCAAAACCCAGCAAACTCCCTCCATGCTCTCGGTCGTTCGATCACGATCGCGTGGCAAAACCGCACCTCATTTGGACTCTCCTAGCTCCCTCTATCTATAAATACACCTCCTCCGAATTCGCGGATCAATCCACGAAACCCTAGCAAATTCCTCTCCGGGCGGACGTGTCCGTCCCGGACGAACAATCGCGCGCCGCCCGCGCTAATCGGGCTGCCACGTGGCGCGCCGCCCGCCTCCGCGCCGCCGCCCGCCGCCGGGCCGTGGCCCGCCGCGCCCGCCTCCCGTTCGCGCCGCCGTGCCCATGGCTCAGCGCCCGCCGCCGCCCTTTCTGGTCTCAGCGCCCTCGCCGCTGGCCGCCTCGCCAGCGCCGCCCGAAGCTCTGCGCCCGGCTGGCGCTTGCGCCCGCCCGGCTGCTGCCGCCGCCCGTCTTGCCGCCGCCATTGCTGGTCGGTCCGTGGATCCGCCTCCCGGCCGCCCGGACCCGTCGACCGCCTCCCGTCCTCTGCTCGGCGAGACCCGCCGCCCTTCGTCCATCTCCGGCGAGATCCGGCTCGCCTCGAAAACCGTGCACGGAGGTTGACTTTCTCCCCCCTCCGTTTTCTGCTAAGTCCCCGTTTCTGCTAATTTTTGTTGCATTTTCGTTGCATCATAACTCTGTCATCGTTGCTCCGTTTTGCGCGTGTAATATGTCAAATTGTTCGCCTCGAAGAGTAGATCATTTCATCTCATTGCATCATTTTCATTTGAGCTCATCTTGATGCCCGAAATGCTGTTAGAAGAGTGCTATGTGATGTTAGTTTCTGTTTCTTAACAGAACATGCACTTTTGTCATTTTTTCCATGATTGATGTGTGCATCCTATGGTCTTAAGTCCTACATGTGTTTTGTAATATGCCATGCCATCTTTCCAGTGGTGTATGCCATGTATTTTTGTGATCTATGTGGTGACTAGCACAAGCATGCAAAGTAGGCTTCCTGATGTTGTTGTTTTCAGCCCTGTTTTGCTGATATTTTGATGCCATGTTACCTTGATGCTACCAAGAGATCCATGCATATTTTGAGATACTTCAGTAAGGATGTTTTGTTATACATGTCTTGCTCTATCCATCCATGTCCTTGTTTGCAATTATGGAGTGCCATAGCTTGAGTCAATCGAGCTCTACTTTTGCTATAAAATGTTCCTGGCAGATTGTTTACATGTTATTCAATTTTGCCAAGGTTGTTGTAGTTGATCCGTGTACCCTATGATGTTGTTCTTGCCATGTATAGCTTCTATGCCATGTCTTCTTACTGTTGATTGCCTTTCCATGCCATGTATTGCTCTGTGGTGAGTGGTTCAAGCTCACCAACATGCCTACTTATCGTTGTTTCTGCCATGTTTAAATCTGTAATATAACTTGCCATGTTTACATGGGTGCCATCATATTTTCTGATCCCTTTTGGCTTATGGTCAGTAAGGGACTTTTGTTATATGCTTTGATTATATTCATGCCATGCCTTTGTTTGCCATGATAAGTTCCTGTAACATGTTGTTTGATAGCTCTAAACATTGCAACTTGATGTTATTTACGCCAATGCACTAAGCTGTTATTATTTGCAATCTTGCCATGTGTTTTGAGCATGTTCTAGTGATTTCTGGAGATAGCTCAGTGTTCATGTTTTGTAATGCTTTACCTGTACATCATGCCCATGCTTTTTGTTATTATGTTGAGATCCTGTAGCATGTTGTTTTGATGCTTGCAATATGCCTACTTGCTGTTTTGGACAGATTGTTGCTATAACTTGTATTGTGTGTATGTGTTGAACCATTGCTCCGTTTTGAGTGTGCTCTATATGAAACTTGCTTGATTTTGCATGTAGTTTCATATTATCATGTTGCATCCTTGTTTTGAGGTGTTTTCTTGATGTTTGTATGCATTTTGCATCAATGCCATGCTTAACTTGTTTTGCTCATATCTTCTAGGTCGTAGCTCCGAATCTAATGAACTTTATATGTAACTTGACTAGAATTTCGTGTAGATCATCGTGGTGCATCTTAACTTGCTGTTTAACAACTTGAACATAAGGTTTATTCAGATCTGGGCCAATTTCGAATTTTGCATATGAGGACTTACCGGAATTGTTATATGTTGTTTCCGGCCTCATTTAAACTTGCTTTGATGTGTTGCTCTTGTTTGCATCATATCTTGCCATGAGTAGCTTCATGTAGTCTTGTCATGCATCATGCTTGTTTGTGCATCATGTCTTGTTCATGTGTGGTGTGTTTACTATGTTGTGTGCTTCTTCTTGTTAGTTCCCGTTTTGTTGCGATCGTGAGGATTCGTTCGTCTACGCTTGGTTCGGCTTCTTCCGTTCATCTTCTTCATGGACTCGTTCTTCTTCCTTGCGGGATTTCAGGCAAGATGACCGCTACCCTGGATCTCACTACTATCATTGCTATGCTAGTTGCTTCGTTCTTTCGCTATGCTGCGCTACCTATCACTTCTTTGCTCAAGCCTCCCAAATTGCCATGTCGCCTCTAACCTTTTGCACCTTCCTAGCAAACCGTTGTTTGGCTATGTTACCGCTTTGCTCAGCCCCTCTTATACCGTTGTAGGTGAAGATGAAGTTTGTTCCTTGTTGGAACATGGAGATGTTGTTCCTTGTTGGAACATGTTTACTTGTTGGGATATCACAATATATCTTATATTATTAATGCATCTATATACTTGGTAAAGGGTGGAAGGCTCGGCCTTATGCCTGGTGTTTTGTTCCACTCTTGCCGCCCTAGTTTCCGTCATATCGGTATTATGTTCCCGGATTTTGCGTCCCTAACGCGGTCGGGTGATTTATGGGACCCCTTGACAGTTCGCTTTGAATAAGACTTTTCCAGCAAGGCCCAACATTGGTTTTACATTTGCCTCACCTAGCCTTTTTCCCTTGGGAGTCGCGCATCCCGAGGGTCATCTTTATTACCCCCGGGCGATTGCTTGTCTAAGCGTTGGTCCAAACTAGAGCACCGTCTTGGGACCATCCCTTGGCAACTTGGGTTACGTCGGTTCAGACGCTTCGCTTATCCGGTCGTGGCTCGAGGCGAGATCTGCGGCTACTATCGTGGTGTCGGCACGCGGGAGGTCTTCTTGGACTTGTTTTATTGCTGCCGAAATGTCTTGTAGCCGGATTCGAGATCGATCCGGTCTTCCCGGGGAGAAGGAATATCCTTCGTTGATCGCGAGAGCTTATCATGGGCTAAGTTGGGACTCAGCAATCCCATTACCATGGGTATCAAGACTAGCAAAGCTTAATGGGTAAGGAAAGGATAAGTGGTGAGGTTGCAGCAGCGGCTAAGCATATATGGTGGCTAACATACGCAAATGAGAGCGAGAAGAGAAACAAAGGAACGGTCGTCAACTAGTAATGATCAAGAAGTGATCCTGAACTCCTACTTACGTCAGACATAACCCAGAAACCGTGTTCTCCTCTCGATCAACCCCGAAAAGAGACACTCACGGTTACGCACACGGTTGGTGTATTTTAGGAGAGCGATGTTTGTTTGTGTTGGAGTTCTTCATCTGCTTCTTCGATCAGGGGATAGGTTCCAGGTCGGCAGCCTGGGATAGCAGGGTGGTTGTCGTTTGAGCTTCTGTTTATGCTTCATCCGTAGTCGGATGTTGATCTCTTATATATGATGTATGATGTATTCTTGTGGCATTTGTGCCTTATGTATGTATCCCTATCTATTATGTAATGTTGATGTAATGATATCCACCTTGCAAAAGCGTTTCAATATGCGGGTCTATCCTTGGTGGGACCGTCGAGTTCCTTTTGGATAGGGTCGCATATTGGGCGTGACAAGGAGAGACAAATCTAAGACATATAATTCAGAACAGAGGGAGTATTATAAAAAAATACTACATGCATGTGTGTTTTCTCCCGTTTCTCTCCCCTCTAGCACCCGTGAACCTTCTGTCTTCCTAAATTGTCTCAGCAAAGAGTTTTTGAGGGCAAAGCAAAACTGAGCAGCCACATCGGGCAGTACATTAGTGTTCTATAGCCGATGCTATCATTCAACAAACATATGCGACCAATCTTAGCTAGTTCATGTGCCGCGGTGAGTTGCTAGTGCTTTCTCGTGTTAGAATATGCTCTTCACTCGCGGCAGTGTCAACAAAAGTACATGGACTGTCCGTCAATTATTTACTGAATCGGGCGGATTGCTCAAAAGTGAGTGGCCGTCAACGCTTTGGCTTCATGCGGTGTGGTGTCTATACGTGCCTTTGTCGTAGTCCTGCGACGCAGTCTCGAATCTGAGCTACAGAAACATGGATAGTGTTCTAGTAGCACATGGACCTATAATCTCAGCTTCAAGGATGTCATGTCAATATTTACACTACATACTATATAATTTAGTCTAAAAATCATCATAGTCTCAACAAATAGTCGAAATATAGCATCAACTTGTTAAATAATTGGTGTTAAGTATATAGTAAAATTTGTTTTACAATTTTGAAGGTGTTGCTATAGCACCCCCACTAGATTTGCCATTGACTAGCATCGACTGCCGGTGCCTGGAGAGGGGTAGCTATTGCTGCTCCAAAAAACATTGACTAGTGGCTGCATGAGAAGATAGTCTTTTGCACTGTATCGTTTATTTATGGATCCTTTAAATAAATTGGTGAGGCTATTGTATTAGCATGACATAAAATCTTATAATAGCTCACTCCTATGATTTTTCCATCTCATGTTAATGTGGACACCACGTGGCTAAAAATCACAGCTCACTTGAATCGGGACCGATCAATGCTAGTCGGTGGAACCAACTGCACCTAGAGAGAGAGAGAGAGAGAGTCCTTGGTGCAACCCCGTCCTGAAGCAAGAATGAGAAAGCATGTCATGAGGTCTACATGTGATCAACTTGAATGTGCAGGACATGTTCTCACAAGGTGTCGAGCGCTTCATCTCAATCATTCCTCTTAATAGCATCACTTACATATCAAAAACAAAATCTAACCTTAGTTGTAAAAGATGTGTCTCGTATCTTTATGATTCTTCATTTCTTCTCTTGCTTTAGTAATGTCCAATGAACTAGAAAAACAACATGAAAGGTAAGAGAAAAGCATGCAACTGGATCAAAGCGGGCTAGTTGCTTTAAACAAGAGATGTGTCCTGAAAGCCCAGAAATTGCATTAATCATAAATAGCTAGCACACAAAAGTTTACAAATATGACCCATCAAGAAAATTAAATTATAGATTGGTCCCAATTTTTTGCAAGGAGGATCCCAACAGAAAACAAAAAACACAATCAGGTCTAAAGTAGACGCTACCACTTGCTACACCACGGCCTGTGTAACTGTATGTCCTGTCGCAGCCCGAAGAAGAAGGCAAAGACTTGATGCAGCGACAACTATATCCCATCTTGGCACTAGGTCAGGGGGAAGAGAAGCGCATGCCCTTCGACCAGCAAAATCAACGACGAGACAGTGAGAGCCAGTTTTCCACCGCCATTGTAAACGTTGTAGTCTCACCTTAGACGCCACTAAGGACAAACACCTACCCAAACCGCTAAGTCCAGTTCATCGCTTCTCCTCCCCTTCAACCAACTCCACGATGGCTTCAAAGTAAGAGGGCAAGTAACCATGCCTCCACCAAAACTATGAACACGATGAGCTTATTGAAGGAGGCCCATGGGCTAGACACAGAGGTGCACCCACCTCTCTTCCAGCCCGAGGATGAAAAATAGACTTTCTTCCCTTTCTCAAATTGTAAACTTTTGAGGGGTTTTATCATCATGCCACTGGTTATGTCCTACTACTTAGTTTTGCCATTAGGAATTTCAACTGCTAAAAAACGCCATCAATTCATTAGCCGCATGCTAAAAAATGCCACTAGATACCATTACTGTCACCTCAAAGCTCGTTTACCATGTTATAATGACGAAAATACTTATGGACGAACATGTGAGCCCTTCCTCTATCTCACTACAATAAAGTATGAGTCCCACTTGATCCTAACAACGTTCTTATTTTTTTCTAAAATTATTCGGTTCCTTACTCCTGACAAGTGGGACCCACACCTACCATTTTGAGATAGAGAGCTGACATGTGGGTCTCGAGATATTTTTGTCATATAACATGGTCTACGAGTTTGACCCGACAATAACGATGTCTAATGGCATTTTTTAGCAAACATGTAATGAAATGGTGGCATTTTTTGATATCTAATTTTTGAGCAAGCATCTTAGAAAACGATGGCATTCTTGAGCAGTTGTAACTTCTAATGGCAAAATTAAGTAGTGAGACACAACTACTGGCATATAAATGATAAAAGCCCAAAATTTTGAGGTGGTTTGCCCAATGTTAAACCGTGGCCCTTGGATTGTGCACGGACAGTCTTGATCAAAGCGGGCCAATTCCTCTTATCGCACCCTAAACGCTTTTGCCAAAAAACCCAAACCCTAGACACCCGCGCATCCGTCCCGCCGTCCGCCGCGCCTCGTCACTCCGGCGAGCTCCCCCCAACACCCGGGTCGCTCTCGACCCCGCCCTCCTCTCTTGCTCGTGTCCCCGCACCACCTCCCCCTCCCGACCAAGATCGCCGCCCTCGTTTGCCGACGCCCTTTGCCGCGACCGGAGGTCCCTTGTCCTCACCGTCCTCGTTCGGCGCCGCCGCGGGCGACTTAAGGGGAAAGGCGGCGATATGAAGAATCTGAAGCTTGTGACCAGGATCGTGCAGGAGCTCCAGCTCCATCTCGACGGCGAGACCCTTGTCGTATCCGCCATCGACGCCGAGCGCCACCGTGCCTTCTTCGTCTCCTCCGCCAACTTCCTCTATTCCGTTAATCTCCTCGCCTCCACCCAGGTACGGATCCTCAACTCATGAATTCCATTTCATTCTATTGCGACTGCGGGTTCCTGCTTAAATTTTGGGAAGTGTTTACACTTCAAACAGAGTTTATATTCAACTGACCATGGTAATGCTACACTAGTTCATTAGTATATTTCATTTTTAAAAACTCGTCAGTATGTGTGAAAAGATCTTTCAATAGAAAATGTGTTTGTATGTTGAGAGCATGTATTCCTGTCTTGTTGATTGCCATGCTTTCTTTTCCACAGCAACCTCTGCAATGGAGTAAAACCACTCTAAATTCAGATGTGGAGGAGGTTCTTCTTGAGCCTGGAGATTTCATAGTTGCCATGGATTATCTAATGGAGAAGGAGTCTCTACTCCTTGGTTCAGCGGACGGGTGTCTCTTATTGTATAATGTGGAGGAAAGAACAACCGAAGTTGTAGGAAGATTGGAGGGTGGTGTCAAGACCATTGCATCTAATCCTGATGGGGCCCTTCTCTCTGTAACAACCGGATTGGGGCAACTGCTCGTCATGACACATGATTGGGAAGTGCTGTTTGAGACTTCTATTGACCCTCAAGTAAGTTTTGCTTATCTGATCTAGCTAAAGATATGGTGTATTCAGTGTGATTATAATGGATGCAGGGATTTGACCCAGTAGAGCAATGTGGTGTGGTTTTTTAGTGTGTTTGTTTTAGTAGGTCTCATGGTAGAATGGTGTGAGTTGGGGAAACATATTGCAAGAGGATTTTCTAGTGTCAGATCCCAGTGCCTTTTTAAGTCTTAAAACACACCGCATTTAATTCATTACTGTTAGAACACATCTCCCGTTGATCTTCATGGATTAGGAGTGTAGTATATATTATCTACTGCTTAAGTTTTAGTCATTGCATGTTGCTATGATGAATGTTATAATATATATATATATAAAGTGATTTTATGTCTTCTCTATTCTAACATTATTGTTCCCAGAGTGCTTCTGCATGCGAGATCAATACTTCTGATGGTCAGATCCAAAGTTGTGTCTCTTGGAGGGGTGATGGAAAACATTTTGCTACCCTTGGGGGCTTTGATGGTAGCCCTAAAAAACTTACTATTTGGGAACGTGAATCTGGAAAGGTTCATTCTTCTTCAGACACCAGGAATTTCATGGGGCAATCATTAGACTGGATGCCGAGCGGAGCAAAGGTTGTCACTGCCCATGACAGGAAAACAGAGGGAAAGTGTCCTCTCATTGTATTCTATGAGAAGAATGGCTTAGAAAGAAGCCACTTCTCTATTGAAGAACCAGCAGAGGTTGTCATCCAAGCATTAAAATGGAACTGCAACTCTGAACTCCTAGCTGCTCTAGTTTCTTGTGGCCAGTATGATGTTATTAAAATATGGTCCTGCAGCAACAATCACTGGTATTTGAAACAAGAACTGCGCTACACAAAGAAAGAGGGGATGAAGTTCTCTTGGGACCCGACAAAACCGCTGCATCTCATTTGTTGGACACTGGGAGGTGAGGTCATTGCACACAGGTTTGCATGGACTACTGCTGTCAGTGAAACTTCAGTTGCATTAGTTATTGATGGCCCCCGTATCCTTATAACTCCGCTACATTTGGGCCTCATGCCACCCCCTATGTCTCTGTTCTTTCTTGCATTTCCTTGTGCCGTGAATGAGGTTTGTTTTGTATCCAAGAACTCAAAGAACCATTTGACTGCTTATCTTTCAAATGGCAGCTTATGTGTTGTGGAACTTCCGGCAACAGATACATGGGAAGAGTTTGAAGGCAATGGGATAACTGTTGACCCTTGCCATTGTGACTTCAGTTTGAATAACTCTATGCACCTCACATGGATAGATACACGTACCTTAATTGGTATCTGTCGCTTCAGTGATTACTGTTCTTCAACACCTATGAGGTCCAGTGAAGCTGGCAACTTAGAAGAAAAACATGATTCACTGTTCTTTGTCAATGAGATTAAACTTGTATGTTCTGAGGACTGTTTGCCAGGTTCAGTGAGTTCATCTGGTTGGCAAGCTAGAGTGTCAAAGAGAATGCCTCTGGAGGGTCCTGTTATTGGAGTCTCCCGAAACCCAGCAAATGGAGGTTCAGCCTTTATCCAGTTAAGTGGAGGAAAGATTGTTGAATACTGTTCAGAGTTGAGAATGACTGCACTGATACAAAGCGGTGAACTTTGTCCTGATTATGATTTTCCAACATCATGTCCTTCAATGACTGCCGTTCCATGCCATGAAAATGGTGTGGTTCGAACCCTTCTGCTTGGACTTGATGACAGCAGTAAGCTGCACCTGGGCAAAAGGTTATTGAGCAACAACTGCAGCAGCTTCACATTCTATTCCAGTTCTTACGGAGCTACTGAGCAGGTTGTGACCCACTTGCTTGTGACTACTAAGCAGGATCTTTTGTTCATTGTGGACGTCAATGAGATTTTCCTAAAAAACGGCCAAGTGACAATTGATAGCCATGTTAACAACCATCCTCGAACAAAGCCAAGCAAAGAGCATATCACTGTGTGGGAAAAAGGGGCAAAATTGGTTGGTGTTCTCCATGGTGATGAAGCGGCTGTCATAATTCAAACAACCCGTGGTAACTTAGAGTGTATGTACCCTAGAAAGCTGGTCCTTGTTGCAATTGTCCAGGCACTGGTCCAGAGGCGTTTTAAAGATGCAATGGACATGGTAAGACGCCATCGAATAGATTTCAATATGTTGGTTGATTACTGTGGATGGAAAGCTTTTATCAAGTCAGCAGCAGATTTTGTTAACGAAGTCAATAACCTTAGCCACATCACTGAATTTGTTTGCTCAATTAAGAATGAGAATGTCAGCGGCAAATTGTATGAGGCGTACATATCATTCCCTGAGCAGTGCTCGAGCTCAATGGATAGTGAAAATCTGCATGGTGCCTTGTCAGAGAACAAAGTAACATCTGTGCTGATGGCAATCAGAAAAGCCCTTGAGGAACAAATAGAAGAAAGCTCATCAAGAGAACTGTGCATACTGACCACTTTGGCGCGTAGCGAACCTCCATTGTTGGAAGAAGCATTGAATAGAATTAAAGTCATTCGAGAACTGGAACTTCATGGGGTTGATGATGGCCGACGGAAGCTTTACCCATCCGCTGAAGAGTCTTTGAAGCACTTGCTTTGGTTAACAGAACCAGAAGCTGTTTTTAATGCTGCTTTGGGACTGTATGATCTGAATCTTGCTGCTATAGTTGCTTTAAATTCCCAAAAAGATCCAAAGGAGTTCCTTCCTTTTCTTAAGGGTCTTGAATGCCTGCCTCCTGCTATTATGAGGTACACAATAGATTTGAAACTTGCAAGATATGAGAGTGCTCTCAGAAACATTGTGTCTGCTGGTAATGAGTATCATGCGGACTGCATGGAACTCCTTAATTCTAACCCTCAGCTGTTCCCACTGGGCCTCCAGTTATTTAGTGACCCAGATAAAAGACATCAAATTCTTGAGGCATGGGGCGACCATCTTTTTGAAGAGAAATGCTTTGGAGAAGCTGCAATAACTTATCAATGCTGCTCATCGTATCAGAAATCTTTGAAAGCTTATCATACCTGTGGGGACTGGAGAGGTGTGTTCACTGTTACAGGCCTTCTGAACTTCACAAAGGAAGAAATTCTTCAACTAGCACAGGAGCTATGTGATGAGTTCCAAGCACTCGGGAAGCCAGGAGATGCCGCCAAAATCGCACTGGAGTATTGTTCAGATGTTGGTAGAGGTGTAGGCTGCTACATCATGGCAAGAGAATGGGAAGAGGCTCTTAGAGTGGCTTATTTGCACAGCAGGCAGGATCTTGTCAATACTGTTAAAGATGCAGCTCTGGAGTGCGCTGCATTGCTGATATCTGAGTATCAGGAAGGATTGCTGAAGGTGGGTAAATATCTAGCACGCTACGTCGCTGTGCGGCAGAGGAGATTATCTCTTGCAGCTAAACTACAGTCAGAGGACCGATTTATGGATGTCGAAGACGACAACATTTCAGAAGTCAGCTCTAGCTTCAGCGAAATGAGTGCATACACGACTAGGTTTGTTATTCTGCCGTTTTAAGTTCCTAAGTCCTTGTGCTTAATGTTCCAATTCCATCTTATTTAATGTGGTTTCCAAATGCTGTGTGGACAGGTCGACAAAGGAATCGAGCGCTTCTGTCATATCTAGCAGCGCCAGCAAGTCACGAGGATCAAGGCGTCAAAAGAAAGCTGGCAAGATACGGGCTGGAAGGTAGGCGACTCGGGTTTTTTTTCCGGTTATCAGATTATTGCACTGAAAGCTCTGTTATGTCTGTTTATCTTGTCGACTCACTAGAAGCACTGTTTCTGCAGTCCTGGGGAGGAGATGGCACTAGTGGAGCATCTCAAAGGGATGTCTCTGGCCACTGGTGCGCAAAAAGAGCTTAGAAGCCTACTTGTAGTTCTAACACAGCTGGGGAAAGAAGATATCGCCCGTCAGGTGCAGCTGGCTGGAGATAATTTTGAGGTATCTCAGATGGCCGCAGTGAAGTTGGCCGAGGATACAATGTCTACCGACAAGATGGACGAGAATGTGCATACCCTTGAGCATTACACGAAAATGCTGAGAGCGCATCAGCCTGTCGCGGGTGAAACCTCCTCCTGGCGAATCAAAGCTCTGTCGCCACCTTGACTGGTATGTCCTCCACTTCCCTGATTGCAAGTTTGCAACTCCATTTTGGAATGAAATAGTACTGGTACTTGGAACGGATCAACAACGGCGGTGTGATTTTTGAAATATTGCTTCAGGTTTGCCGGCGTGTTGCTGTTGGGACCCGGGAGGTTGGCCAGGGCAGCGCTTCTGGTGCCCAATTGTTGCGTTGATGTTTGCAGTACAGCATGTCTCTGTCTGGCGGATCGTTACGTCCAACATGTTTCAGCAATTTTGTAGTTGTATCATGTATCGGCGGATCGTTACGTCCCAACATGTTTCAGCAATTTTGTAGTTGTATCATGTATCGTGGATATCAAAGACCATTCCATCGGTCTATCACAAGTATAGTGGTCTATTTGTTTGCGTACCAACAGTTGATTATTTTTTGGCAGAAATGAACAATGTCATGAATATTGCTGAAATGAGCATTTCAATATTCAACGAGAACCGTCTAAATCTTGTTTATGCCAACTTAGACAACAAGGAGAACCGTTTAAATCTTGTTTATGCCAACTTAGGCAACAAGAACCGTTTAAATCTTGTGTAGTGTGCAGCCCGACCGTAGTAACTGTTAGGAATTAATTAGTTGATTAACTAGCACATGTCTATTGTTAATTAGCACATGCTAATTAACAAGCAGTCATTAGCAAAGTGTTGTGTCCAACCCTGAACAGTAGGGCACCTGTTTGTTCTGGAGGGATGCCTCCAAACAGACACCGCTTCTTCCCACCTCTTAATAGACTAATCGCCCATTACTTCCATTCAATCTCGTTTTACTCTAACAGTAACCGACAGGATGCTAGTTAAAAAAAAAGAGGATACCAATAAACAAGAATTCAGTGTATTTAAAGGGCAAGTCACAACAATACAAACACAACAGAATAAAATTATTGGCATACAATACAAAGTAATCGATATTTGGTATTGCAACTACACCCTGAACAAGAGAAAAGGTTCAACAGGCCCACAAGGGAATCCTCTGTTTGAAGTATTTGGCATCACTGTAACAATGAGACTATTCAGCTGTAGGAAACAACATGAGCAGTTTTTTTGCCATATCCGCACTTGTTGGCCCACAAGGTGATGTAACTATGTATCCACAATTGGCAAAGCTGCCTCGGTAAAACAGTGTACAAGCGCCCCCCAACGTTCTCCCTAAATCTGCGCCCAATGGAGGCCTCTCTCATCCATTTCCAAGTATTGCAAGCCATTCATCGCTTCGAGAACATTCCTTGCGTTAATGAGGAAAAATCGTACTCTTTGCCTGATTGAGAGGGCAGGGTAGAAGAGGTAGGGGTGGATGCACTCTTGTTAGCACCTGCGGTTGTGGCCCCATTTGCTGGCATGCTGCAAACCCACAGATGGCATCAGAAAACAAAATGTAAAATCTGTTTTCATATCTAGTAGTAGTATTGCTGAAGTAGCAACAAACTTAAAAAGATAACAAAACTTACCCGGGCGAACCAAAACCGAAGTTCCCAGAAAAGAAGTCCTGATTGTTGTTCCCAGCCTGCCAAACAGTAGACCAGAGAGAGAGATGAAACAATCAATATAACTAACATTCGAATGCACGCATCTAAATATTATCCATAAGTCGTCACCTTGGCGACACCATTTTGTGGTGCTGCTGCTGGAATAGATGCAGGGTTCTGATAACCTAGATTTGGCCAGCTATGGGAAGGCAAGCTTCCATTAGGGGCATTAGAACCATTAGCATTTAGCACACTGGCATTCCCGGGAACCATTTGGGGTGCATTCCCCGGAACCATTTGGGGTGCATTTCCAGATTTAAGAGCAGCCATCAATAAAGCTTGTTGCTGGGTCATAAAAGCAAGCTGCTGCTGATGGATAGCAAATGGTGATGCCATATTCGACTGCAAAAAAACAAGTATTTCTTTAGGTAGAGCCTACATGTGCTCTTGTGGTCAGAGCCATTTCAAATAAATATACAAGTAGTGCGAGGGGTGCTTGTGCTTGTTAGGAAAGCAACTTATCTTTCCATGAGGCCATAGGCCAATATATATATACATGTACAGGTGGAACATATGCAGGAAACCCCTTATACAACGGAATAAATATAAAGGGGTACATGACTTATATTATAACTCTAACACCCCCCCTCAAACTCATGGTGGAGGAACAACACTGAGTTTGGAAAGATAAAAGCCATGTTGTGCTCTAGTCTGGGCCTTCGTCAGGAAATCCGCCAACTGTAACTCGGAAGGCACATACTGAAGAGCAATAACCTGATCCTGCACACCAGCGCGCACATAGAAAGCATCAACACCAATATGCTTGGTGAGCTCATGCTTCACAGGATCGCGTGCAATGCTGATAGCACCTGTACTGTCAGATAAGAGCTGAGTCGGTGTAGTGACAGAGACACCGAAGTCCTGAAGTAACCACCGCAACCAAGTCACCTCTGCCGTCAAAAGAGCCATTGCTCGCAACTCAGCCTCGGCACTCGAACGGGAAACTGCAAGCTGTTTCTTCGTCTTCCAGGCAATGAGAGAACCACCAAGAAAAACACAGTAAGCAGAAAGTGAACGGCGATCCGAAGGATCACTAGCCCACGTAGCATCCGAATAGGCCTGAAGCTGTAAAGAACTGGAGCTAGGAAAGAAGAGACGGTGAGAGATCGTGCCTCGAAGATATCGAAGAACACGAAGGAGATGACTATAGTGAACCGATGTGGGAGCAGAGACAAACTGACTCAGAATATGAACCGGATAAGAGATGTCCGGACGAGTGACAGCTAGATAAACAAGACTGCCAACAAGATGACGATAACGCGTCGGGTCAGGGAGAGGATCACCATCAGTAGCACGGAGGTGAACATTGAGCTCCATAGGAGTCTCAACAATGCGCTCATCAGTAAGAGCAGCACGAGCAAGAAGATCCTGGATATACTTTTCCTGGGATATAAAAAAACCATCAGAGGTAGAAGAGACTTCAATCCCAAGGAAGTAGCGAAGAGGTCCAAGATCAGACATAAGGAACTGCTCACTAAGACGGGCCTTGACAAAGGCAATGTACTCGGGGTCATCCCCCGTGATGATCATGTCATCAACATAGAGAAGAAGAAGAGTCCGACCACGAGGAGAAAGGTGAATAAACAATGCTGGATCATGAGCACTTGCTGAAAAACCGGCAGCAGTGATCACAGAGGCAAAGCGCTCAAACCAGGCGCGGGGGGCTTGCTTAAGGCCATAGAGAGAGCGACGAAGACGACATACCATGCCATCAGGAACAGAATACCCAGGTGGTGGCTGCATGTACACCTCCTCACGCAGCTCACCATTAAGAAAGGCATTCTTAACATCAAGCTGAGATATAGACCAGTGGCGTGCAGAGGCAACGGCAAGAAGTGTACGAACAGTGGTCATATGGGCCACAGGAGCAAAAGTCTCGTCATAATCACGACCATGCTCCTGCTGAAAACCACGAGCCACAAGACGAGCTTTGTGACGCTCAAGAGAACCATCGGAGCGAGTCTTAACCTTGTAAACCCACTTACAAGTGATCGGACGAACTCCGGGAGGAAGAGAAACAAGATCCCAGGTACCAGTGCGTTCAAGAGCAGCAATCTCTCTCGCCATCGCCATAAACTGCCATTCAGGATGAACAACAACTGACGGTAAGAAGTCGGCTCAAGAACAGCAGCACCAGCGGTGGGAAATCCAAAGCGATCAACAGACGGACGAGGACGAGAACGCAAGCCATAAGTAGGCTGAGAGGAAGATGACGACTCATCCACAGAGGCATCAACAGGTCGTGAACGACGAGTGTAATGCCGAGGAAAGGATGGAATAATAGAAGGAGGAATCACCAAGGTAGAATCGGGGGGTGGCGACGAAGAGGTCACCGGAGATGAAGGTGTGGAATCCAGTGACATGTGAGGAGAGGAGACCGGGGAGGAAGTCACCGGAGATGAAGGTGGAGAACCCTGTGACATGCTAGGCGAGGAGACCGGGGAGGATGGTGGCTGCAAATCAACTAGAGGGGAAGAAGGAGAGGAAGTGGAACGGAGAGGTACAGGCTCGACGGGTGTGATAGGTGAGTCAGGAAAAGTGAGGAAAGAGATATCCTGCACTGAAAAAGTCGAGGAAGATGGGCGTGGGTAGAAGGGACGAGACTCATCAAAAGTCACGTCTCGAGAGATACGCATCCGACGACCGATAGGATCCCAACAACGATAGCCCTTATGCTCATCACTGTAGCCTAAGAAGACACACTCAACAGACTGAGCGGTCAGTTTGGTGCGTTCGCGAGGGGCAAGAAGAACATAGCAAACACAACCAAACAAGCGAAGCATCGAATAATCGGGAGAACGATCAAAAAGTCGCTCAAAAGGAACACCACCCTGTAGAGCAGCAGAAGGCTGTACATTGATAAGATAGGTGGATGTGGAGACGGCCTCAGCCCAAAAATGAGGCGGGAGAGAGGCAGCAATCATCAATGCACGAGCCGTCTCAAGAAGATGTCGATGCTTTCGCTCAGCCACACCATTCTGAGCATGAGCACCAGGACAAGAGAATTGAGAGAGAGTCCTTGCTCGGCAAGAACACCACGCAACATCTTAGAGATATACTCGCCAATGAGTCGGCCTGAAAAACACGAATGGGTGAAGAGCGAGTATGAACCATGGCAGCAAAACGCTTATAAATAGACAACACCTCGTAAGCGAGAAGTCATGAAATAAAGCCATGTGTAACGAGAGAAATCATCTATGAAAATAATATAGTATTTATGACCACCTTTTGAAGCGAAAGGGGCCGGACCCCATACATCAGAATGGACTAAATCAAAAGGACGCTTAGACACTGACTCACTATGTGGATATGATAACTGAATCTGCTTGCCAAGACGGCAACCCTGACACTCTAAAGAGACATCTCCTGAGACAGACCCCAGAAGACCTTGACGAACTAAAGAAGACAACCGAGAACCACACAAATGACCAAGTCGATGATGCCATTGCTGGAAGGAACCAGTAATGGAGGCGACAGAAGCGGAAGAACTGGCGATGGTGGTGGCAGCGGAAGGAACATGAAGCAAGTCCAACTCCCAAAGACCCTGAGAATCACGGCGCCGAGGGCCAGCCCCAACCGAGTGTGCGTCGACGGTCTGGATGAACAAGAGTCAACATCAAGGATGACGCGACAACCGAATCGATAAGTTGACCGACAAAAACAGATTCATGGTAAGTCGAGGAACATGAGCAACATCAGGAGAATGAATAAGAAGGAGTGGTAAGATTGCCTCTACTAGCAATGAAAGTGGAGTACCATCGGCGGTGAAGACATAAGCAGGAGAATCCAAAGTGATCGAAGAGAGGACAAAGTGGAAGAATGAGAAGACATATGAAAGGAAGCTCCAGAGTCCGAACCCATGGGGATGTACTGACCGTGTAGAGGTGATTGCTCGGTCAAGGGAAGCATCATCCACAGAACCAGCGATACCGTCGAGGAAGAACACAAGCCGCAAGCGCACGCTTAAGTCTCGTAATATCCCGCTCGATCAAAGCAATGGTGAAGTCCGAGGTAGATGACGAAGTCCACGAAGATGATGAACGCGCCTTGCGCAGTGTTTCTTCTTCGTAGCATCGAGACTCAAGATGACCATCATTGTTGCAATAGGCGCAATGTGAGCGAGGCGACCCGAGCCTCCGAAGGAGTGGGCAAGAGCGGCGGAGCACTCGGCGAGAAGGGTCGGTGCAGCCGGGGTGTGGGAGCACGAGTAGCGAGCACTGAGGAACCTCGGCAAACCAAAGACCACGTAATCGGGTCTCCTCAAGACGAATCTCGAAAGCGCCCATGAGAGAAATACGCCACGAGCAAACAATCGAGCACGCGGGCTCAAACTCCTTCTGAGCCGAGGCAGGGAACTCATAGACGCGATGAAACTCCAAATTGGCTCGATACCGGGCAGCAGGGAGGCGAGTACGACAACCAAGATCTGCGGAGAGAATCAAGTGGCGCCAGATAGCGTAACTCGTGCATAGAAGTCATCAACAGAGAGTCACCTGCTGAAGAGCATGCTCTGACGGACCACGAGAGGTATAAGGCATCACCGGAGGGCGAGAAGGCCGACGAAGACTGGTCCACATCTCAAAGCATGAGGAAGACCGAAACTTCGAAGCAAGCGAGGCGAGAACACTAGCAAGGAGAACAGTGCAAAGACGAGCATCATCATCAAGCCCTTTGGGTGTAAGCAGACGAGCACCATGATATGTCGAAGAGCCTCCTCATAAGCCAAAACCTTCTCATCATAAGCACAATCAGCAGCCTCATCAGCAAGCTTAGCCGCATCCTTGGCGGCCTGATTAGCATCGGAAGGAAGAACCGATGGAGTTGGCGGAGTAGGGGCCACCGGAGGAACTGGACGTGGCGGACAGCAGACCTCGCCAGAAAGAACACCCCAGAGACGGATGCCACGCATGTGAACGCGCATAAAGCCAGTGAACTCGGTGTAATTAGTACCATCAAAGATCACCGGACAGCGAGGGACAGCAACATAGCCCGATGCAGCAGACTTTTTTTTTTTTTTTGAACCGACGAGAGCACCAGAGACCAAATCGGTCAAGGCCTGGCGAGAACGAGCGAGAGCAGCAGCCTAGATCGTGAACAAGCAGCAGCAGCAGGGACGCTCGTGCGGCTCTCCTTGGTGAATTGGAAACAAACAGCAGCAGCAGCCTGAATCGTGAACCAAGCAGCAGCAGGGACCGGATCGAGCAGAGGCCTGGCGGACAAGGCAGCCGGCCGGGCTTGGCGGTGGAGAGGAGATCGACAGCGCGGCCGCTCCCTGCTTTTCTGGCGGTGGAGAGCGGATCGGGCTCAATCGGGACAGGCGTGGAGAGGAGATCGGGCTCCGATCGGGATCAAGGGAGGGCACTGCGGCGGCTCCTCGCTAGATCGAGAGAGAGGAGATCGAGCAAACGGATCTAACGCACGAGTTGCAGCGTGCAAAAATTAACCTAGCTCTAATACCATGTTAGGAAAGCAACTTATCTTTCCATGAGGCCATAGGCCAATATATATATACATGTACAGGTGGAACATATGCAGGAAACCCCTTATACAACGGAATAAATATAAAGGGGTACATGACTTATATTATAACTCTAACAGTGCTGACCTTCTCAAACAGACTCATGATATCTGTCTGTGGGTTTGATTTGGAAGCAACTGGAGCTGAAGACGCTGGCACAGCTGGTGAGTCTTTAAATAAGTCTTCGATTCCCGATGTAGTCTGGGCCTTACTTTCTACTGGCTTAGCATTATCCTTTTTCTCGGAGTTAGGTGCGGGTTCTGCAGCTGAATAATTTTAATATCCATGAGGAATGCAAAACAAATTGAAATGGCAATCCAAAAACATGGTATCTCCACTAAGTGTACAAATTAAACATGATGCAGTGCTCATGACAAGAGAATAGTTTCTCATTCAAAAAATTACTCTTAAGAGCTTACACTGGAAGCCATCCCAAGCATTATCGTCATTGGAAGATGACTCTGGTTCTTTCTCAGTTGTTCCGTCCATCGCTAACATGTTAAAGAGGTCAATGGCATAGTCAACTTTAGGAGGGGGTGCAACCGATGGCTGATGAACTTTTGGGGGTGTCACATCAACTTTAGCAGGAGATTTTGCTGGCTGAGGAGGCGAAGCAACCTTGGGAACTGGTAGTTCTGCTTTTGGCTGAGGTGATGCCTATTTTCCAGATCGAAAATCAAGGTTATCAGCAGAAGAAAATTTTGTTCAATAGGATACAGTGAATTAAAAAAAAAACTAAGCAGAGGCCCCGAGATTACTTAAAGTAGATGTGATCAAATGCATATAACAAACCCCATATAAGAGCTTACAGGTCTTTCTTCATTTAAGATTACATATTTAGACGGTTGATATTAATTAAGAAACTTGCAACAGATAATAACCCGGATTTTTTTAACATAAATAGTAACAAGAATTTTGCAACATGAATTATTAGCATTTCATCATTAGAAAAATAAATACCAAGGCCATCAAGGCCAGGTGCCAACGAATTAATAGTTACATACTAAAAGCTTGTGGTAGTACAAAAGAGTTACCTGCGTGTGCATCCTAGAAGCCACTGGAACAGTTCTTTTCGTAGCAGCTGGTGAAACACGGTGTTGCTCAAATGAAGGTTTTTGAGCATGCCCACCCCTGTTAGCATGACTGGCCTGAGATTCAGAGCTCTTCTCATCTCGAGCACCAGAGGGCAGTTTTGATGTTCCATTCCTCGGTATCCACCTCTTGTCCTCGTATCTATATTTCAGACATGATGTTACTTACATTATTTGAAAAGTATAGAGAACACGTTACGCTAGATAGAAAGAGCAGGAATGAATCATACTTTGCACGGATGAAGTTTTCTATCCCAACCCTGTCATAATTAGGGGGCAGCTCTGCTTCCCAATAGCCATTTGCCTTTTCATTTCCCATTGCTGCAAGAACATGAATACAATTATCGCATTAAGTGAAATCATAGTATTGTTAACAAAAAATTTCATTTAGAAACTCCAGGAGAGAGTAATCCATACATTGAATAAATGCAACTTGCTCTGGCAACCATGTATCCAGAGTAGCAGACCTTACCTGCATCAGGAAGAAATGTGAAATGTTTTGTAAGAATGGAAAAGAAAAACTGAATGCTGCCTAATCTCTTAAATGTACATAATACTGTAGACAAGATGAAAGGAAGAAAACATATGATGTAAAGAATTAAACATAAGGAACAGCTAAAGAACTGTTGATGTTCTCTCCTGGTAAGTACACTTTTGGTTTCTGCTCAACAAAATTGTACTGAAATGCCACAAGACCAAAGTAAAGGAAATGATAACCTAAAGAAACATAAGCATATTAATGCTCAAAATCAAAGAAAAAGAGAATGGCCTACAATATGTGGTATGATGGGGCTAAGCTAATCCACTGAAACTGAGTTGTGGCACATGATGACCACTTTATTGGGTTGTATTATGATACGTTTACATCAATTCCGTTTACCTATTAGCAGGCAATGAGTTTAAAACATTTGATAAAGAACCCTAGCATGCCCAGATTGTCCTGAAAGTTGTTCACCTCACACCAGACATCACCATTGTGGCTTCTACTAAGTTTTGTCAGAATAACTCAATGAAGGACAAAGCTTTTCTGGCGAGAGTGGAGTCGAAACAAGAAGCAGTTAACTGATGCAAATAATTAGTCAATGACCTTTGATATGTGTACCCCAAGGCTTCTATGAATTCCAGAACACTGCATGCATACAAAGATCCCAAGATTGACACTTGCCCATCGAGGACCCCTGCAGTATAAAGTGTTAGCAAGTGTTGAAGAATTGTGAGCACAAGCGTCAATCCACAATGAATGCATAGAAATGGAACTCAAAGCATCGTCACATGCGAACGGAGATGGAGAAGCCTAGTCTAAAAGGTAACTATAAGTGAACAATGTCATTTCAACATCTTTCTCCCCAGATTGCAGTTGTCAGCTTTCTAGATACAGAGACTAATGATGCATCGACGCAATAAATCTATTCCCACATGCATAATAAAGGCCAAACAAAAATATTAAATCTTGAAACACAAGGCAAGGCATAAACTAACTACTGTAGCATTAACTTTATAAACATAACACAGATCAGCAAATGGAACTGTCGACTGAAATGTCCAATTCATGAATCAAACAGCTGCCTACCAAAATAGGCCATGTCAAATCTATCGATAACCATAAATTTTGTCCGATCCTCAATAGCTATGTCAAAAACAACCAATTGCATAGGACCACTCACTTTGATTTGCAGTCTGCACATTCTCTGTTCTCGGGCAACCGCAGGAGGCCTTCCAATATCTGGAAATAAATGTAGAAGAAGAATGACAATGGGTCATAAACGCTATGCGACAAACATGAGTAACACGCGTAACAGAAGAGTGTGATTGCAACATAACAAGCACACATGCTGTCGCTTCCTGTTGGCTCACGTGACATAAAAGATACACGGTGAGATTACTTACACGATGTAATAACCCTTCTGTTCCACGATATATGCTCCGCAAATATAGGAGGCACAAAACTTAAGTGGTATTTGATTGGAATCTACGTCATGCTTGCCCTTATTCGGCATCGTTTAGACATACTAACATACTAGAGTGCTACTACACCGTAGACATACATACTAGAGTGCTCCTACTCTATCGAACGGGAGGGTATTACTCAAGTTTTGCGCCCCAAGGTAGATGAGCAGCAGATACTATGAAGCAGCATATGAGCAAGCATTGTGCTTCCTCTGTAATCCTACCCAGGAGACGGAAATCCGTAACGGGGCGATGAAATCTACAATCAAACCGCCGAATGACGAGCTGCCTAACGCAAAACAGCAACCGCGTCCGGTTCCTCGATATCTCGGCCATCGGAACGCGGCGAAGCAAAGCTCGGATCTGCTCCTTATCAGGAACCGCAAAACCAATTGCAGATCCACGCCGTCGCGGATCGCGAATCCCGCCCGAAAAGAGGAGCTACGCGTCCCGTCGGCTCTCTTTTGATTCCCGGTCCATTCGAAGCAGCGGCGTGTAGCTCCGATCTAATGATGGTGGTGTCGAGAGGGGGAGGGGGAAACAGTGGCGACGAGACGGACCTTCTTGTGCCTGGCGTTGAGCTCCTTGGAGACGGAGGCCTTCTCGTTCATGGCTGATCGCCGGATCCTCCGACCGGGAGGGGGGATCGCAGGGATTCGGGCTCGGGCTCCCTCTCTCGCTCTCTCTCCTCCCTTTTTTTGCCGCGTCGTGGGGGAGGGAGGAGAGATGTGCAGAGGAGAGGGAGGGATCTGTGCGTCTCCTCCCGGCTTGACCTTCCTCTCTCGCGTGCCCTCCCTCTCTCTGAGTAGTTTTTTTCTGTTGGAAAAATAGTCTTGTTTTGTTCACGAGATTATACTTTTGTGTGTGGTGTGGTAATGACGTTGCTGCGAGGGTCTGCTGGCCTAACCACGGCACGACAGACCACGATTATAAACCAAGAAAGGAATATTTATTTATTGTATACTCGTGGCATTCACACCTGCAATTGCACCGACCAGTGTAGACCATGTCATTTGGTTAAGCGCTGCCATTTTGCTCTGGTCCACAAATATGGAAATGGAAAAGGAAGCATGAAGATGACACGAGCACACGCGCGCACTAGCCACCTGCCTCGACACGCCTTCGATAGCCAACTTCCTCGTTTTTGTGATGATATTTGAGATGTGCGTGTTTGAGTCATGTTTATCCTCGGTTTTTTTAGGGTGTTAGTATATCTTCGGTTATTAACATCTGAATTATTGTTTTGCGCCGCATCATTGTTATTGTTTTTTTAAAAACTGACACAAGAAACATCAGTTTTAAATTAATAAAGCCAACATCGGCTAGAGTAGCAGAGAGTTATAGCTTACATAACTGAATAAAAACTTAGATACAACTTGTGACTCAGAAAAGTCGCTAAAATAAAAATGAAACAACCATGGCAAGCTCAAGAGCTCTTGTGAACAGCATGAAGGTGTTTGATCTTGTTAAGGATGGTGGCCTCCGCTTCGTTGTCCTTCCTCTTCCTTAGAGGGGCACCATTGCTGGAAAAAAATTGAAGATATAATCAGCAGGGTGAGCATGAATGGTTCCCTTAATAGCAAGTTTGTTACGGGTAGTTCATAGCGTCCAGGCTAAAGCACTAAACGTTCTCCACGCTAAGTGACCGTATTGGCCACGAACGTTACGCAAGAGCACAAGCGCTAGCACCATCGAATTCGGGTGCCAAGTTTGTCCAAAACATTCCGTGATGTAGCTCCATAAGAATCTAGCAAGGATGCATTGGAAAAGAATGTGATTAATGTCCTCCAAGGACCCACATAGAGCGCAGCTGCCATTGCCCGGTCCATGACGTTTTTTGAGGTTCAGAGCCAAGGGGAGGTGGTCCAAGGCAGCTTGTCAAAGGAAGATACAAACTTCAAGGGGCACACGTGTGGCCCACGAAGGTTTGGCAAAACAAACTTTGGGCCCTCGCACCAGCTTGGCATAAGCAAACTTGACCAAGAAGCCACTCGAGGCCTCCAGCTCCGAGGTGATCATGTCTCGGTTTGGGCTGAGCGATTCATGTTCGATCAAAGAACTCATATTGTCCAAGGAATTAGCTTGCGCCGTCCATAGAGATCACAAACAACGATGATGGTCGAACCAGAGGAAAAAATCATCGCTAAATAGCTCCTGAGGTTCTGTGGCGATTACAAACATAGAAGGATACATCGCGAATAGGGATTTATCCGCAATCCATTTCGACAGCCAAAATTTAGTGTCCTTCTCATTCCCTATCAAGAATTTGGCTCCTAAATTAAATATCTCCTTACATTTCTAGATCTCATTCCATATTTGTGTGGCCTCAACATTGCATGCAAAGAAGGAGTATGTTCAGGAAGATTTGACTTTAAGAATCAGATCCCACAACTCGTTGTCGTTTTGCGAGATTTTTCAAAACCACTTAGTAACCAGGGCTAGGTTCATCTGTCTAGAGTTGGAAATTCCTAGACCTCTTTGGTTTTCTAGGTCTACATAGATCAACCTATCTGACCATGTGGTACTTATGTTTTTTAGCGCCAGCGTCCCAGAAAAATCAAGCATGAACTTTATCAAAATTCGCATGAACCCCCTCTCCCAGAATGAAAAGGCGCATAGCGAAAGTAGGAATGGCCGAGAGGCACGCGTTAGTAAGAGTTAGCTTAGTGATGCCCTACAAGTGCACAAGGTTTTTGTAGAAATTTCGCCATAAGTAAGGTTTATCGATCCCACAGGAAGCGAATAGGAAGGCACCATAAACCCCACAACTACTTTGTCACTTACACAGTTTCATACACACACAAATCAAAGTCTGAAAATACTTCACTGGGTTGCTAGGAAGACAAATAAAAAGGGAGTGTTTACTAAACTACGGATGGAAAGATAAAAGACAAAAGTAAAAGGGAACTAAACTAAGTGAAGCGGTGTTTGAGCAGTAAACGCTCTCAAGGGATCCAGAGTCATTACCACACATATGACGTTGACAACACATGTGAAAGCATAGCTCTACGTTCGTATCACTAATCCACTCAAAATTATTTCGCGTTCGTATCACGCATCCCTATGATACTTCTCCAACGTATCTATAATTTTTTATTGTTTCATGCTATTATATCATCAATCTTGTATGCTTTATATGTCATTTTATATTATTTTTATGGACTAACCTATTAACTCAGTGTCTAGTGTCAGTTCATGTTTTTTTGCCTACTTCTTTGTTTTTGTACAAAAAACATACCAAACGAAGTCCAAACATGATGAAATTTTACGGTGATTTTTTCTGAACCATAAGAGACCCTAGAAGGTTCGGGGAGGCACCAGACGATGATCAAGGAGGGCACAAGCTTAGGTGGCGTGCCCCGGGAGGGTGCGCCATGTGTGCATGTGGGCCCATCGTGGCTCCGTTTGCCCTAATTCCAACTCTATAAATTCAGAAAGATTCAAAAAAAACCCAGAGCGAGAGCCGAAACAATTCTTCCGCTGCCGCAAATCTCTGTTCTTCCGCCATCCCATCTGAAGGTCTTCGTTGATACTATGACGGAGGGGGAAACCATTATGGATGCAATCTTCGTCAACCTTACTGCCTCCATGATGATGTGTGAGTAGTTTCTAGGGGACCTACGGGTCCATAGCAGTAGCTAGATGGCTTTCTCTCTCTTTGATCTTCAGTACAATGATCTCTTCGGAGATCTATTCGATGTAACTTTCGGGGTGCGTTTGTCGGGATCAGATGAATTGTGGGTTTATGATCAGATTATCCATTGAAAGTATTTGAGTCTTTTTCTGAGATTTATCTATGTGTGATTGTATAGCTATTTATGCTTTTCGATCTACGAGTCTTCTTTGGCTAATTAGATGATTAGATCTTCGGATGGAGTGGTGCATAGTAGTGGGTTCAATCTTGTGGTGTCCTTACTCTGTGACATGAGGAGTTGCAAGGCACGTATTGCATTCACAGGTACAACAACGTGCTAAACAAACGGTTTTTAACCCCTTTCTGCGACAACATCTGGAACCGTCGCCAAGCGAGTGTGGGCGATGGGGGGTCCTTCCCACACGACCCAGAAATCCTCGGGGATAGGCCCTCCTGGGACCCAGGCTGGGGCCGTGTGCGATCGGGCGAGGCATCGAAACCCAATCATTTTCGTAGGTATGTACATCCCACACGGTAATCCGAGAAAATCATTTCCATAGGTATGTACATCCCACACGGTGAATCCCAGAAATCATTTCCGTAGGTATGTACATCCCACACGGTGAATCCCAGAAATCATTTCCGTAGGTATGTACATCCCACACGGTGAATCCCAGAAATCATTTCCGTAGGTATGTACATCCCACACGGTGAATCCCAGAAAATCATTTCCGTAGGTATGTACATCCCACACAGTTCTTTGTGTGGAAACGTTTGTGCAATGTGGCCTAACACAAACAGTTCGCTCTCGGAAGCCGTGTGTGACTGTTAGTTGATCGAACACACCTACTTTCTAGAAACCGTGTGGGTTGTTTGAGTTCATAGCCCACGGTCTTTGTCTCGAGTAACCGCTTGCAATAGAAAACCCCAATAAGCGATGTAATTAGCCTATTATTGATAATCCATGTACTAATCAAACCGATATTTCTTATAAAACATGCCGATATTTCATATCCGTATAAAAGCAACCAGATTTCATAATCGAGTTACATCGATAGCTTCGCACTCGCCACGCCATTACACAACAGCACCAAGTTTCACATGCGACATCAAAACCTTTGGAAAGTAGCATTATACGGTAAATAGACAGATGAATCTCATCTGAAAAGCTATGACGGAAGGCAAATATTGAGCCTTGGTGATGTTGAATGTCCTTGCAACTTTAGGCCGGTGGCTATGGATAATTGCCCGCCTAACCTTCGTCCTCTTCAAAGCAAGACTTCAATATTATATCGTGGGTGTTGAATGAATACCTTCCTCGCCTCTTGACCATGCAGGTGGTTTGAGAGGTAATCATCGGTGAGCTGCTTTGAAAAGTACTGAAAACAAAGCTATGCATAAATCGCTGTTGTAAATTTTGAAATGGCGCAAGGGGTAAAACACAAGGTAAAAGAGTTGGTACCATCCTATAGTTGACTGATGTCTTCTTCATTGTGCAAACAAAGATCTTGTTGTTATTCGTCGCAAGTTTCTTCATCCTAACAATCTTTCTGAGTTTCTTGACATGATTGATATTCATGGACATCTCATTTCCCCATATGCAAAATGGGTTGAACAGTGGGTCTAAGCCTCTGACAGCAGGACCTACATGTGTAAGACCAAATTGTAAGAAATCTAAATATTAGAATGATTCCTGCAACTGCACAATAATGTGCTATTAGCCAAAGGACCCTGCTTGAACAAACCTCGATGGTAAACCGCAGTGTCTCCCATTGTTTCCCTGCAACACACATAAGGAAGATCTTGATCAGGTTAACTGAGAGTTGCCATACTATCAATACAATATGTATTGAGTACAGCCAAATTCAATTGGTGTCACATGCATAACAATACAAAATTGTACCCACAACTAATGAAAATCAAATTGCAGAACCGAACCAAACAGTTAAATGGACAGCAGACCAAATGAACCAAAATAGTTAACTGAGCACAACATTGCAGAATAGAAACATGTACTACTCCCTCCGTTCCAATTTGAACTAAAACCACGACGAGTAAATCGGAACGGAGGGAGTAGAAGATAAGACAGTTAACAAAACAAAGAATGCTTGAGAACAATACTACAAAATGTAGCAATTGTTGGACCAAAGTGTTAACTGAACATTACATTTCAGAGGACCAAACTGTTAACTGAACATCAGTGTCAGTGGAAACGGCACCTATGGGATCACTGGAATCCCTTCTACGGTTGGCCGGCGCGGGGTTGTGAGAAGAGTAGGTCTAACAAGAAGCACACGGGTCATTTACCCAGGTTCGGGCTGCGAGGATGCGTAATACCCTAGTCCTGCTTTGGTGGATATATTGAGTGTTCTTGTGTTCTTGAGCTAGCTACGGGGTGTCACTTGCCCAAAAGAGTCGAATCCCTCTCCTGATCGCCTCGGGCCTCCTTTTATAGGCAAAAGGGGTCGCCACAGTGGCACACAGGAGGTGGAAAGGTCTACGGTGCCGCGAGCTTATCGCCCATATTACAGGACAAGACGCATTTAATGCATCGCTTAGGTGTCCCTTAGCTTTATCGGGGATGGAAACAAGGCCCATCCCGTCCGTCGCCGCCTCGCCTTGCTTCGACACGCGCCCAGGCCAGCAATGCATGTGGCACCATGTAGGCAGGCAGACAGCTGAGGTGCCGTGGTGGTAGGGTCTTCACGAAGATCTGCATGCCACCACGCAGGTGCTTGCTGAATTGGCTTGGAAGCCGCATGTTGCCACGCAGGTGCCTGCTCAGCTGGTTGGGCTGGCAGCTGCATGCGAATGGCGGCGGAGTTTTGGTCGACGTGGGCCTGGCTGTGGCCCCGCTGATGTCCTAGGCAAGGGCCTTGCCGGGGGCCCGGCAAGGGTCTTGCCGTGGCGTTGCGGTCGTCCCCGACAAGGCGCTTGTCGGGGTTCTTGTGGATTCCCTCGGCTGGGATCCCGCCGAGGGTCGCCGTCTTATGGTCCTCATCTGATCTCACATGTTTATGATCTTGACAAAGATCTGCATGCCACCACAGAGGTGCCTCCCGAGCCTTGGTTCCAATGTAGTCGTTGGCGGCGTTTGGAACCCATGGGCTCAAGGGTGGCCCGCTCTGCTGGCATCGGGCAAGTTGCCCCGACAAGGCTCTTGCGGGGCCACGGAGGCCCGCCCCGGCAAGGGCCTTGCCGGGGGAGTCCACCTCGCCCTCTTGCTCTTTGGTGTTTCTGGTCTTGGCATTGCTTTGTTTGTCTTGGGCTTCAGCTTTTCTCCAGCTTCCCTCCTTTGCCCTGCTAGGTGTGGCCGTGGCGTGCGGCTCCGACTACCCATGCACAAGTAAAGGGGTACAAAGGAGTGCCCGACAGGAGCCCCCGGGCCTGGCCACACATAAATGCGACGCGTTGTTGGGCCAGGCCTAGAACTTTGCGCGGGCAGGCGGGGCAGATTTTTACCGCAGTAACTGTTTCGTCCATTGCACTTCCCCACGACCCGCATTGAACGCGCGACATGGAGGGTCGTGCGTGACGTCGGGGTCATGCGTGGGGCGGTTCCCGCATGCATGCGTCACATCGCAGTAAAGAGGCGGCTCGCGCCTTCCCCATAAAAAGAGGGAGGCGTGGAGGCGCGACTCATTTACTGAGTAGACTCAGGTTGCGGTCTTCAAGGCTCCCACGCCCCACGATCACAGGGCGTGGAGCGGTCGCCTCACTCGTCCCCTCGGCTCTGCTTGCTCGCCACGTGTCCTTCATGCAGGTGGCAGGCGGTGGAGGCGGGAAACCGGGCCGTCGTTGATCGGGACAGTGGGTCGGTCCTGATTCCCTGCGCCCTTGGTGACTAGATTGGTCGAATGGGGCGGCCGAGCCCCGGCTCCGCCCGTTTATAAGAAGGGGAGGGGGACGACATCCCACATTCTCCCATCATCCATTTCCTTCTACCTCCGCTCCTTTCTTTCATCTGCCATGGCGAGAGGAAGTGTTGGCCCTTCGACGGTGGGAGCGAGGGTTGTTGCTCAACAGCGCATCCCTCCTTCCCAAGATCTCGCGGCTGCAGAGCCGGCCATGAGGGGAAGGGGAAGGGGGCGAGGCCGAGGTCGTCGTGGCGCTCGGGGAAGAGGTGGACGGGGCGGCGCACCGGTCCTACCTCCGCCAGTGGCGCCCCTCCCGATGGAGGGCCATGTCGGGGGCCAACCCTGTGGGTTCTTCATCAGGCTGCGCCGGCCACCGCGTCGTCGTCTTCGTCTTCCTACCCCGTTTGCTCGGGAGATGGAGCGTGACCCGCCCCAGACCCTCAGGTTGCACATGAGGGGCTGCGGGAATGGCGGCAGGCGGGTTGACGTCGACTTCCCCGCCCCTCAGGTCATGTACCTCCGTTGTGGATGGAAGACGTTCGCCCGCATCCACAGCCTGACGGCGGGGCTCGTCCTCTACTTCAAGTTAATGGAGGACGGCCTGCTCTCCGTCAAGGTCTTCGGAGATCTTGGAACTCGCCTGAAGTGCTGCGTGGAGAGCTCCTCCGACGATGAAGATTCCTCCTCGAGCGGGAGTGACGAGGAGGACAGCGACAGCGACGACGAGGGAGTCGAGCGGCAGGATGCCGACTCCGACTTTGACTGACCGCGTCGCCCCTCCCTCGGCCTTGTGCCCTGCCGAGGGCCTTCCACGTCAAGCTCTCCATTGGGGCGCTCCCCGTCGTCTCCTCGGGCGGCTGGCGTAGGAGGGCCGGAGAAGGCAAAGAAGGCGGGTGGCGGCCGTCAAATCAGAGTATGCGGGCACCGACGCCTTCGTCGCGTATTACCGGCCCGCTGCCTCGTCTTCCAGCTCCTTTCCCGACACCAAGACGCTCTCTTGGTGCCTTCTGCTCCTTGTACCTTGCCTAGGCGCTCTTTTTGCCCTTTTGCTGTCTTGTTCCACCTTCTGAGGAGAGGACAAGAAAGGGATTATGGGCATCTCATCTCTTTTTAGTTTGTAAGCCTGCGGCCACTTGTTAGATTTAAAGCTTGTAATCCCCTTGCTCATGTTTTTCATTCCGTACGAACTATGCATGTATGGGACATTTTTAATGAAAAAGGGTGCTTGCCGGGTTCTTTGTGCGTGAGCGAGGCCCATGCCAAGGAACGAGTCCTTGTTATTTCTAAGATAAACATTGTCGCCCGGCAACGGGCCTTGCCGTCCCCCCACTTCGGTCGACCATTCTCGCGCTCTTGGCGGAGGCAGGGCGAAGTAGAGTTAGGCTCCTCGTTTACCTTCTTGCCACCGCGACTACGATCAAGTTCCGACCTAGGGGGATAGCTCTTGGGTACAGGAAAAGGGGAGCACGGTGGTTTAAGAATATAAATGCGGTTTCACATGTCCCAGTTCTATACGGAAAGGCATAACAGGGGATGAACGGCTTATCTGAATCCATGACCCCGGCAACCTTGGCCTGCCGTGGTTGGATCCTTGTGTCTTGACCCCGGCGATCTTGGCTTGTCGGGGCGGAGCCTGATCCGTTCTCTTTTTCCCAAGCGGCTCAGCAGAAGTGTCTACATGCCCTGTGAACCAAAGAGGACAGAAAGACGCATACTTGACCTCTAGGCTAGGGGTTAGTCGCCGCTAAGCACTATCAACCCTAATCGAGGGAGAGACTCAACCTAGCATTCATGTCAGAACTTAGGCGTAACGCTTCATTTATTTATGCTCGTGGTGCGCTTTGGCTTTGTCTGAGGGTTACATGCCTTGTCGGCAAAGCTTGTACAAAAGGTGGCTTGCCGGGAGGCCCGGCAAGCTGCGCCTTATGGGTAAAATTTGCGAAGATGCTCGATGTTCCAGGAGTTTCTCACTGGGACAACATCTTCGGTCTCCAGGCGGACTGCGCCGGGCCTGGTGACTCGTTTTACCTGATAAGGGCCTTCCCACTTCCGCGTCAACTTGTTGGAATTCTTGGCCGACTGAACACGCCGAAGAACAAGGCCGCCTTCCTCAAAGCTTCGGGCATGAACCTTGCGGCTATGGTAGCGGCACAAGGCTTGCTGGTAGCGTGCTGCTCTCACAGCCGCCCGGAGACGATCTTCCTCAAGGAGCGTTGCGTCATCTTGCCGTAATTGCTCTTGCTCAAGCTCGTCGTAAGCGAGCACTCGAGGTGACCCGTATATGAGTTCCATGGGGAGAACTGCTTCTGCCACGTAGACCAGGGAAAAAGGTGTCTGGCCGGTGGCTCGATTTGGCGTCGTCCTGATCGACCAAAGAACCACCGACAACTCATCAATCCAGCGCCTTCCGCTCTTGTGCAGCCTGCGGAAAGTCTTTGTCCTCAGGCCTCGCAATACTTCAGCATTTGCCCTCTCCGCCTGGCCGTTGCTCCGTGGGTGTGCCACGGAGGCGAAACAGATCTTGCTGCCGAGGTCTTGGATGTATTGCATGAAGGTGTGGCTTGTGAACTGCGTGCCGTTATCGGCGATGACTCTGTTTGGCACACAAAAACGGCAGACTAGTCCCTTGAAGAACTTGACTGCTGACTGTGTTGTCACCTTCCTCACTGCTTCTACCTCCGGCCACTTTGTGAACTTGTCGATTGCAACGTACAAGTACTCAAAGCCCCCGACAACACGGGGGAAGGGGCCCAGTATTTTGAGCCCCCAGACCAAAAATGGCCAGGAGAGAGGGATTGTTTGAAGGGCTTGAGTTGGTTGATGAAGCTTCGTTGAACTGACACGCTTCACACTTGGTTACTAGTGCCGTTGCATCCTGGAGGGCAGTGGGCCAGAAGAAACCCTGCCGGAACGCCTTGCCGGCAAGGGCCCTCGACCCTATGTGGGAGCCACATATGCCTCTGTGTATCTCTGCCAACAGCTCCAGTCCTTCCTCCCGGGGAATGCACTTCAATTTCACACCATTCGGTCTCCTCATGTACAGGACGTCATCGACGAACTGATACATAGCAGACCGATGGGCTACCTTCTCCGCTTCTTCCTGCTCCTCAGGAAGCTCCCCTGTTTGGAAGAATCGGATGGTATGTTGTGCCCATGCCGGAGCCTAGGGCTCGACGGCAAGGACCAGAGGCATTCCTTCTTCCATGGGAGCGGCTGTCTCTACGGCCAGGGCTTGACGGCCCGCCGGAGTCGGTCGCTCCTCGGCAGGCTCAGAGTCCACGGCAACACCCTTGCCGGCGGCCCCTGGGGGCTCAGCGGGAAAGTACTTGCCAGGGCCTGATTTCCTCCGCTTGTTCTGCTCCGTTGATGGTTCGACGGATGGTTGAGTTAACCGAAGCAAAAAGGTACCTGGTTCCACATGTAGCTTGTATGCAGCGCGCTTTGACAGGTAATCGGCGATGCCGTTCTCCGCTCGGGGAATGTGCTCCGCTTGTATACCGTCAAAGCACTCCTCCAGCTTCCTCACCTCATCTACGTAGGCCTCCATCAACGGGCTCTGATAATCTTTGTTGACTTGTCTGACGACAAGCTGCGAATCACCCCTGACGATGAGCTTTTTAACTCTGAGGTCTGCCATGATCCTGAGACTGGCGAGCAACCCCTCGTACTCAGCAGTGTTGTTGGTGGACATCTCCCTGGGAAAGTGCATTTGGATTACATACTTGAGGTGCTCTCCGGTGGGCGCGACGAGCAGCACACCAGCACCGGCGCCTACAGCGAGAAAGCTCTGTCAAAGTACATAATCCAGTCGCGAGCTGTTTCCTTGCCGGGGAGAGTGGTCTCCTGGATCTCTTCATCAGGCGTTGAGGTCCATTCTGCAATGAACTCCGCCAGGACTCTACTCTGGATTGTTGAAGTACTTTCAAACTTCAATCCAAAGCTTGATAACTCCAAGGCCCACTCCACAATCCTTCCGGTTGCGTCTGGGTTGTGTAGTATCCGTTGCAATGGGAGGCAGGTGATGATAGTGATCTCGTGGGCTTGGAAGTAATGATGCAGCTTCCTCGAGGCCATAAGGAGGCCGAAGAGCAATTTCTGCACACTGGAATATCTTGACCTAGCCCCCTGCAAGAGGGAGCTGACAAAGTAAACCGGGTGTTGCATCATCTTCTTCTTCTACACCACTCCACTTGACTGCGCGGGATCTGTCCTGATGGCGTCAGATTCTGCCGGGAGCCTTGCCTTGCCGGCACCAGGCCCTGCCGGGGGAGTCTCTGACTTGCCGTACGCCGGTCCTGCCATGCCACTGCCTCTTCGTCAACCTCCCTCTGCGCCACTAGCGCGGCACTGACCACTTGATTCGTCGCTGCTAGATACAGCAACAACGGCTCTTGTGGTTTAGGCGCAACTAGTATCAGTGTAGAGGAAAGGTATCTCTTCAGGTCTTGCAACGCCGCCTCGGCCTCTGAGGTCCACTCCATTGGGCCCGCCTTCTTCAAGATCTTGAAAAAGGGAAGGGCGCGCTCGACATACTTGGAGATGAATCGGCTCATGGCGGCAATGCAGCCAGTAAGCCGACACACATCCTTGATCCGCTTGGGCGCCTCAATCTGCTCGATAGCCTTGATCTTGTCTGGGTTTTTCTCGATCCCACACTGCGACACAAAGAACCCGAGAAGTTTGCCGGACGGAACGTCGAAGACACACTTCTCAGTGTTCATCTTAAGGTTGATCTTGCGCAGGTTGGCAAACGTCTCTTCTAACTCTTGTACAAGAGTTGCCATGTCCTTGGTTTTGACCACTATGTCATCCATATAGGCTTCCATATTTCTATGTAGCTGGGGTTCAAAACAAATTTGGACTGCCCTTGCAAATGTTGAACCAGCACTCTTCAACCCGAAAGGCATCCGTAAAAAACAATACGTACCACATGGGGTGATGAATGTTGTCTTCTCTTCGTCTTCTCTTGTCATGAAGATCTGGTGGTAGCCCGAGTAGGCGTCGAGGAATGATAACAGATCACACCCGGCTGTGGAGTCAACAATCTGGTCGATGCGTGGCAACGGGAGGGGGTCCTTAGGACAAGCCTTACTGATACATGTGTAGTCGATTGCTACCTCTTGAGCACTGTGTTAGTTTTCCCTTGAAGAGGAAAGGGTGATGCAGCAAAGTAGCATAAGTATTTCCCTCAGTTTTTGAGAACCAAGGTATCAATCCAGTAGGAGGCCACGCACGAGTCCCTCGCACCTACACAAACAAATAAATCCTTGCAAGCAACGCGATAAGGGGTTGTCAATCCCTACACGGTCACTTACGAGAGTGAGATCTGATAGATATGATAAGATAATATTTTTGGTATTTTTATAATAAAGATGCAAAGTAAAGAAAGTAAAATAAAAAGCGGCGCGAGTAAATAGCTTGTTGTCGGAGATTAATATGATGGAAAATAGACCCGGGGGCCATAGGTTTCACTAGTGGCTTCTCCCAAGAGCATAAGTATTTACGGTGGGTGAACAAATTACTGTTGAGCAACTGACATAATTGAGCATAGTTACGAGAATATCTAGGTATGATCATGTATATAGGCATCACGTCCGAGACAAGTAGACCGACTCTGCTGCATCTACTACTATTACTCCGGACATCGACCGCTATCCAAAGATGCATCTAGAGTATTAAGTTCATAAGAACAGAGTAACGCTTTAAGCAAGATGACATGATGTAGAGGGATATACTCATGCAATATGATATAAACCCCATCTTGTTATCCTCGATGGCAACAATACAATACGTGCCTTGCTGCCCCTACTGTCAGTGGGAAAGGACACCGCAAGATTGAACCCAAAGCTAAGCACTTCTCCCATTGCAAGAAAGATCAATCTAGTAGGCCAAACCAAACTGATAATTCGAAGAGACTTTCAAAGATAACCAATCGTACATAAAAGAATTCAGAGAAGATTCAAATATTGTTCATAGATAAACTTGATCATAAACCCACAATTCATCGGTCTCAACAAACACACCGCAAAAGAAGATTACATCAAATAGATCTCCACAAAAGAGGGGGAGAACATTGTATTGAGATCCAAAAAGAGAGAAGAAGCCATCTAGCTAATAAGTATGGACCCGAAGGTCTGAGGTAAACTACTCACACATCATCGAAGAGGCTATGATGTTGATGTAGAAGCCCTCCATGATCGATGCCCCCGCCGGCGGAGCTCCGGAACAGGCCCCAAGATGGGATCTCACGGGTACAAAAGGTTGCGGCGGTGGAATTAGGTTTTTGGCTCCGTCTCGTAGTTTGGGGTGCGAGGTATATATAGGAGGAAGGAGTACGTTGGTGGAGCAACAGGGGCCCACGAGGGTGGAGGCGCGCCCGGGGGTGGCGCACCCCTACCTCGTGCCATCCTGGTTGATGTCTTGACGAGGGTCCAAGTCCTCTGGATCACGTTCGCTCCGAAAATCACGTTCGGAGGTTTCACTCCGTTTGGACTCCGCTTGATATTCTTTTCTCGCGAAACTCAAATAGGCAAAAAGCAGCAATTTCGGGCTGGGCCTCCCGTAATAGGTTAGTCCCAAAAATAATATAAAAGTGTATAATAAAGCCCAATAATGTCCAAAAGAGAATATAATATAGCATGGAACAATAAAAAATTATAGATACGTTGGAGACGTGTTCAAGCATCCCCAAGCTTAATTCCTGCTCGTCCTCGAGTAGGTAAATGATAAAAACAGAACTTTTGATGTGGAATGCTACTTGGCATAATTTCAATGTAATTCTTCTTAATTGTGGTATGAATATTCAGATCCGAAAGATTCAAGACAAAAGTTTAATATTGACATAAAAATAACAATACTTCAAGCATACTAACTAAGCAATTATGTCTTCTCAAAATAACATGGCCAAAGAAAGTTATCCCTACAAAATCATATAGTCTGGCTATGCTCTATCTTCACCACACAAAATATTTAAATCATGCACAACCCCGATGACAAGCCAAGCAATTGTTCATACTTTTGACATTCTCAAACTTTTTCAATCTTCACGCAATACATGAGCGTGAGCCATGGACATAGCACTATAAGTGGAATAGAATGGTGGTTGTGGAGAAGACAAAAAGGAGAAGATAGTCTCACATCAACTAGGCGTATCAACGGGCTATGGAGATGCCCATTAATAGATATTAATGTGAGTGAGTAGGGATTGCCATGCAACGGATGCACTAGAGCTATAAGTATATGAAAGCTCAACAAAAGAAACTAAAGGTGTGCATCCAACTCGCTTGCTCACGAAGACCTAGGGCATTTTGAGGAAGCCCATCACTGGAATATACAAGCCAAGTTCTATAATGAAAAATTTCCCACTAGTATATGAAAGTGATATCACAAAAGACTCTCTATCATGAAGATCATGGTGCTACTTTGAAGCACAAGTGTGGTAAAAGGATAGTAACATTGTCCCTTCTCTCTTTTTTCTCTCATTTTTCTATTTGGGCCTTTTTTTATGACCTCTTTTTTTCGTCCGGAGTCTCATCCTGACTTGTGGGGGAATCATAGTCTCCATCATCCTTTCCTCACTTGGGACAATGCTCTAAAAATGATGATCATCACACTTTTATTTTCTTACAACTCAACAATTACAACTCAATACTTAGAACAAAATATGACTCTATGTGAATGCCTCCGGCGGTGTACCGGGATATGCAATGAATCAAGAGTGACATGTATGAAAGAATTATGAATGGTGGCTTTACCACAAATACGATGTCAACTACATAATCATGCAAAGCAATATGACAATGATGGAGCGTGTCATAGTAAACGGAACGGTGGTAAGTTGCATGGCAATATATCTCGGAATGGCTATGGAAATGCCATGATAGGTAGGTATGGTGGCTGTTTTGAGGAAGGTATATGGTGGGTGTATGATACCGGCGAAAAGTGCGCGGTATTAGAGAGGCTAGCAATGGTGGAAGGAAGAAGAGTGCGTATAATCCATGGACTCAACATTAGTCATAAAGAACTCATATACTTATTGCAAAAATCTACAAGTTATTAAAGAAAAGTATTATGTGCATGCTCCTAGGGGGATAGATTGGTAGGAAAATACCATCGCTCGTCCCCGACCGCCACTCATAAGGAAGACAATCAATAAATAAATCATGCTTCGACTACATCACATAACGGTTCACCATACGTGCATGCTACGGGAATCACAAACTTTAACACAAGTATTTCTCAAATTCAAAACTACTCAACTAGCATGACTCTATTATCACCATCTTCATATCTCAATACAATTATCAAGCATCAAACTTTTCATAGTATTCAACACACTCATAAGAATTTTTCTTTTTTTCTTTACTAATCTTGAATGCCTATTGTTGTTAAAGCAAACTACCATGCTGTTTTGTAGGATTCTCAAAATAATATAAGTGAATCATGAGATAACAATAGTTTCTATAAAACAAAACCACCACCGTGCTCTAAAAGATATAAGTGAAGCACTAGAGCAAAAACTATACAACTCAAAAGATATAAGTGAAGCACAATAGAGTATTCTAATAATTTCCGAATCATGTGTGTCTCTCTCAAAAGGTGTGTACAGCAAGGATTATTGTGGTAAACTAAAAAGCAAAGACTCAAATCATACATGACGCTCTAAGCAAAACACATATCATGTGGTGAATAAAAATATAGCTCCAAGTAAAGTTACCGATGGAAGTAGATGAAAGAGGGGATGCCTTCCGGGGCATACCCAAGCTTTGGCTTTTAGGTGTCCTTAGATTATCTTGGGGGTGCCATGGGCATCACCAAGCTTAGTCTCTTGCCACTCCTTGTTCCCTAATCCATCAAATCTTTCACCCAAAACTTGAAAACTTCACAACACAAAACTCAGCAGAAAATCTCGTGAGCTCCGTTAGCGAAAAAAAACAAAAGACCACTTCAAGGTACTGTAATGAACTCATTATTTATTTATATTGGTGTTAAACCTACTGCATTCCAACTTCTCTATGGTTTAAACTATTTTACTAGCCATAGATTCATCAAAATAAGCAAACAACACACGAAAAACAGAATCTGTCAAAAATAGAACAATCTGTAGTAATCTGTAACTAACGCAAACTTGTGGAACTCCAAAAATTCAGCCAAAATAGGAAGACCTAGACAATTTGTTTATTGATCAGAAGAAATTGGAATCAATATTTTATCACGTTCTGGTGACTGTTAACAATTGTTTTCGTGAACAGAAAGTTTCTGGAATTTACAGCAAGATCAAATAACTATCATCCAATAAGATCCTATAGGTTTAACTTGGCACAAACACTAACGAAAACATAAAAAGACATCTAACCATAGGCTAGATCAAAGATTTATTCCTAAACAGAAGCAAAAAGCAAACAAAAAACTAAAAATAAAATTGGGTTGCCTCCCAACAAGCGCTTTTCTTTAAAGCCTTCTAGCTAGGCATTGAGATTTCAATGATGCTCACAAGAAAGACAAGAATTGAAGCACAAAGAGAGCATCATAAAACACATGAAAAACACATCTAAGCCTAACATACTTCCTATGCATAGGCATCTTATAGGCAAACAAATTATCAAGGCAAGCAAAAACTAGCATATGCAAGGAAGCGGAAAGAAACAATAGCAATCTCAACATAACAAGAGGTAATTTAGTTACATGAAAATTTCTACAACCATATTTTCCTCTCTTATAATAATTACATGTAGGATCATAAGCAAATTCAACAATATAGCTATCACAAAACATATGCCTAACACGATCCACATGTATGCAAAGTTGACACTCTTCCAAAATAGTGGGATTAACATTAGCTAACGTCATGACCTCTCCAAACCCACTTTTATCAAAAACTTCACAAGATTGAATATTCTCCAAATATGTGGGATCTAAATTTTACACTCTTCCAAACCCACTTTCAATAATATTGCAAACATTATTATCAATCCCATATTCATCATGGGGCTTAAATAAATTTTCAAGATCATAAGAAGAATCACCCCAATCATGATCATTGCAACAAGTAGTAGACATAGCAAAACTAGCATCAAGCTTAGGGTTTTGCATATTATTGACATCAAGAGAATTTATAGTAAAATCATTGCAATCATGCTTTTTGTTTGAGCTATCGTGAATCTCTTCATAAATTTCTTCATAAATTTCTTCATCACAATTTTCAAATTCACGAATTTCAAGCAAAACTTCATAAAGATAATCTAGTGCACTCAAACCACTAGAAATTGGTTTATCATAATTGGATCTCTTAAAAAGATTGGCAAGCGGATGAGGATCCATAGACTTTTAGCAAGCAAAGATGCAAGCAAATAGAAGGCACATGGTAACACAATCAAGCAATAGATCTGGCAAGAAAAAGGCAAACGAAAAAGGAGGCGAATAAAACGGCAAGGGTGAAGTGGGGGAGAGGAAAACGAGAGGCAAATGGCAAATAATTTAATGCGGGAGATAAGGGTTGTGATGGGTACTTGGTATGTTGACTTTTATGTAGACTCCCAAAGAACGGCGCCGTAAATCCTTCTTGCTACCTCTTGAGCACTGCGTTGGTTTTCCCTTGAAGAGGAAAGGGTGATGCAACAAAGTAGCGTAAGTATTTCCCTCAGTTTTTGAGAACCAAGGTATCAATCTAGTAGGAGGCCACGCACGAGTTCCTCGCACCTACACAAACAAATAAATCCTCGCAACCAACGCGATAAGGGGTTGTCAATCCCTACACGGTCACTTACGAGAGTGAGATCTGATAGATATGATAAGATAATATTTTTGGTATTTTTATAATAAAGATGCAAAGTAAAGAAAGTAAAATAAAAACGGCGCCATAAATAGCTTGTTGTCGGGAGATTAATATGATGGAAAATAGACCCGGGGGCCATAGGTTTCTCTAGTGGTTTCTCTCAAGAGCATAAGTATTTACGATGGGTGAACAAATTACTGTTGTGCAACTGACATAATTGAGCATAATTGTGAGAATATCTAGGTATGATCATGTATATAGGCATCACGTCCGAGACAAGTAGACCGACTCCTGCCTGCATCTACTACTATTACTCCAGACATCGACCGCTATCCAGCATGCATCTAGAGTATTAAGTTCATAAGAACAGAGTAACGCTTTAAGAAAGATGACATGATGTAGAGGGATAAACTCATGCAATATGATATAAACCCCATCATGTTATCCTCGATGGCAACAATACAATACGTGCCTTGCTGCCCCTACTATCAGTGGGAAAGGACACCGCAAGATTGAACCCAAAGCTAAGTACTTCTCCCATTGCAAGAAAGATCAATCTAGTAGGCCAAACCAAACTGATAATTCGAAGAGACTTGCAAAGATAACCAATCATACATAAAAGAATTCTGAGAAGATTCAAATATTGTTCATAGATAAACTTGATCATAAACCCACAATTCATCGGTCTCAGTAAACACACCGCAAAAGAAGATTACATCGAATATATCTCCACAAGAGAGGGGGAGTACATTGTATTGAGATCCAAAAAGAGAGAAGAAGCCATCTAGCTAATAACTATGGACCCGAAGGTTTGAGGTAAACTACTCACACATCATCGGAGAGGCTATGGTGTTGATGTAGAAGCCCTCCGTGATCGATGCCCCCTCCGGCGGAGCTCCGGAACAGGCCCCAAGATGGGATCTCACGAGTACAGAAGGTTGTGGCGGTGGAATTAGGTTTTTGGCTCCGTCTCTTGTAGTTTGGGGGTACGTAGGTATATATAGGAGGAAGGAGTACGTCGGTGGAGCAACAGGGGGCCCACAAGGGTGGAGGGCGCGCCCAGGGGTGTAGGCGCGCCCCCTACCTCGTGCCCTCCTGGTTGATGTCTTGATGTAGGGTCCAAGTCCTCTGGATCACGTTCGTTCCGAAAATCACGTTCCCGAAGGTTTCATTCCGTTTGATATTCTTTTTCTGCGAAACTCTGAAATAGGCAAAAAACGGCAATTCTGGGTTGGGCCTCCGGTTAATAGGTTAGTCCCAAAAATAATATAGAAGTGTATAATAAAGCCCAATAATGTCCAAAACAGAATATAATATAACATGGAACAATAAAAAATTATAGATACGTTGGAGACGTATCATCGATACACAGCCTCCACTTCTCGTTTGCCTTGCGCACCACCACCGGATTGGCCAACCATGTCGGATGGAGCACTCCCCTCACCAAGCCTGCTGCTTCCAACTTTCTGATCTCCTATGTGATGAATTCCTGACGGTCCAAAGCTTGCTTCCTGACCTTCTGCTTGACGGGTCGCGCATGGGGACAGACAACAAGATGGTGCTGAATCACTTCCCTGGGAAAGCCGGGGATGTCAAATTCTTGCCACGCAAACACATCAACATACGCCCGCAGGAAAGTGACAAGCGCGCCTTCCTATTTGCTATCGAGGGTGGAGCTTATGGTGAAAGCCCCTCCCATGCCATCCTCCCTGACGGACACCTTCTTGGTCTCTGGTGGCGCAGCTCTAGATTTCTTGCTCTTGCCGGTGGAGCTCTCTGGCACATCCTCGATGGTAGCACAACACTTCGAAGAGGTGCGCTTGCCGGAGTGGGTGCAAGAGGTCTTGCCGGTCTTCTTCTTCCCTCCCGTGGCTTGTGGCGCAGGATCAAGTGCCTTGGCGGCAGCTGCTGCAACCGCTTCCCGGTAGAGTAGGTCGGCGCAGATCAGCGCGTCCTTCTTGTCGGAGGGGACGGTGATGATGTTCATCGGCCCAGGCATCTTCAGCGTGTTGTAGGCGTAGTGCGACGCTGCCATGAACTTGGCTAGTGTCGGGCGGCCGAGGATCCCGTTGTAGGGCAAGGGGATCTCGGCTACATCGAAGACAATCCTCTCCGTCCTGTAGTTCAACTCGCCTCCAAACGTCACAGGCAATGTGACCTTTCCCTTCGGCTGGCTCCTTCCCGGGTTGACCCCTTGAAATGTGCCTGTTTCCTCGAGGTCTCCATCAGGAATCTGCAGCCTTTTGATGACAACGGGTGAGATCAAGTTCAGACCGGCCCCACCATCAACCAACATCTTGTTTACCTTGAGGTTTCGTATCGTTGGTGAGACCAACAACGGCAAGCACCTGACCGCAGTTATGCGATCAGGGTGGTCCTCAGCGTCAAAGATGAGGGGTGTGCTGGACCACCTCAGCGGCTTCTGAGCGTCGAACGAGGGCTCCGCTGCTATGATCTCACGCGCCCACTATTTGAGCTGGTGGTGAGAAGTATGCAGCGAGGCGTGACCATCGATGCACATGGCCTCTGCAGCCTTCTGAAACTCTTGCTCGCCGGACTCGTCATCCTCGTCATGATCATCGTCTTCTTGCTTCTTGTCACGGCCCCGAGCGGGCCGCTCTTGTTGGTTGTCCTTGCCACGGCGCTCTCCTTGGCCGCCACGCTTCTTGCCAGATCGTCCGGCACCATCCTGACCCTTCTCCTTGTCCCGCCTCTCATCTCGGCCTTTTGCTTCTCAGCAAGCAGCTCGACTTGTCGGCAGTTTTGGAGGTCGTGGCCCTGGGTGCGATGGATCTTGCAATACTGCTTGTCGGAGCGCCCCGGCTTGTCGGCAGCTGCCAAGGCCCGGCAAGCGGCGCACCCGGCAATTTCCTTGCCGGGGTCATCTGCCTTAGCCTTCTTGGCAGCGCCGGTGGTGTCGGATCCCTCGACTGCAAGCACAGTCTTGCCCTTGCGTTTCCTGTTGCGACGCCGACCCTTCTTCATCGGGGCAGCGGTGTCTTCATCAGTAGAGTCGGTTTCCGCGCCGGCGTCCTCGCCGGGGTACTTCCTTCCCTCTTGGCCCGGGCACATCTGTCGGCCAGAACATAAAGTTCGGCCACATCCTTGACCTTGTTCATTGCCAGCTCTTCGCGCATCTTGTGGTTGCGCATGTTCTGATGGAATGCGCTAATCACAGCGGCGAGATGAACATCAGGGATGTTGTACTGCACCCGGCTGAACCTCTGGATGTACTTGCGCAGGGTTTCCCCTTCCTTCTGGGGAATGATATGCAAATCACTGGCCTGGCCATGAGCTTGGTGGCCCCCGGTGAAGGCACCAACGAACTCATGGCACAAATCCGACCAAGAAGAAATGGAATCCGCCGGCAAGTGCATCAACCAAGACATGACGTTGGGCTTCAGTGCCAACGGGAAGTAATTGGCAAGCACCTTGTCGTCGCGAGCTCCAGCAGCTTGCATCACGATGGTGTAGATGTTGAGGAACTCTGACGGATGGGTCTTGCCATTGTACTTCTCGCTGACGTCGGGCTTGAACATGCGGTGGGACAGCTACTGGAACTGCCGCAGCTCACGGGTAAAGGCTGGGCAACCCACCTCGTAAGGTAGGCCACTGGAGCCCCCCGGTGCTGGGTGGTCCATAACGGGTCTCGCCCGCTTATCCGACTGGTGGCGTGTATCACGCCGGCGCTCGATGGTGGTTTTGAGCATCTTCGTGGGCTCGTTCCCGAAGAACTTGGCGCTGGTCGTGGTGGGTCCGTAGGTCGGACGACGCTATGGAAATGTTATCACAAGCGTCATCGCGACGGACCGACACCGGCGGTGACTGGCGTGGAGGAGGAGAGTGCACCGTGGCCGCAGCACCCCCGGCCCCTCCACCGCTGGCATGCGGTGGTTCGACGGAGCACCGGCCCGAGGGCCCCACCGGTCGCGGATCATCTTTATTGGCGACGGCGACAAGGCTCCGAATGGTGGCTCTCCACTCGTCGAGCTTATCCGCAGCAGGAGGGATGTCGAGGAGCAGCTGCGCGCGCGCCAAAGCTTTCGCCGGCGTGGGTGGTGGCGACAGCTGTGAGGACCGTGGCGCGCTTCGACTTCTAATCACGTTTGAAGGAGCTCTATCACGGCCCAGCGGCTGCGTGCCATTTTCGCCAGCACTTCGGCGGGCATGCTGGACTCCTTCGTCCCGCAGATGATGCACATGACTCTTCCCACGGCGGCGGCCGGGGTCTCCAATGCGGTGGCGCTGCTCGTCGCGCGCACCCTGGGAAGAGCGTGTTGCGGGCGCAAACGTAGGCATCTTGGAGGTTGCTGCGCCACCCGTGGGTGGCACAGCGACACTCCTGGAGGGCCCCGCGCCGCCTGCGGGGGGCCCAGCCCCGTCTTTGGATTTGGCGATGCGTGACCCGTCGTCTGGCGCACGAACGATGCCGCTCGCCATGCTCTGACTGCCAGAGCGATGCTGGTGCTCGCGGGCCGCGGCTCGGGTTCTGTCCGCGACTGGCCCTCTGCTCATCCACACTGGCACGGGCCGTCCGACTCCCGATGACCCGATCACCGTGATCGTCTTCTTCTTGGGAGCCATGGCGATGAAGAACCGCTAGGCTAACTGCTAGATCAGGTTCTCACAACTGCGCCCCTACCTGGCGCGCCAAAGATGTCGGTGGAAACGACACCTATGGGATCACTGGAATCCCTTCTACGGTTGGCGGGCGCGGGGTTGTGAGAAGAGCAGGTCTAACAAGAAGCACACGGGTCGTTTATCCAGGTTCGGGCCGCGAGGATGCGTAATACCCTAGTCCTGCTTTGGTGGATATATTGAGTGTTCTTGTGTTCTTGAGCTAGCTACGGGGTGTCACTTGCCCAAAAGAGCCGAATCCCTCTCCTGGTCGCCTCGGGCCTCCTTTTATAGGCAAAAGGGTCGCTCTGATGGCACATGTGGAGGTGGAAAGGTCTCTGATGCTTGCGAGCTTATCGCGTCAGACATGTGACAAGACGCATTTAATGCATCGGTTAGGTGTCCTTTAGCTTTATCGGGGATGGGAACGAGGCCCATCCCGTCCGTCACCGCCTCGCCTTGCTTCGACACGCACCCAGGCCAGCGATGCATGTGGCACCATGTAGGCAGGTAGGCAGCTGAGGTGGCACGGTGGTAGGGTCTTCACGAAGATCTGCATGCCACCACGCAGGTGCTTGCTGAATTGGCTTTGAAGCCGCATGTTGCCACGCAGGTGCCTGCCCAGCTGGTTGGGCTGGCAGCTGCATGCGAACGGCGGCGGAGTCTTGGTCGACGCGGGCCTGGCTGTGGCCCCGCTGATGTCCTCGGTAAGAGCCTTGCCGGGGGCCCGACAAGGGTCTTGCCGTGGCGTTGCGGTCGTCCCCGCAAGGTGCTTGCCGGGGGTCTTGTGGATTCCCTCGGCTGGGATCCCGCCGAGGGTCGCCGTCTTCTGGTCCTCATCTGATCTTACATGTTTATGATCTTGACAAAGATCTGCATGCCACCACAGAGGTGTCTCCCGAGCCGTGGTTCCAACGTAGTCGTTGGTGGCGTTTGGAACCCGTGGGATCAAGGGTGGCCCGCTCACGACATGGGCAAGTTGCCCGGCAAGGCTCTTCTTTGGGGCAGTGGGAGTCGCCGGCAAGGGCCTTGCCGGGGGAGTCCACCTCGCCCTCTTGCTCTTTGGTGTTTCTGGTCTTGGTGTTGCTTTGTTTGTCTTGGGCTTCGGCTTTTCTCCGGCTTCCCTCATTTGCCGTGCTAGGTGTGGCCATGGCGCGCGGCTCCGACTGCCCGTGCACAAGTAAAGGGGTACAAAGGAGTGCCCCTACTTTTGTACACCGACAATCAGATTGCATATTAACATTACAGAGGACAAATCACTAGAAGGCACTGGCGGTGGCGTCGAGAAAACATCACGAACTGCATTTTAAAGTAGGCAACTGTGTGGCGGTGTCGACAGTGGCCTCGAAGACGAGGTGCTCCTCCAAGATCTGGCGGTCGACACGCATGGCAGCCATAGCAACCTCGTTCCGCCTACGGCCGCATGCTACTGAGCTCCACGTTATACTGTGTGCAAAATGGCTGTGGGCGGCGCTTAATTGGAGGAGGGGGCAGTGGTTTCGGTGGAAGGTGTCGCTCCGTTGGTCGGGGCACGTGGGACGGGAAAGGAGGAGGATGGTGTGGGTGGGGTGTGGATTACCTGACCATATCGACGAGGCCGCGCAGCAAGAAGAAGGGTCGGCGGCGAGGAGGCCACGCAGCAAGAAGTAGGGTCGCCGGCGAGGAGGCGACGCTGCAAGAAGAAGGGTCGCCAGCGAGGAGGCGGCGCTGCAAGAAGAAGGGTAGGCGGCGAGGAGGCGGCGCTGCAAGAAGAAGGGTCACCGGTGAGGAGGCTGAGCTGCCAGTAAGCAGTAGTGAAGCTTTGAACTTAGAAAGCAAGGAGGAACAGTGGAAATGTGGCTTTTGGTTGGAGGGAGGGGGCGGGGAGATAGATATTACCGCGTGGCAAAAAGATTTCGCTCGGTGCCGCGAGAAACTAGCGCGCAAGTGTGGTTCAAGCGGGGGTGGTGGACTGTAGACGACGAAGCTTCCTGCATAAGCCAGACAAGACGGTGCGCCAATTTATTTTATATGGCATCCCACAAGATTCTTTCTAGTAAATTGTTTGTGGTATACCTGATTTTTTCATTATGTTTTGAAAGACAAAATGGTGTTACGGAGGGAAAGGATGGTGTTTGAATTGCTAGAACATTTACGTACAGTGAACATGCAACTAGAACATGAGTGTCCTGTTTAAATTTGGAATTATTCCGGGTTCGTTTGGCATTTTCATGCGTTAATTGAGTTTCTAGGCATTTAATGTGCATAATTCAAATTTGAACTAAAAGCACATGATCTAGTGTACCAAAGTTGGTTGAAAAATCACATGTGTGTCTTTGGGTGAATTTATAGGTCCCATGCAAGAAATGGGAATGAAATTCAAACATCTGGGCGTCGTGACTCGGCTGGAAAGATTGAGAAACTTGGTTTCTTAATTCCTGTAAATCCAAAACACGCCTGAAAATCATGAAACTTGGCATGGTGTCATGACATGGCACCAACATGCTGCGGTATTTTTTTTGGCCGAATTGGGACAAGCTTTGGTGTAAACTTCTTGCAAACCGGAGCTCCCCTCAAGAAGGCTCGTGGTTCCGAGAGGGAACGTGTCACCTCCGTGTGCGAAACGAGATACGTATACTGCCTTCTCCTGCCTTAATTTTTGTACACATGCAGATTAGACCAAATAGAAATATCGTGCTAAATTTTAGAATTATTCTGGGTTCGTTTGGCATTTTTATGCATTAATTGAGTTTCTAGGCATTTAATGTGCATAATTCAAATTTGAACTACAAGCACATGCTCCAGTGCACCAAAGTTGTTTGAAAATTCACATGTGTGTCCTTGGGTGAATTTATAGGTCCCATGCAAGAGATGGGAATGAAATTCAAACATCTGGGCACCGTGGCTCGCCAGAAAGACTGAGAAACTTGGATTTTTAATTCCTGTAAATCCAAAACACGCCTGAAAATCATGAAACTTGGCATGGTGTCATGACATGGCACCAAAATGCCGCGGTAAATTTTTTGGCCGAGTTGGGACAAGCTTTGGTGTAAGCTTCTTGCAAACCGGAGCTTCCCTCGAGAAGGCTCGTGGTTCCAAGAGGAAACGTGTCACCTCCGTGTGCGAAACGAGATACATATACTGCCTTCTCCCGCCTTAATTTTTTTACATAGGCATATTAGACGAAATAGAAGTATCGTGCTAAATTTTGAAATTATTCTGGGTTTGTTTGGCATTTTTATGCATTAATTGAGTTTCTGGACATTTAATGTGCATAATTCAAATTTGAACTACAAGCACATGCTCAAGTGCACCAAAGTTGTTTGAAAAATCACTTGTGTGTCATTGGGTGAATTTATAGGTCTCATGCAGAGATGGGAATGAAATTCAAACATCTAGGTGTCGTGGCTCGCCCGGAAAGATTGAGAAAATTGGTTTTTTAATTCCTGTATATCCAAAACACGCCTGAAATCATGAAACTTAGCATGGTGTCATGACATGGCACCAACATGCTTCGGTAGATTTTTTGGCCGAATTGGGACAAGCTTTGGTGTAAGCTTCTTGCAAACCGGAGCTTCCGTCAAGAAGGCTCGTGGTTCCGAGAGGGAACGTGCCACCTCCGTGTGCGAAACGACATACGTATATTGCCTTCTCACGCCTTCATTTTTTTACACAGGCAAATTAGACCAAATAGGAGTATCATGCTAAATTTGGAATTATTCCGGGATCGTTTGGCCTTTTTTATACATTAATTGAGTTTCTGCGCATTTAATGTGCATAATTCAAATTTGAACTACAAGCACAGGCTCCAGTGCACCAAAGTTGTTTGAAAAACCACATGTGTGTCCTTGGGTCAATTTATAGGTCCCATGCAAGAGATGGGAATGAAATTCAAACATCTGGGCGTCGTGGCTCGCCCGGAAAGATTGAGAAACTTGGTTTTTTAATTCCTGTAAATCCAAAACACGCCTGAAAATCATGAAACTTGGCATGGTGTCATGACATGGCACCAACATGCTGCGGTAATTTTTTTGGCGAATTGGGACAAGCTTTGGTGTAAGCTTCTTGCAAAGTGGAGCTTTCGTAAAAAAGGCTCGTGGTTCCAAGAGGGAACGTGCCACCTCCGTGTGCGAAACAACATACGTACATTGCCTTCTCCCGCCTTAATTTTTTTACACAGGAAGATTGGACCAAATAGAAGTATCGTGCTAAATTTTGGAATTATTCCGGCTTCGTTTGGCCTTTTTGATACATTAACTGAGTTTCTGCGCATTTAATGTGCATAATTCAAATTTGAACTAGAAGCACAGGCTCCAGTGCACCAAAGTTGTTTGAAAAACCACATGTGTGTCCTTGGGTGAATTTATAGGTCCCATGCAAGAGATGGGAATGAAATTCAAACATCTGGGCGTCGTGGCTCGGCTGAAAAGATTGAGAAACTTGGTTTTTAATTCCAGTAAATCCCAAACACGCCTGAAAATCATGAAATTTGGCATGGTGTCATGACATGGCACCAACATGCTGTGGTAATTTTTCTGTCCGATTTGCCAAGCCGCACACATTAACAATCAACAAAGTCATTTTGGAACAAGTGGTGTCACGTTACAAATAGGAAACACAAGTATTACTGAAACCATGGGCGTTCTACTTACCAATTACGTGCCGCCACGCGTCCCTTTTTTTATTGGCTAGGAGGTGTCGTGCGGGGTAGCTATTTGAGTACGGGAGGCGTGCGATCAGACCCCTGCGCGTGCTCATCGGGAGGAGAGCCCTTTGACCGCTACCCGCCGTGCACCTTCCTCCCAACGTCCCCATTAATGGCGCCCGAGCACCTGTTCTACGGCGTGGCTATATATCTCACTGGACTGAGATTTAAGAGAGAAAAATGAAAATCTGAAAAGAAATTTTTGCACGGATCTTGATGTAAGATCCGACGGACCTATATAGCATCGATTACGACTTATAGCAAGCATGATGAATATAAGGACGATGACAGTGGATAACAATTGTCTTACATATTTAGGAACATAACTAGGACAATTGCCCGTGCGTTGCAACGGGAGATACACTGTTAAAACCTTGTTATGACAGGGAAAACAAGCAAGGAAGAATTCATTATACATGACACAGAGTAACATACAACTCACCATCAGTTCTAGAAATTCATTATACACGACACAGAGTAACATACAACTCACCATCAGTTCTAGAAGATATATACATATTTTTTTGAAAAGGGGGGTATGCCCCAGCCTCTGCATCTGAATGATGCATATGGCCAATATTATTAATAAGCAAAATATCCAACATAAGTCTCCAAGTCTTGAACAACGAATGAAAAAAAAACTCAGCAAGAGCTAAATAGTAAAAAGGAAGAGCCACAACCGGCTGGCATAAGAAGATAAGAGCACTACACGCCTATCCTATTACATGACCGCCATCCAAACCGGTTGAAAATATCCTGTGCTACCATCTCCCATCGGGTAGATCCAGTAACCAAACGCTGCCTGGCCTCCGTCGGAGTGAGTAGCGATCACATACGGATCAACGCAGTGGTTCTGAAGATAACCTGCAAAAAGTGAATATTTGTTGTTCTGTTAAAGACCAAATCATTTCTGCAATTCCAGACTGCCCATAATAAAGCACACACTCCTAGCGAATGTGTCTCGCTGTATCGTAATGTATCCCATCAAGCCACGTCCCAAATAACGTGTTGATAGAATTCGGTGGAGTAATGTTAAAAGCTATGTGAACCGACCGCCACAAAATTTTTGCCAGAGGACAATCCAGAAAGAGATATTTGATTGATTCGTGTTGGTCGCAGAAACTACATCTGGTAGATCCTGTCCAATTTCATTTTGCCAAATTATCCTTAGTTAAAATAACTTGTTTATGCACAAACCACATAAACACTTTGATTTTCAAAGGAACTTTAACTTTCCAAACATGTTTCAATCTAGGAATCACACTAGAGTTGATAACATCCAAATACATGGATTTAACCGAGAATGCACCATTCTTAGTTAGTTTCCAGCACAACTGATCGGGTTGTTGAGACAGTTGAACATCCATTAATCTTCTGACAAGATTGAGCCTTCTGACAAGATATATACATATAGGTATGATCAAATTTTCACTTGAGCAGAAGCATGTATTATTATGCATTGCATCCAACCAAGCATGACCACGTTCATGTTGCAACGGGAGAAAAAACTTAATGATACCCGTACCATATAATAATGGCCTAAAATGCAAGTGTGACGATTTGATTTCCAACCCGCATCAATTATTCAGAACATGGAAAATAAGTATACTTAAAGCCAAACCATCTTTGCAAATGGGTAAGAAATGTATGCATTATTTGGTTTCTATACCTTGGAATTTTCTATCATTGGCAATCTTCCTGGAAGCTCAATCAAATTGCATAATTAATTGTGGTATTGCGTTATGAGTTGTCTCATGTGCATGCCTGTTGTACATAAGAAAATATCTTGATATGAGACATGACAACTGAAAGAAGTGGTGCATAGAAACAACACATATACAAATGCATCTCATTGTATTAACTAATCAACCTAGTTGCATGGTCAAAGTCCCTGTGGGTTAAAATTGTGTTAGTATGCTCAAATCCGATCCTAATTGAATGAGTGCATGCCTAGTCATCGCAATCTTTAACCTGGATGTTATCTTAGCTGCTACATGTCACATTTCACCCATAGCTTAAATCATAAATTTTCTGAATTTGTTACGATATTTGAATCAAGTGATTTTGTTCAAATTCAAGAAAATGGCAGAACTGCAATATATTTGTTTGGTGACGATTCCTTGTTCAAGGTTCATGAAAATTTATAAATGGAGGTCATATGTTATTTACAAGCTCCATAAACATTTCATGAGCATTGGAATTTTATATCACTTGCTTATAGTTCAAACCCAAAGTTGGGGCAGATTTGAATTCGAATTTGAAAAAGGGCAGTCAAATACTCTCCGAAAACTTTTAGAAACTTTTAGATTTATATTATATAAATAGTAACATCTGTGAAATTTTCCAATATATTTTATAATTTTGAGCACCAGATATTTAGATTTATGCTAATCCTGAGAAGCCTATGAAGGAGTAGAGGAGGAAGAGATGTTCCAGCTAATTTCGTTTATTTTTATTTTCTTTCAACCCCTTCTTTGCCACTGACCAGTGGGTCTCCTAGTCAGTCTAGCAACGTCATCTCCAAGGGACACGCGCCGCCTCCTTCCTGGTTTGTCCCTTCATCTTTCTCCTCTACTCCATTACCTCACTCCACACTCTTTTTCTCCCTCCTTGGATCCCCTTTCTCGTCAAGCTCGCCGGGGATGCCGCCGCTCGCCATTGCAACGCCTGCCGCAGGGACCGGTAGGATCCGCCAGCCTCGGTCCGGATCGATGTCCACGCCTCCGGCTCCAACATGCACGCCCGCTAGACGCCACCGTGAATCACCTTGTTTCTCCGGTGCGTTCTTGCTCCTGTGTATTTCCCTAGCTCCATTGTTGCTCCTGCCGTCCCTTTAATGGTGATTCGGGCCGCCGGCGTGCAGGAACCTCTTGAACCAAGGCCACCTTTCTTGGTTCGGTCGGTCGCCATTGCGACGCCGCCGCGGTCATCGTCCTCCCCGAGCATCTACAGGGACCATGAAGGGCTCCGCGTCTGGACCACGGACTCGGCTGCTTGCTGCTGTTGTTTGTTGCTGGCTTGCTTTGCTGCTTGTTGTTGTTGTCGCTGCTTGCTGCTGGTGGTTGCTTTGCTTGCCGCTGCTTCTTGCCTTTGTTGCTTGTTGCTCCCGGGCGCCCGCACTGCGCTGTGCCGCTAATGACTCTGCAGCTCTTCGTCTCATCTCCCCGGTCTTCCTTCTCACTTGCATCCTGCCGCAGGTCCACCTCCTTCCGTATGACGCACGAGGTGTTGCAGTGAGGATACAAAGCAGTCTACCACCGGCGAGCTTCCATGATATGGTGGATTCTCGATTACTGTGTGGTTTGTAATTTCTTTTATTTTTGTGGTGTTCGTCCAGAATGCATATATGTGTTCCTGAATGGGTCTGGATGAATGAATTGGGGAATTACGTGCTGACAATTCCTACATTAGCTTCTATGCATTTTTATTCAGAATTCGGGATCTGGATGTTTATTCAAATTAAAACTGAAGGGTACATTTTATTTGAAATCTTACGTGCTGACAATTCAGGCTACATCAGTTTGAATATGAATAACAACAACCGAATTAAAACTGAAGGGTACATCCAGATCCATTTAGTACACTTCATTTGATGTTGAATGCATCGAAAGTGTACCATTCAGGCTACATGAGGTTCTATGCATCAGATCAATTCGGTAGATGTTGAATGGATTTGGATGAATGAAGTGTGCTAACATGTGTACCCTTTTCACATTAAAACTGGAGCATAGAAATTTTATGTTATTTGAAACCGGGTAAACTCCTGCTCAGTGGATCATTGACTAATCCGGTTCAGTTTGACGGTCAGATTGATACCGCTGTTAAGAACAAACAATGTTATATTTTGCGCAGAATTATGTTTACCGATGCCAAAATTCAGAATCCTATGGTTCTCTAGATATTGAAAATTATATCTATAGGTAGCTCCTAATGTTCATTGTGTTATGTGACAGTTTTTTTAAACTTTTGTACCAGATACTTCTATCATCATCTCGAACCCTCGGTAGTATATATACCATAAATTATTTTTGAATAGTTGTAAACCTTGTACTGCCGATTAATATATTCTACTTCTTTCTCAGGATAAAACACCTTTTAGAAATAGCAATCTGCTGTGGATATCTTCAGGAATCAAGAAGCGGATGAGATAAGGCAAGTGGACTTCTCATTTGGTCACATGATATGGCAACTGCATCAAAGTAACTATTAATTTTGTGTTGGCATGGTAGTGATTTATTGCCTAAATGTGTTTGTGTAAAAACACAAGAATGTTTTTCTCTTCATCATTCTGATGGTAAAAGAAAATATGCCGAAGAATTGTTTATCGTGTATACACCTAAACTATTTTGGTGCAATGCACCTGCGACTTGCTTATTCGTCAGCATGGCTTGTTCTTTCTTGCGAAAACAATTTTATGTCTCAGGATCCCTTATTTCATCTTTGTCACCTCATGTCCTTCTCAAACTAGATTAGAGAATATATCTCTCAGGATTCCTTCCTTATTTCGTTGCCTTGATTTGCAGTTAGTTAGCCTCTCTTTCCTTGTTTTTCTGTAATGATTTTCGAGACGGCTTCCTGACACCTAGGAAACTAAAAAACGTATATAAATTGAGTAGCTTGGATGTAAAAAAGCAAGGTGGGACTATTTATTATCTCAAATAATTTGTACTTTACAAATACTACATGCTAGCTTGGTTGGCCGTGCTGTTTTTGCTGGGCGTTAGGTTCAGAGTTCGAGTCTTGTCACCAGCAAGTATTTTTGCCTCAAATTGAGGATAGGTGGGATGGATTAATTGGGCCAATTTGTGCGCGCGCAGGCCCACTTGGGGTGCCAGAAAGGCCCAGCCAGAGGCGATAGCTAGGGGACATACTAGAAACGGATCGAGCGGAAACCGAGGGTCAACACGTACGATAAGTTACGTGCGAAAGAAACTACCTAAAAAAGATGATGACGTATGACCAGAAACCCTACGTGCTTTATTATTAGGTAGAGATAGAGATTAAAAAAAGCCACATGCGGCAACACCTGAAATACACAAGGGTAAAAGAAGAAGGAAGACAACGATCTGGCTCGCTGATCTCTACTTTGTTGATACGTTACTGCAGGCCGCGGGAACTAGTCTCCGCGGCGAGCGACGATGAGCTCTTTCTTGTCCTCAAGATGCTACTTGAGAGCATCCACAGATTCCTCCACCAGCCTTCTGTGCTCGATGCACAACATGGCATTCTCATCCATAAGTTTCTCGACGATGACGCCGATCCTATTCAACAAGGCAGTGGTCTGCTCCTGGTGCTCCGCACTTCCGACGATCTTCGCCCTCAGCAGGTCGCGCTTGGCCTGGAGCTTTGCATTTCTCTCATTTAGTTGCCGGATGACGCTGGTAGACTGTTCAAATGAGGCTTTCAGGTCATCCTGCAACCTCGCCCACCTAGAGATCTGATCCATCTGCCTAAGGACGAGGGCACGCATGCGCCTGTAAGAGTCCTCGCCTGCCTGCAAGACATTTTCCCAGGCCGCCGCGGCACGGGAGGACATCTCTGCTGCATTCGCTGCGCGGCGGGACATCTCTTCTGCTTCCACGGCACGGCCGGACCTCTCTGCTGCTACGGCCGCGCGGCGGGACATGTTGGCTGCTTTCATGGCGAGGCGGGACATCTCTCGTGCTTCCGCTTCCAGGCTCGCCTCTCCTTGGTGGCAATCTCTCGACCCAGAACTCACGCTGGCCATGGCAGACACAAGGGAACGATGATGAATGACTTGTTTGTTTTTGTGGATGAGGAGTTGAGGAGGAATGTGCAGTCATCTTGGAGTAGTAATATTTATAACTGAGTAGTAATATGCTCCTAAGTGGGAAACCGTTTAGGATTTGATCGGTGTGAACAGGTTTGCAATTTGGAATGTGACGAGGCGCGGCCTCCCTGTTCTTCTACAAAATTGTGACGGGACGGATGCTCAAAATTTACTGACGGTTATAAGTGCGACACTATTCTCGGAAAGCGTAACGTGGGCACGTACGCCTTCTCGGCCGCGTACGTGGCGTTTGCACCATAGGGTGCACCGCAATAGGCAATGTCAGCACACGTCTTGTTCCAACAACGTGCGCGCTCGTTATTACCATTGTGCACGCTTCTTTTAATTAGAATGTGTGTGCCCGTCTAGCACGCACACGTTGATCTATCTAACTGTTTCAGTTTGTTGTGGCTAATCGCAAACAGTTCGTCCATGTGAAGTGTATGCCATCAATCGCAGACACTTTGATATGGCTGACCCGTTTCTGTTCTGTTGCCTAATTGCAAACAGTTAATCCTTCTGAAGCGTATGCCCTCAATCACACACACCTTCATCTAGCTTCCCGTTTCTTTTGTGTTGCCTAATCACAAACAGTTCATCTGAGTGACCCGTATGCTGTGTATCGCACACGCCTTCATCTGGCTTCCTGTTTCTTTTGTTCCTCCTCATTGCAAACAGTTCATTGAACTGAACCGTATGCCTTTAATTGCACACGCAACTAAAACCTGAACCATGTTTGATGCATCCGTCATCGCAAACGTTTTATATATTTCCGACGGTTTTCATACACCACCGTTTGCGATTATTGCATCGCACACAGTTTCTCGAAGGGTCTTTGATCGTAGTGTCGCGTTAGCAGCATCCTACAGTAGTGATTGTTGCTACTAAGGATAAAACAATGGGGTTCAAACGTATTGTGTGGTCTTATTTTGTCTATATTATGTCATCTTGCTTAAATCATTACTCTGTTTGTCATGAACTTAATACTTCGATATGCATGCTGGATAGCAGCCTTGGTGTGGAGTAACAGTAGTAGATGTAGTTGGATTAACGGTCTACTTGTCACAAACGTAATTCATGTGCGAATCATGCCATGAAGAATCATAATCATAACTATGCGCTATTCTGTCAATTGCCCAACAATAATTTGTTTACCCATCGATGATATGCTTATGAGAGAGATGTCTTTGATGGAAATATGCCCTAGAGGCAATAATAAAATGGTTATTATTAAATTTTCTTAATCATGATAAAGTTTTTATTATTCATGCTAGAATTGTATTGACCAGAAACTTCAATACATGTGTGGATACATAAACAAACACAATGTCCCTAGTGAGCCTCTACAAGACTAGCTCGTTGATCAAAAGATGGTTAAGGTTTCCTAACCATAGACATGAGTATTCATTTGATTTGATAAGTGATCACATCATTAGGAGAATGATGTGATGGACAAGACCCATCTGTTAGTTTAGCATATGATCATTCAAGTTTATTGCTATTGCTTTCTTAATATCAAATATATATTCCTTCGACTATGAGATCATGCAACTCCCGGATACCGGAGGTATGCCTTGTGTGCTAGCAAATGTCAAACATAACTAGGTGATTACAAAGATGCTCTACAGGTATCACCAAAGGTGTCTGTTGAGTTGGCATGGATCGATATTGGGATTTGTCACTCCGTGTATCGGAAAGGTATCTCTGGGCCCTCTCGGTTAGACACATCATAAGAAGCTTGCAAGCAAGGTGACTAAGGAGTTAGTTGCAAGACGATGTATTACGGAACGATTAAAGAGACTTGCCGGTACGAGATTGAACTAGGTATAAAGATACCGACCATCGAATCTCGGGCAAGTAACATATCGATGGCCAAAGGGAATTACGTATGTTGTCATAAGGTTCGACCGATAAAGATCATCGTAGAATATGTAGGAGCCAATATGGGCATCCAGGTTCCGCTATTGGTTATTGACCGGGGAGTGTCTCGGTCATGTCTACATAGTTCTCGAACCCGTAGGGTCCGCACGCTTAACGTTCATTGACGATATAGTGTTATATGAGTTGGTGACCGAATGTTGTTCGGAGTCCTGGATGACCGAATGTTGTTCATTGACCGAATGTTGTTATATGAGATAGCATCACCACCATCGTCACCACACCGTCATGCTGCCAGAACTCATCCACTACTTCGCCGTCTTGCTGGATCAAGAAGGCGAGGACGTCACCGAGCTGAACGCGTCCTGAACGCGGAGGTGTCGTATGTTCGGTACTCGATCGGTTGAATCACGAAGAAGTTCGACTACATAAACCGCGTTAACAAATGCTTCCGCTTACGGTCTACGAGGGTACGTAGACACACTCGCCCCCCGTTGCTATGCATCTCCATGGATAGATCTTGTGTGTGGATTTTTTTTTGTTTTCCATGCAACGTTTCCCAACACTGGCATCCGAGCCAGGTCTATGCGTAGATGATATGCACGAGTAGAACACAAAGAGATTGTGGGTGGTGATAATCATACTGCTTACCACCAACGTCTTATTTTGATTCAACGGTATTGTGGAATGAAGCAGCCCGGACCAACCTTACATGTCCACGCACATGAGACCGGTTCCACCGATTGACATGCAACTAGTTTTGCATAAAGGTGGTTGGCGGGTGTCTGTTTCTCCTACTTTAGTTGAATCGCAGTTGACTACGGCCGGTCCTTGAAGAAGGTTAAAACATCAAACTTGATGAATCACCGTTGTGGTTTTTGCGTAGGTAAGAACGTTTCTTGCTAGAAGCCCGTAGCGGCTGATACATCTCCATCGTATCTACTTCTTCAAACTCTTTTGCCCTTGTTTTGAACTCTAATTTGCATGATTTGAACGAAACTATACTGGACTGACGCTGTTTTCAGCAAAATTGCCATGGTGTTATTTTTGTGCAGAAATAAAAGTTCTCGGATTGACCTGAAAATTTACGGAGAATATTTTTGGAATATATAAAAAATACTGGCGAAAGAATCAACCAGAGGGGACCCACTAGGTGACCATAAGGGTGGGGGCACGCCCAAGGGGTAGGGCGCGCCCCCTGGCTTGTGTGTCCCCTGGACCTCCTCCGACCTCAACTCCAACTCTATATAACCCTATTCGGGGAGAAAAAATCAGAGAGAAGGATTCATCGCGTTTTATGATACGGAGCCGCTGCCGCCTCCTGTTCTTGATCGGGAGGGCTGATCTGGAGTCCATTTGGGGCTCTGGAGAGGGGGATTCGTCGCCATCATCATAACCAACCTTCCTCCATCACCAATTTCATGATGCTCGCTGCCGTGCGTGAGTAATTCCATCGTAGGCTTGCTGGACGGTGATGGGTTGGATGAGATTTATCATGTAATCGAGTTAGTTTTGTTAGGGTTTGATCCCTAGTATCCACTATGTCTTGAGATTGATGTTGGTATGACTTTGCTATGCTTAATGCTTGTCACTAGGGCCCGAGTGCCATGATTTCAGATATGAACCTATTATGTTTTCATGAATATGTATGTGTTCTTGATCCGATCTTGCAAGTTGTAGACACCTATTACGAGTTATGATCTGCATACCCCAAGGTGATAATAATTGGGATTCTTTCCGGTAATTACCGTAGTTTGAGGAGTTCATGTATTCACTAAGTGCTAATGCTTGGTTCCGGTTCGTTATTAAAAGGAGGCCTTACTATCCCTTAGTTTCCATTAGGACCCCGCTGCCACGGGAGGGTAGGACAAAAGATGTCATGCAAGTTCTTTTCCATAAGCACGTATGACTATATTCGGAATACATGCCTACATTATATTGATGAATTGGAGCTAGTTCGGTGTCACCCTAGGTTATAAATGTTGCATGATGAATGCCATCTGACATAATTATCCATCACTGATCCGTTGCGTGTGAGCTTTTCACATATTGAGCTTCGCTAAGTTACTTTGCCATTGTCACTGTTACAATTGCTACAAAACTGCTACTGTCACTTTTATCACTGGTACAGTTACTTCCATACTACTTTGCTACTAAATATTTTGCTGCAGATATTAAGTCTTTCAGCTGTTGTTGAATTGACAACTCAGCTGCTAATACTTGAGAATATTCTTTGTCTCCCCTTGTGTCGAATCAATAAATTTGGGTTGAATACTCTACCCTCGAAAACTGTTGCGATCCCCTATACTTGTGGGATATCAAGACCTTTTTCTGGTGCCGTTGCCGGGGAGTATGGCTCTATTTTCTGAGTCACTTCTGATTTATATTTGTTGATCACTATGAAGAATTTGAAAGATACCAAAACCAAGATCTATCCCTCTACTACGAGGGGAGGTAAGGAAGTGCCATCTAGCTCTGCACTTGATTCACCTTCTGTTTTGAGTAAGCTTGCGACACCACCACGTGCTAGTAATTCTAATATGTCGCAAGTAATTGATGATGCCACTTCTGCTATGCATGATGCTTATGATGAACAACTTGCTAGTGTTAGAGAATGAAATTACTGAAACTGATGATATTATTGAAACTAAAGATTATGACTCTCCCTCTAGATATGAATTGCCTAAGGTACATGAGGGTTGTATTATGGATGAAGAAACTGCTAGAGACTTTTTTGCTTGCAATGATAGAGATGATCTTAAGAAACTGTTAGCTAAGCTGAAAGAAAAATCTTTGAATGCTAGAATGCAATATGATCCTAAGTTTGCTACTTCACCTATCTTTGTTACTGGTAAGGATTATGAATTCTCTATCGATCATGAGTTAATTACTTTGGTTGAATCTGATCCTTTCTATGATTATGAATCTGAAACTGTTGTGGCACATCTTACTAAATTGAATGATATAGCCACCTTATTTGCTCATGAGGAAAAAATTTGCTACTACTATATTCTTAAGTTGTTTCCTTTCTCATTAAAGGGTGACACTAAGTTATGGTTTAATTCTCTTGCTCCTGGTTGTGTGCGTAGTCCCCAAGATATGATATATTACTTCTCCGAAAAATTAATCCCTTCTCATAAGAAACAAGCTGCCTTACAGGAAATATTTAAGTTTGTGCAAACTGAAGAAGAGATTCTCCCACAAGCTTGGGGGAGGCTTCTTCAATTACTTAATTCTTTGCCTGATCATCCCCTCAAGAAAAATGAAATACTTGATATCTTTTATAATGGACTAACCGATGCTTCTAGGGACCACCAAGATAGTTGTGCTGGTTGTGTTTTCAGGGAACGAACTGTTGAAAAACCTGAAGTGCTATTGAATAATATATTGATCAATGATAATGATTGGACACTCCCCGAACCACCTGCTAAGCCAGCTCCAAAGAAAAGAGGTATTCTATTTCTCAGTCCCGAAGATATGCAAGAGGCAAAGAAATCGATGAAAGAAAAAAGTATTAAAGTTATAGATGTCAAGAATTTACCACCTATTGAAGAAATACATGGTCTTAATGCCCCGACACAGGTAGTAGAGGTAAATTCTCTTTATAGATTTGATGAAGGTGATATTCCTTATAATAAGTCTGCTAGTCAATGCTTGGAAGAATTCGATAACTTTATTGTTAAACAAGAAAACTTCAATGCTTATGTCAGTAGACAATTGAAACGTAATGCTTATATGCTTAACGCTTGGGTGATTATATTTGTAGAACTGTTAATGATCTTAAGCTTATCAGTAAACATGCTTCTATGGTAAAAACTCAAGTAGAATAAATACGTAAGGCAAAAAATTATTTTCTCAATGAAATGAATAGTAAAAACAATGATCATGTTGTTAGAGTTATGACTAGAGGTGGTAAAATGGCTCAGGAACCTTTGTATCCTAAGGGCCATCCTAAGAGAGTTGAGCAAGATTCTCAGAGAACTAATACTCATGCACCTAGTCCTCCTAGTAATAAAAAGAAAAAGAATGATGATAGGACTTTGCATGCTTCTAGTGAACCTGTTGGGGAACGTAGCAGAAATTCAAAATTTTCTACGCATCACCAAGATCAATCTATGGAGATTCTAGCAACAAGAGGAAAGTAGAGTGCATCTACATACCCTCGTAGATCGCTAAGCGGAAGCGTTCATGAGAACGGGGTTGAAGGAGTCGTACTCGTCGTGATCCAAATCACCGGAGATCCTAGTGCCGAGCAGACGGCACCTCGCGTTCAACACACGTACAGCCGGTGGCGTCTCCCATGCCTTGATCCAGCAAGGAGAGAGGAGAGGTTGAGGAAGACTCCATCCAGCAGCAACACAGCAGGCGTGGTGGTGGTGGAGGGCGTGGCAATCCAGCGGGGCCGCCAAGCACCACGGGAAAGGAGGAGGAGGAGAGGCAGGGCTGCACCAAGAGAGGAGAAGTTCTCATGTGTTGGGCAGCCCCAAAACCTCAAGTATATATAGGGGGAAAGGGGTCTGCGCCCCCTTTAGGGTTTCCCACCCCAAGGGGTGCGGCCAGCCCTAGATGGGACTTGGGGGGCGGCCAAGGGGGGGAGGAGTGCCTCCCAAGTCAAGTGGAGGCCCTCCCCCTTAGGGTTTCCCCCTTCCCATGCGCATGGGCCTTGGGGGGGCTGGTGCCCCTGGCCCATTAAGGCTAGGGCGCCCCCTACAGCCCATGCTACTTTATTGGACGTGGTGGAACAATTTCCGGACCTCCGGACCCCTCCGAATCCTCCGGAACCTTCCAGAAGCTTCGGTACAATACCGAAAAACCCGAACTTTTTAGGAACCCAAACAACAACTTTCCATATATAAATCTTTACCTCCGGACCATTCCGGAACTCCTTGTGACGTCCAGGGATCTCATCGGGACTCGAACAACATTCGGTAACCACATACAAACTTCCTTTATAACCCTAAGCGCCATCGAACCTTAAGTGTGTAGACCCTACGGGTTCGGGAGACATGCAGACATGACCGAGACGTTCTCCGGTCAATAACCAACAGCGGGATATGGATACCCATGTTGGCTCCCACATGTTCCACGATGATCTCATCGGATGAACCACGATGTCAAGGACTCAATCGATCCGTATACAATTCCCTTTGTCTAGCGGTATTGTACTTGCGAGATTCGATCGTCGGTATCCCGATACCTTGTTCAATCTCGTTTCGGCAAGTCTCTTTACTCGTTCCGTAACACATCATCCGTGATCAACCCCTTGGTCACATTGTGCACATATGATGATGTCCTACCGAGTGGGCCCAGAGATACCTCTCCGTTTACGGAGTGACAAATCCGATCTCGATCCGTGCCAACCCAGCAGACACTTTCGGAGATACCATAGTGCACCTTTATAGCCACCCAATTACGTTGTGGACGTTTGGTACACCCAAAGCATTCCTACGGTGTCAGGGAGTTGCACAATCTCATGGTCTAAGGAAAGGATACTTGACATTAGAAAAGCTTTAGCATCTGAACTACGATCTTTGTGCTAGGCTTAGGATTGGGTCTTGTCCATCACATCATTCTCCTAATGATGTGATCCGTTATCAATGACATCCAATGTCCATGGTCGTGAAGCGTAACCATCTATTGATTAACGAGCTAGCCATCTAGAGGCTTACTAGGGACTTGGTGTTGTCTATGTATCCACACATGTATCCGAGTTTCCTATCAATACAATTATAGCATGGATAATAAGCGATTATCATGAACAAGGAAATATAATAATAACTAATTTATTATTGCCTCTAGGGCATATTTCCAACAGTCTCCCACTTGCACTAGAGTCAATAATCTAGTTCACATCGTCATGTGATTAACAACGATAGGTCACATCGCCATGTGACCAACATCCAAAGAGTATACTAGTGTCATTAAACTAGTTCACATCATCATGTGATTAAGACTCAATGAGTTCGGGGTTTGATCATGTTTTGCTTGTGAGAGAGGTTTTAGTCAGCAGGTGCGTAACATTCAGATCCGTATGTACTTCATAATTCTCTATGTCATATTGTAAATGTTGCTTCCACGCTCCACTTGAAGCTATTCCAAATGGTTGCTCCACTATCGTATTCGGTTTGCTACTCGAGTCATTCGGATAGGTGTTAAAGCTTGCATCGACATAACCCTTTACATCGAACTCTTTATCACCTCCATAATCGAGAAACATATCCTTATTCCTCTAAGGATAGTTTTGACCGCTGTCCAATGATCCGTTCCTGGATCATTCTTGTACCCCTTGGTGATTCATGGCAAGGCACACTTCGGTGCGCACACGGCATAGCATACTATAGAGCCTACGTCTAAAGCATAGGGGCGACCTTCGTCCTTTCTCTCTTTTCTGCCGTGGTCGAGCTTTAAGTCTTAACTTCATACCTTACATCTCGGGCAAGAACTCCTTCTTTGGTGATCCATCTTGAACACTTTCAAGATCATGTCAAAGTATATGCTCATTTGAAAGTACCATTAAGCGTTTTGATCTATCCTTATAGATCTTGATGCTCAATGTTCAAGTAGCTTAATCCAGGTTTTCTATTTGAAAAACTCCTTTCAAATAACCCTATATGCTTTCTAGAAATTCTACATCATTTACGATCATCAATATGTCAACAACATATACTCATCGAGAAATTCTATAGTGCTCCACTCACTTCTTTGGAAATACAAGTTTCTCATAAACTTTGTATAAACCCAAAATCTTTGATCATCTCATCAAAGCGCACATTCCAACTCGAGATGCTTACTCCGGTCCTTAGAAAGGATCATTGGAGCCGACATACCTTTAGCATCCTTAGGATCGACAAAACTTTCGATTGTATCGCATACAACCTTTCCTTCTGGCGGTAAGGAAACTCATTTTGACATTCATCGCAGATTTCATAAATCCAGCTTATGCTAACATGATTCCGACGGACTTAAGCATCGCTACGGATGAGAAAATCTCATCGTAGTCAACTCCTTGAACTTGTGAAAACTCTTCGCCACAAGTCGAGCTTCATAGAGCGGTGATATTACCGCCCACGTCCGTCTTGTTCTTAAAGATCCATTTATCACAATGGCTTGCCGATCATCGGGCAAGTCCACCAAAGTTCAAGCTTTGTTACGATATATGGATACTATCTCGGATTTCATGGCTTCTAACCATTTGTCGAATTTGGGCCCACCATCGCTTCTCCATAGCTCATAGGTTCATTGTTGTCTAACAACATGACCTTCAAGACAGGATCACCGTACCACTCGAAGCGATGCGCGTCCTTGTCGATCCCACGAGTACGTCGGTGACTTGATCCGAAACTTCATGATCACTATCATAGCTTCTACTTCAATTGGTGTAGGTGCCACGGAACAACTTCACGTGCCTGCTACACACTAGTTGAAGTGATGGTTCAATAACCTCATCAAGTCTCCACCATCCTCCCACTCAACTTTTCGAGACGAACTTTTCCTCGAGAAAGGACCCGATTCAAGAAACAATCCCTATTGCTTACGGATCTGAATTAGGAGGTATACCCAACTGTTTTGGGTGTCCTATGAAGATGCATTTTATCCGCTTTGGGTTCGAGCTTATCAACTGAAACTTTTCCACATAAGCGTCGCAGCCCCAAACTTTCAAGAAAGCGACAACTTATGTTTCTCCAAGCGGTGTCGTCTCAGCGGAATTACGTGGTGCCCCATTAAAGTGAGTGCGGTTGTCTCTAATGCCTAACCCATGAGCGATAGTGGTAATTCGATAAGAGATATCATAGTACGCACCATATCCAATAGAGTGCAACTATGATGTTCGGACACACCATCACACTATGGTGTTCCGTGCGGTATTAATTGTAAAACAATTTGCACAATGTCTTAATTGTGTGCCAAAACTCGTAACTCAGATATTCATCTCTATGATCATATCATAGACATTCTATCCTCTTGTCACGATGATCTTCAACTTCACTCTGAAATTACTTGAACCATTCAATAATTCAGACTTGTGCTTCATCAAGTAAATATACTCAACATCTACTCGAATCATCGTGAAGTCGAACATAACGATATTCTTTGCATGCCTCGGCACTCATTGGACTGCACACATCAAAATGTGTTACTTCCAACAAGTTGCTATCTTGTTCCATCTTCTTGAAACCGAGGCTTTTCGGTCATCTTGCCCATGTGGTATGTTTTGCATATCTCAAGTGATTCAAAATCAAGTGAGTCCAAGCGATCCATCTGCATGGAGTTTCATCATGCGTATACACCAATAGACATGGTTTGCATGTCTCAAACTTTTCAAAAAGCGAGTGAGTCAAAGATCCATCAACATGGAGCTTCTTCATGCGTTTACACCAATATGACTTACATGGCGTGCCACAAGTAAGTGGTACTATCATTACTATCTTATACTTTTGGCATGAAAATGTGTATCACTACGATCGAGATTCAATAAACCATTTATTTTGGTGCAAGACCATGAAGGTATTATTCAAATAAATAGAGTAACCATTATTCTCCTTAAATGAATAAACAGTATTGCGATAGAAATAATCCAATCATGTCTATGCTCAGCATAAACACCAAATGATAATTATTCTGGTTTAATACTAATCTTGATGGTAGAGAGAGCGTGCGATGTTTGATCACATCAACCTTGGAAACACTTCCAACACATATCTTGACTCACCTTTAGCTAGTCTCCGTTTATTCCGTAGCTTTTATTTGAGTTACTAACACTTAGCAACCGAACGGTATCTTAATACCCTGGTGCTACTAGGAGTACTAGTAAAGTACACATTAACATAATGTATATCAATATACTTCTATCGACCTTGCCAGCCTTCTTATCTACCAAGTATCTAGGATAATTCTGCTCTAGTGGCTGTTCCCCTTATTACGAAGCACTTAGTCTCGGGTTTGGGTTCAACCTTGGGTTTCTTCCTTTGGGCGACAACTGATTTGCCGTTTCATGAAGTGTCCTTCTTGCCCTTGCCCTTCTTGAAACTAGTGGTTTCACCAACCATCAACAATTGATGCTCCTTCTTGATTTTTACTTTCGCGATGTCAAACAACGCGAATACCTCAAGGATCATCATCTCATCCTTGATATGTTATAGTTCATCACGAAGCTCTAGCAGCTTGGTGGCAATGACTTTGGAGAAACATCACTATCTCATCGGAAGATCAACTCCCTCGATTCAAGTGATTGTTGTACTCGGACAATCGAGCACCAGCTCAACGATTGAGCTTTTCTCCCTTAGTTTGTAGGCTAAGAAAATCGTCGGAGGTCTCATACCTCTTGACGTGGCCACGAGCCTGAAATCCTAATTTCAGCCCTCGAAACATCTCATATGTTCCGCAACATTTCAAAAACGTCTTTCGTGCCTCAACTCTAAACCGTTTAACTGAACTATCACGTAGTTATCAAAACGTGTATGTCCGATGTTCGCAACATCCACAAGCGGCGTTTGGGGTTCAGCACTGCTGGCGGTGCATTAAGGACATAAGCTTTCTCTTGTCGCATAATCGCTACTTTCAACTTTCAACTATATTTTCTCCGGGAACATATCTAAGCAGTGGAACTAAAGCGCGAGCTTCGACATAATTTGCAAAAGGTCTTTTGACTATGTTCAAGATAATTAAGTTCATCTTATGAACTCCCACTCGAACAGACATCCCTCGGTCATCTAAGTGATTACATGATCCGAGTCAACTAGGCCGTGTCCGATCATCACGTGAGACGGACTAGTCATCATCGGTGAACATCTTCATGTTGATCGTATCTACTATCGACTCATGCTCGACCTTTCGGTCTCGTGTTCCGAGGCCATGTGCGTACATGCTAGGCTCGTCAAGTTAACCCTAAGTGTTTTGCGTGTGTAAATCTGTCTTACACCGTTGTATGTGAGCGTAAGAATCCATCACACCCGATCATCACGTGATGCTTAGAAGCGACGAACTTTAGCAGCGGTGCAGTTAGGGAGAACACTTCTTGAAATTGTTGTAAGGATCATCTTATTTACTACCGTCGTTCTAAGTAAACAAGATGCATAAAAATAATAAACATCACATGCAATTATATAGTAGTGACATGATATGGCCAATATCATATAGCTCCATTGATCTCCATCTTGAGGGCTCCATGATCATCATCGTCACGGCATGACACCATGATCTCCATCATCATGATCTCCATCACCGTGTCTTCATGAAGTTGTCTCGCCAACTATTACTTCTACTACTATGGCTACGGTTAGCAATAAAGTAAAGTAATTACATGGCGTTGTTTAATGACACGCAGGTCATACAATAAATAAAGACAACTCCTATGGCTCCTGCGGTTGTCATACTCATCGACATGCAAGTCGTGAATCCTATTACAAGAACATGATCAATCTCATACATCACATATCATTCATCAAATTCTTCTTGGCCATATCACATCACATAGCATACCTGCAAAAACAAGTTAGGCGTCCTCTAATTGTTGTTTGCATGTTTCTGATAGCTACTATGGGTTTCTAGCAAAACGTTTCTTACCTCATAAAACCACAGCGTGATATGCCAATTGCTATTTACCCTTCATAAGGACCCTTTTCATCGAATCCGTTTCGACTAAAGTGGGAGGCGGCACCCGCTAGCCACCTTATGCACCAAGTGCATGTCGGCCGGTGGAACTGTCTCACGTAAGAAATGCGTGTAAGGTCGGTCGGGCGCTTCATCCCACAATACCGTCGAAACAAGATTGGACTAGTGCGGTAAGCATATTGAACATTATCAACGCCCACAACTACTTTGTGTTCTACTCGTGTAAAGAATCTACATAATAGACCTAGCTCATGATGCCCTTTGTTGGGGAGCGAGCAGAAATTCAAAATTTTCTCACGCATCACCAAGATCAATCTATGGAATTCTAGCAACAAGAGGAAAGTAGAGTGCATCTACATACCCTTGTAGATCGCTAAGCGGAAGCGTTCATGAGAACGGGGTTGAAGGAGTCGTACTCGTCGTGATCCAAATCACGGAGATCCTAGTGCGAGCAGACGGCACCTCCGCGTTCAACACACGTACAGCCGGTGGCGTCTCCCATGCCTTGATCCAGCAAGGAGAGAGGAGAGGTTGAGAAGACTCCATCCAGCAGCAACACAGGCGTGGTGGTGGTGGAGGGCGTGGCAATCCAGCAGGCCGCGCCAAGCACCACGGGAAAGGAGGAGGAGAGAGGCGGGGCTGCACCAAGAGAGAGAAGTTCTCATGTGTTGGGCAGCCCCAAAACCTCAAGTATATAGGGGGAAAGGGGTCTGCGCCCCTTTAGGGTTTCCACCCCAAGGGGTGCGGCCAGCCCTAGATGGGACTTGGGGCGGCCAGGGGGAGGAGTGCCTCCCAAGTCAAGTGGAGGCCCTCCCCTTAGGGTTTCCCCTTCCCATGCGCATGGGCCTTGGGGGCTGGTGCCCCTGGCCCATTAAGGCTAGGGCGCCCCCTACAGCCCATGCTACTTTATTGGACGTGGTGGAACAATTTCCGGACCTCCGGACCCCTCAGGAATCCTCCGGAACCTTACGAAGCTTCGGTACAATCCGAAAAACCCGAACTTTTCCGGAACCCAAACAACAACTTTCCATATATAAATCTTTACCTCCGGACCATTCCGGAACTCCTTGTGACGTCAGGGATCTCATCAGGGACTCGAACAACATTCGGTAACCACATACAAACTTCCTTTATAACCCTAGCGTCATCGAACCTTAAGTGTGTAGACCCTACGGGTTCGGGAGACATGTAGACATGACCGAGGCGTTCTCGGTCAATAACCAACAGCGGGATATGGATACCCATGTTGGCTCCCACATGTTCCACGATGATCTCATCGGATGAACCACGATGTCAAGGACTCAATCGATCCGTATACAATTCCCTTTGTCTAGCGGTATTGTACTTGCCGAGATTCGATCGTCGGTATCCCGATACCTTGTTCAATCTCGTTTCCGGCAAGTCTCTTTACTCGTTCCGTAACACATCATCCGTGATCAACCCCTTGGTCACATTGTGCACATTATGATGATGTCCTACCGAGTGGGCGGAGATACCTCTCCGTTTACGGGTGACAAATCCAGTCTCGATCCGTGCCAACCCAGAGACACTTTCGGAGATACCGTAGTGCACCTTTATAGCCACCCAATTCGTTGTGACGTTTGGTACACCAAAGCATTCCTACGGTATCCGGAGTTGCACAATCTCATGGTCTAAGGAAAGGATACTTGACATTAGAAAAGCTTTAGCATCTGAACTACGATCTTTGTGCTAGGCTTAGGATTGGGTCTTGTCCATCACATCATTCTCCTAATGATGTGATCCGTTATCAATGACATCCAATGTCCATGGTCAGGAAACTGTAACCATCTATTGATTAACGAGCTAGCCATCTAGAGGCTTACTAGGGACTTGGTGTTGTCTATGTATCCACACATGTATCTGAGTTTCCTATCAATACAATTATAGCATGGATAATAAACGATTATCATGAACAAGGAAATATAATAATAACTAATTTATTATTGCCTCTAGGGCATATTTCCAACAGAACCTACTATAGACACACCTGAGAATCCAAATGATATTTCTATTTTTGATGCTGGAACACAATCTGGTGATGAACATGAACCTAGTGATAATGTTAATGATGATGTTCATGGTGATGCTCAACCTAGTAATGATAATGATGTGGAGATTGAACCTACTATTGATCTTGATAACTCACAACCTAAGAATAAACGTTATGATAAGAGAGACTTTGTTGCTAGGAAGCACGGTAAAGAAAGAGAACCATGGGTTCAGAAACCCATGCTCTTTCCTCCTAAGCCATCCAAGAAAAAGGATGATGATGATTTTGAGTGTTTTGTTGAAATGCTTAGACCTGTCTTTTTGCGTATGCGTTTGACCGATATTCTGAAAATGTCTCCTTATGCCAAGTATATGAAAGATATTGTTACTAATAAAAGAAAGATACCGGAAGCTGAAATTTCCACCATGCTTGCTAATTATACTTTTAAGGGTGGAATACCAAAGAAACTAGGAGATCCAGGAATACCAACTATACCATGCTCCATTAAAAGAAACTATGTTAAACCTGCTTTATGTGATTTGGGAGCCGGTGTTAGTGTTATGCCTTTCTCTTTATATCATAGACTTGATTTGAATAAGTAGACGCCTACTGAAATCTCTTTGCAAATGGCTGATATATCAACTGCTATACCCATCGGTATTTGTGAGGATGTGCCTGTTGTGGTTGCACGTTACTATCTTAACAGACTTTGTTATTCTTGATATTCCCGAGGACGACAGTATGTCGATCATCCTTGGTAGACCCTTTTTGAATACTGCAGGGGCTGTTATTGAATGCAACAAGGGCAATGTCACTTTTCATGTTAATGGTAATGAGCATACGGTACACTTTCCGAAGAAACAACCTCAAGTTCATAGTAGCAATTCTATTGGAAAAATTTCAAATATTACTATTGGAGGTTTTGAATTCCCTCTCTCTACTGTCAAAAAGAAATATGATATTCTTATTGTTGGGGACATGCATATCCCCGTTGAGGTAACATAGTGTTATTCGAAATTTTTCCGGTTTCATGTTATTCGAAAGAAGTTTGTTAATAAGACTTGATCAACCTTGTTAATGGATTCCTTTTGATGAGCATGAGATGGATGAATTTAGAAAGCACAATTTTCTGTACCCATCTTTTACTTTCTGTTATTTAGATTAAATAAAGAAAAAATACTTTTATTTGTCTGCTTTCTGAATTATTCGTGCAATAATAAATGCCCCGAAAATAAAAGTTCTCCAAATGCCCTGAAAATTTAGTATGATTATTTACAGAATATTTGAGAATTTTTGGCACTGAGAACACACTAGGGGGCTGCACCAGTGGGCCACAAGCCCTGGGGGCGCGCCCTAGTGGCTTGTGGGTCCCTCGTGGTTCCCCCTCACTTATTCCAGCACCCATCCACTTCGTCTTCCTCCAGAAAAAATCATCCCGTTGCTCAAACCCGTGTTCTTGCTCATCTTGCTGCCATTTTCGATCTCCTTGTGCAAAGCTCCATTTGCAAAACTGTTTTGGGGGATTGTTCTTCAGTATGTGACTCCTCCAATGGTCCAATTAGTTTTGATGCATAAAATAGCCTCCACGCACTTGTAGGAGTAGTTGCTATCAATTTGGTTGAGTTTTGTTCACTTTTATTTTGAGTCACTAAAAAATTCAGAATTTTTTTGGAGAAAGAAAAATGTTTAGGAAGATATACCTGAAGGAAATATGCCCTAGAGGCAATAATAGAGTTATTATTTTATTTCCTTATGTCATGATAAATGTTTATTATTCAAGCTAGAATTGTATTAAACGGAAACTTGATACATGTGTGAATATATAGACAAAACAAAGTGTCCCTAGTATGCCTCTACTAGACTAGCTCGTTAATCAAAGATGGTTAAGTTTCCTAACCATAGACATGTGTTGTCATTTGATGAAAAGGGTCACATCATTAGGAGAATGATGTGATGGACAAGACCCATCCGTTAGCTTAGCATAAATGATCGTTTAGTTTTATTGCTATTGCTTTCTTCATGACTTATACATGTTCCTTTGACTATGAGATTATGCAACTCCCGAATACCGGAGGAACACCTTGTGTGCTATCAAACGTCACAATGTAACCGGGTGATTATAAAGATGCTCTACAGGTGTCTCCGAAGGTGTTTGTTGGGTTAGCATAGATCAAGATTAGGATTTGTCACTCCGTGTATCGGAGAGGTATCTTTGGGCCCTCTCGGTAATGCACAACACTGTAAGCCTTGCAAGCAATCTAACTAATGAGTTAGTTACGGGATGATGCACTGAACGAGTAAAGAGACTTGCCGGTAACGAGATTGAACTAGGTATTGAGATACCGACGATCGAATCTCGGGCAAGTAACATACCGATGACAAAGGGAACAACATATGTTGTTATGCGGTTTGACCGATAAAGATCTTCGTAGAATATGTAGGAGCCAATATGAGCATCCAGGTTCCGCTATTGGTTATTGACCGGAGATGTGTCTCGATCATGTATGCATAGTTCTCGAACCCGTAGGGTCCGCACGCTTAACGTTCGATGACGATTTGTATTATGAGTTATGTGATTTGATGACCGAAGTTTGTTCGGAGTCCCGGATGAGATCAATGACATGACAAGGATTCTCGAAATGGTCGAGAGGTAAAGATTCATATATTGGAAGGCTATATTCGGACATCGGAAAGGTTCCGAGTGATTCAGGTATTTTTCGGAGTACCGGGGAGTTACGGGAATTCACCGGGGGAAGTAATGGGCCTTATTGGGCTTTAGTGGAGAGAGGGGAGAAGGGCCAAGAGGTGGCGCGCGCCTCCCCCTGCCCAAACCGAATTGGACAAGGGGTGGGGGCGCAACCCCCCTTCCTTCTCCCTCTCCCTCTCTTTCCTTCTCTCCTACTCCTAATAGGAAAGAGGAGGCGAATCCTACTTGGACTAGGGAGTCCTAGTAGGATTACCCACACTTGGCGCGCCCCCTTGGGCCGGCCACCTCCTCCCTCCCTCCTTTATATACGGGGGAGGGGAGCACCCCAAAGGTACTCAAGATTTGTCTCAGCCGTGTGTGGTGCCCCCCTCCACAGTTACACACCTCAGTCATATTGTCGTAGTGCTTAGGCGAAGCCCTGCGCCGGTAAATTCATCATCCTTTGTTACCACGCCGTCGTCTTGTGGAACTCTCCCTCGGCCTCAACTGGATCAAGAGCTCGAGGGACGTCATCGAGCTGAACGTGTGCTGAACGTGGAGGTGCCGTACGTTCGGTGCTTGGATCGGTTGGATCACGAAGACGTTCGACTACATCAACCGCGTTACTAAATGCTTCCGCTTTCGGTCTACGAGGGTACGTATCCACACTCTCCCCGCTCGTTGCTATGCTTATCCTAGATAGATCTTGCATGATCGTAGGATTTTTTTGGAAATACTGCGTTCCCCAACAATACCAAGGTGGTTCCTCGAGGAAGCAAGCCCCAAGGCTCGCGATACGTGAGCTGGACCTTGAACCACCAAGAGAAGCTCAAGTACGGCCTTGCGAATGGTCGTTGGATCAATTCATGGTTCATGCAGGTTTCAAGGATGAATTTGATGCATACGTACGAAATGCTGGCCTTGAGGACTTCGTGTTAGATAAATGTCGGCAGTACTATCATCCCACTGATTCATTTGTGCGAAGATTTGAATTTACATCCCAGCGCAACACTCATTCCGTTTTATTTGATCTCTATGATAAATCATATAGCATGGACTTAGAAGATTTTAATGATGCATGCAAGATCCCACAGTGGGGCATTCAGAGTGAACCTCGTAAAACTGAGTATAATGATTTCCTTGCTAGCATCACGGTGGGAGAAACTAGAAATATTACATAAGCCACCATAGAGAGCATTCACTTTCATGCCATACATTATTTTGCTCTCTTCATAGGAAGATGCATTAATGGTAAACATTATCATAGCCACCTTTGTGCATCAGATCTTAGTGTCCTCAAGTGTGCGGTAATGGTGATAAACGATATAACTTGGGGGCTATTATTGCAAAGAGGTTACATCTTAATGCTAAAGATGGAGATTTCTTTGATGGGATTTATGCCACCCGTTTAGCTAATTATCTCGGGGTACTAATAAGGGGGAATGACATTGAGTTACCACCTGCTTTTCTTGATTATAATGCCATGGTATGGTATCAGTTTCTTAAGAGGAACGAACAGTCCCTCCTGTACCGACTAATCCTTGACAGGCAGCGTGCTGTCCATATTACCCTTCCTGCTCCTGCCTTCTTTAACTTTTAGGTAAAACGGAGATATTTTGTAACTAGAGAGGAGGCGAACGAGCATGAGAGAGAGGTGGAGGCCGCTCGCCTCCATGCTGCAGCCCTTCAGGCAGTAGTTGCCGCATCCCAGTACAACCCAGACTACAACTTTGGATACCCGCCAGGCCAGCCATGGCCATAGACCAACTTAGAACAAAAGCTTAAGCTTGGGGAGTACGTATTTCCCACCGACATTACATTCATGTTCACACACTCATTTCAGTTGTCGGTGTTCATACTTTTTCATTGTATTATCCATGCTAGTTTGTTTCTTTTTCTCGCTTTCTTCTTATGTGTTTGAAAAACTTTGAGAAAATAAAAAATAGTTGTAGCTTCTTTTTAGTTTTCCTTTCCATGTTTAATTAGTAGTAATATTAAAATAAACCCCCCAAAAGATTTCTCGTTCTTCTTTTGTTTGTTGGGAGCTTTCCCGTGTAAATAGTTTTTCTTGTTCTTGTTTTTGCTTTCTTGAGAAAAACAAAAACTCCAAAAATATTTCAGTGTGTTTCTTTGAAGTTCTTTTCTTTTCTTTGGGTCGAGAGGAGAAGATCATGATGAAATTGTTGAGTGGCTCTCATATGCATTATTATTGATCTAACAGAGAGCCCATATTACCATGTCTTCTCCCTTGAAAAAAAATGCTTGTAGATTCTAGCTTAGTCCAATGCATGTGCACTATTATTATTATCCACACCATTCGGCTATGCAAGTGAAAGGCAATAATGACGATATATGATGAAATGATTGAGATGAGGAAAAGCTGGTATGAACTCGACCTATTTTGTTTTTGTAAATATTATTAGTTCATCGTTCTTGATTCAGCTCATTATGAATGAAACATGTTTGCAATGACAATTAGAGATTATAGTTACTCATGCCATGCTTAATTAGCTAGGAGTTTATAATGGTTTACCTTGCGTGCCAACATGCTTTTAAAATGGTTGTGATGTAGTATGATAGGATGGTATCCTCCTTTGAATTATTTAAGAGGCTTGACTTGGCACATGCTTGCGCTCCATGTTGGTTAATCTCAATGCATGTTTATGACCGTTGTCGCTCTCTAGTTGATCGCTCCTCAATATTTTGCTAGCCTTCACTTGTACTAAGCGGGAATACTGCTTGTGCATCCACTTCCATAAACCCAAAGTTGTTCCATATGAGTCCACCATACCTACCTATATGCGTATTTACCTGTCGTTCCAAGTAAATTTGCATGTGCCAAACTATGGGTTATTCTCACGATGAGTGTTTATCCACTTGTCATTCACGAGAAAGTGGCTAGTAATTGGGATGCCCAGTTCCATGCTCAAATCAAATCAAAATATAACTTCAAACAAAACTCCCCATGACTGTTGTTGGTATGGATGGTACCCGTTGTTTTGGGCCAGCCGTGGAGTGTGCTTGTTGGTGGAGGGGGAGTAAAAACTTTACCATTCTATCTGGGAACCGCCTATAATGTATCTAGCATGGAAGGTACCGAGATATCTTGGTTGTTATGTTGACAATGAAAGCATATTGCTCAAAATTATATGCATCTCTGTTTTAAAAGCTCGAGCTCTGGCACCTCTGCAAATCCCTGATTCCCTCTGCGAAGGGCCTATCTATTTACTTTTATGTTGAGTCATCACCCTCTTATAAAAAGCACTAGTTGGAGAGCATGGCAGTCATTTGTATGCATTGTTATTAATTGATATTGAGTATGACTGTGACTGGATCTCTTTTACCATGAATTACAATGTCTAGTCAGTCCTTCACTGGTACACGTCAATCCTATACAAACATTTTTTAACCCCTTTCCGCGACGACATTTGGAACCGTCGCCAAGTGAGTGTGCACGATAGGGGGGGTCCTTCCCACATGACCCAGAAACCGTCGGGGATAGGGCCCCTACAGTACTCCCACTCATTTCTCCTCGCATTGCCATCGCAATCGGTATTCTTTGGTGCTACGTTTACGATGCGCAGCCCATCACAAACGGTTCACTATTATAGAACGTGTATGATGCGCAGCCCATCACAAACGGTTCACTGTTAAGAAGATTAGCTAATCGTAAATGCAGTGTCGGACAGGATTACGAAGCGTCGGACCGTCGTAACATCGTCGTACACAACAACTATCGCACACGCTATTACGTGGTGTAGCGTTTACGATGCATACTTCATCGAAACAGTTCATGGTTGCGAATCGTATGCGATAAGGCAACTAACACAAGCGTTTAGTTTGCTCGCACCGTTGTGATATTATGCGACATCGCTGCACGCTTTGCAAACGGCAACTATGTGCATGCTTGCACACGTTTCCTCTCTGTGAACCGTCTTGGATTATGGTGCATATCGCAAAGGTTTGTGTTTTACCAACCGTGTGTGCCGTAACAACCTGGAGAGCGTAATTTCACCGTAATTTAATTGATGCTTTTCCAAATAGTACTGGATTTGAATTTGAATTTGAATTTGAATGTATGCTACAGCTTTATTCATATCCATCAGGTTCAAACAACCAATGCATTATTCGATTCATAGGCACATATGTTCAAGAATTACATAAGAACCAAATAAAGAATGATGAACCACAGTTGTATACTTGTACTATTAAAGACGGTAAAGAAAGAGGCGAAATATATTCTAGTTGCTGAACAAAGTGAAGCGGAATGCCCATATTGTGCCCTCCTCCATGCAGAAGGCACGCACAACTCTAGTCCAACCCCTTGTGATGGCCGACCGCCCATCCTTCATGGTCTTCATGAAAACATCTAGATAATCACCGTGTTCTGGTAGAAATACTTTAACCTTGGCATGCCCACCAATCATGTAGTTTGAGAGGTAATCTTGAGTAAACTACTTTGGCAACCACTACAAAGGAAAAAGATTCAGACATTGTCATCTAACACAACTCATTATGGGCAGTAAAAAGAAGGCTGCAGAGTTCTTACTTACCATCCTGCAGTCCGTTGTTGTCTTGGATAATGTGTAAACAAATAGTTTAATTGCCATCTTTGGACCCATTTTACTAACAATCTTTATCAGCTTCCTCACTTGATGCTGGTTCATCGATATCTCATTGCCCCATACACAGAAAGGGTCAAAGCGCATATCTTTACCAATTACATATGTACAAAGCACCAAGTTAATATTAGAAGCTAAACAACAATTGCACAATGATGTAGTACATCACTCTTTTATAATATGTCTATATACATCGTATGTGGTAGTCCATTTGAAATCTCTAAAAATACAAATATTTAGGAACGGAGGGAGTACCTTATAACATCCAATATACTCACATATTAGATGAATTAACATCTTATATTATGGGCCGGAAGGAGTTTAGTGCATTCTTACAAATTATCAGCTGGTTAACTGCTGCTGTATCCATGGGTTACAATTAGTTTGAGCTAGTTCAGGCTCAAATAGCCCTAAAGCATATCTAAACACGAGGGCTAGTTTGAGCTAGTGGTATCTATAACCCACCCAAAAAAACTATCCAACCCAAGAGGTGCTAATTGGAGCTAGTTCTCCTAGTGCATTTATTGTCAATCTAACCCTACCATCCAAACAACTCTTTGGATGGAGTTAGTTCAGGGTTAGTCATGAGCTAGAAACTAACTCTAACCTCTAGCTAAGTTGAGTATCCAAACGGGGTTGTGTTGTTATTGTTGCTGCTGCTCTTCTACGTATATCTAGACATCATTAGAACATTAATGTAACACTCTTCCTTGTTGCTATGTAGCCTAGGATTGCATATTTAGACATTAAGTACAGTGCATGTTGCTATGTAGCCTCAGATATATTACATATGGCCCTAGTTAACCTAACGATAAATGGGTTGCAGATATATTCAGTTAAAAGTCCGATTCATCGATGTGACGCCCCCGATTCAATCGTACACTAATCATACACGCAAACGTGTACGATCAAGATCAGGGACTCACGGGAAGATATCACAACACAACTCTAAAATAAAATAAGTCATACAAGCATCATAATACAAGCCAGGGCCCTCGAGGGCTCGAATACAAGTGCTTTCGATCATAGGCGAAGTCGGTGAAAGCAACAATATCTGAGTACGGACATAAGTTAAACAAGTTTGCCTTAAGAAGGCTAGCACAAAGCGGGATCTGAGATCGAAGAAGGCGCAGGTCTCTGCACGGGATCCTCTAACTACTCTGGTCGCCGCCCATTGGGCTGCACGTAGTAGTAGGCACCTCCGGTGTAGTAGTCATCATCGACGGTGGCGTCGGCTCTGGCTCCGACATCTGGTTGCGACAGCCGGTAGAAAGGAAAGGGGAAAAAGGGGAGAAAGCAACCGCGAGTACTCATCAAAGTACTACGCAAGCAAGGAGCTACACTACATATGCATGGGTGTATGTCTAAAGGGCCATATCGGTGGGTGAGCTGCAGAATGCCGAATAAGAGGGGATAACTAATCACGCCGAAGACTACGCTCGCAGCCTCCGTCTTCAGACATGTAGAAGAGAGTAGACGAAGTCCTCCAAGTAGCATTGCATAGCATAATCCTACAGCGATCCCTCCTCGTGCATACTGTGAGAGAGTGACCACGGGTTGTATCGGCACTTGGAAGGGTGTGTTTTATTAAGTATCCTGTTCTAGTTGTCATAAGGTCAAGGTACAACTCCAATTAGTCTGTTATCAGAAGATCACGGCTATTCGAATAGATTAACTTCCTGCAGGGTGCACCACATAACCCAACACGCTTGATCCCATTTGGCGGACACACTTTCTGGGTCATGCCCGCCGCGGAAGATCAACACTTGCAGCCCCACCTAGGCCAACAGAGAGGTCAAGACGCGGTCTAAACCTAAGCGCATAGGGTGCAGGGCCCATCGCCTTAGCACACACTGCATGTTGCGAACGCGGCGGAAGCAGACCTAGCCTAGCAGCGTTCGAGTCCAATCCGCGGCAGCGCTCGATCGGCCGACGCCACGAAGGCTTGGTGATACCACGACGTCGAGTGCCCATAAGCTGTTCAGCGTGAGTTGGTTAGTGCGTATAGGCCAGTGGCTAGACTTTGATAAAATACCAACATCTCGTTAAGCGTGTTAAGTATCCGCAAATGCCGACCAGGGCCAGGCCCACCTCTCTCCTAGGTGGTCTCAACCTGCCTGTCGCTCCGCCTAAAGTAACGATCGGGGCCACAGAACCCGGCCCACCTCTAGGGATGGAGCCACTGTCCTTTCAGCCCCCTCATCAGAATCACTTGCGGGTACTCAATAAGCTGACCCGACTTTAGTCACCTCATGTGTCATGTATAAAGTATATAGTATATACCCGTGATCACCTCCCTAGTGATCATGGCCCGATAGTATAGCATGGCAGACGGACAAGAATGTAGGGCCACCGATGAAACACTAACATCCTATACTAAGCATGTAGGATTGCGGTAAAGGTAACAACGATAGTAACAACGACGGGCTATGCATCGAGGATAGGATTAACAAAAGTAACATGCTACACTACTCTAATGCAAGCGGTATAGAGAAGAATAAGCGATATCTGGTGATCAAGGGGGCTTGCTGGTTGCTCGGCAAGAGAGGGTCGTCAACACCGTAGTCGTCTTGGAGTAGCAATGGCGTCGGTCTCGGTGTCTAGCGGAAGAAGAGGGGAAGAAACAATAAATGCAATGCAAACAGATGCATGACAAAGCAATGTGTGATGCTAGGCGTGCCCTAACGCGGTATGAGGTGATACCGGTGAAGGGGGGAAACATCCGGGGTAGTATCTCCGGTGTTTCGCGTTTTCGGATAGGTGAGCCGGAGGGGGAAAGTTGCGTGTTCGCTAGGTTAGGGGGGTGTGGCGGACGAACGGGTTGCATATCCGGAATCGTCTCGTCGTTCTGAGCAACTTTCATGTTGAAAATAATTTAATCCGAGTTACGGATTAAAGGATATGATTTTCTAAAGATTTAATTAATTTCTGGAATTTAATTAATTATTAATTTAATTCGAAAATGGATTTATGACATCAGCATGATGTCATGCTGACGTCAGCAGTCAATAGGGGTTGACTGGTCAACCTGACTAGTGGGTCCCACTTGTCAGTGACACATTTTAATTAACCAAATCAGGATTAATTAGGGGGTGGGCCCCACTGTCATTGACTATTTAATTAGCTAATTAACTAACAAGGCTAATTAGATAACTAAAGTTTAATTAGTTGTTTAGTTTAATAAATCAAAATTAATTAAGTTGATTAATTCTTTAATTAATTAATCAATTATTATTATTTTAATTAATTCTCCTTTTTAAGCGTTACGTGAGGCGTTTGGTAGTGGCCCAGGGCCATAGCGGGTCGGGCGTCGGGCACAACCCAAATCTGTGTGTCATGGGTGCACCGGCCGGCAGCCGCGCCATCTAGTGAGCGTGGCCGTGGCCTTGCCGTGGAGCTTCAGAGCTAGTGGCCGCACGGAGCAGGGAGGACCGCATGGTCGAGACCATGGGTGGGCTTGAAAGCAACAGCGGAGGCGGTGCAGCGGCGGTGGAGGCGGGGCGCGGCGGCGTGAAGGGGAACAGCGCAGACGCAGGCGAGCAGTCCTGAGGCGCCGGCAGGCGTGGGGATGCAGGCGAGCAGGGGCGGCGGTGTGCGCGTCGCAGCAGACGGGGAACTCGGCGAGGCTGGCGAGTCGGCGAGAGAGAAGAAGCGCGAGGCAGGCCATGGCGCGGCGCGGCGCCGGCGTGGTGGTGCGGGGCGGGCTTGGTGAGGACGCGCGGCCAGGCGCAGCCAGCGAGGGTCGCGGCGGGCGTGGCGCGTGCGGCAGCGTGGACGGCGTGGTGGCGATCGAGGAGAGGAGGAGCTCACGGTGGGGAGTAGGGACTAGGCGGGGGGCTCGAGGCGGGCGACGGGGACGACGGGCGACGTGGGAGCAGGCCGGTGGGGAGGTGGTAGCAGGCCGGTGGGGAGCTTGGCGCCGGCGAGGTCGAGACGGCGGACAGGCGAGTGGGGTCGAGGCGAGGATGGGATCCTCCCGATCGAGATCGAAGGGAGTGGGGAGTGGGGTGTGGGGCGGACGGGAGTGGGTTAGGGTTTTGGGGTTATGGGATAAGGAGTGGGGAGTGGGGTTGGCAGGTTGGGCGGTCGGTTGCGACTGGTGGGCCAAGCCCAAAGGGCCGGGGTTCTTCCTTTTGTGTGTTTTGCATTTTCTTTTATTATTTCTCTTTTATGTTTTAATTCATTTTAAAATATTGGACACTTTCTAAAAATATGTTTTCTTTATTATAATTACCCTTGTAATATTCGGCACCCCAGAACATTTTTGTTTCAACTTTGAAAAGCGTTTGTTGTTTGACATATTTAGAATTTAAATTTCAAAAGCGGATTGAATCATTACGAGGTTAGCAATGATGTATCGAGGTGGCGTGGCATGATTAGCGTGGGATTACTGTAGCATGATTATCCGGGCGTTACAAATCTCCTCCACTACAAGAAATCTCGTCCCGAGATTTAAGAGGGGGGCAAGGGGGAAAGTTCTTGTTACGATATTCTAACGGATCTTCTCAGTCTTGGTTGCTCTTCTTGAAGATGTTGATCCCTTTCTTTGATGTCTTCATTTCTCTGCTTCAAGTCACCATGATCAAGTCGTCATCCTGTCTTCGGGATCTCCATCGTACTTACGAAAGAATAAAGGGTGGAAATACTCTATAAGGACGGATTCTATCAAAATTGAGCATCAGACGGTTAACTTAGGGGAAGAAGCATAAGTATCTCTCGAATTGAAACTTAAGAAGATATCGAGAGCAAAGTAAGAAGGTACCATGAGAAGTTTCAAACGGATAGGCAATCGTTCAATGTCTGAAACAAAGTGCGATAGGGGTCGAACAGCGAGATTAAGTATTAAATGCATTACGATAATAGATCACTAGGAAGGTGGCCCGTGAGTTACATAAGAAGTCAAGAGCGAGGAATAACTTTGGAAACTGGGGGTGTACAGGAGAGTCAGGTTTCGATCGTGGGACCTGTGGGTTATGGGCCCACCATGTGGGTTAAAAGTTGGAAGGGTGGTGACATCTTGCACGATCATGTAAGCAAGGCATGTTAGAGGATAGTTTGTCGGTTATGTCGGCAACAACATCGGTACCAAGGGCAAGGGATGAAGAGAACCAATTTCCTGCTCGTTGAACGAGGCGGACCAATAGGTAGAGTTCTCATCCATCGGCGGTTACCGGAATGCTATCAACAATAGTAATAGGGTCTTACTGACTGAGTTATACACCGAGGTGTTTGCACAAGCAGGGAATTATTACTGCTTTTATCATATATATCATAGTAAGGATTTAAACAAACCAATGGAAAGGGAAAAGTGTCTATCAGATTTAATCAGAACAAAGGAAAGAAAAATGTGTTTAAACACATATTTCAGGGCTATATCCTTCCCAAGGACAGGTAGAGCATGAAATCCATGACAGGATATAACGTAGAAAACCATTTAGGTAAGGGGGGAAGGGCGTTCATGACATTACCCAAGCAACGTGTTTGGATAACTAGACAAGAAACATTTAGCTTTGGGCTTCAAATGTTTTTGTTGAAAATCAAAGTACCACAGACATGCTTCGAGAAAGCACTGACATGGTCTTCAAGCAAAGTTCAGACCTTGGAAACACAAAGGATCCATCAGGATAACTTATTAAACAAGGCATTCAAATTCTTCATGGAAAAATGGTTCTCCTTGCTAAAAAGGAAATTATAACAATAGGTCCTCCGGTCAGGTGTGCTAGGCATGACATCACCTTACCGAGTCATATAAAGACCAATGTTATAACTCTTGGAAATATGTTCCCACCATCATATCTGACCGAGATTCAGATCTGATTGGTGTCAGGATACCTCAGACTCAGGATGCTTGAGAAGAAAAGGTGCAAAACAATTTTGACGAGATGACATTGTAAGATTCTCGGGAAATGTACTATGGAAGGGAGTTCCAAAACAAGAGTTCATGAGTAAACCAACGAGAGGATGAGGAGGTGGCTGATGGACTCAGCGATCATTCATTGAGATTTTCAAAAAGATGGATTGCCACAATTATGAGAACAAGGACATAACATTTGTCAGATCAAGTGATATAATGAGGTATGCTCGAGGAAAACATACACAATTAAATATTGGTTGAAAGGTGCACCCGAAATATGGGTTGGGTTGCACGACCAATGTCAGAATGGTGATTCAATAATCAACAGTCTAAGAATGAAATGTCGACCATTAACTTCAAAGCAATAAGGTTGCTAGAAGTTTTTAAAATTACTAGTCCATATGTCGGTATTACTGTTAGGAACAACAGGGGACCAAGAAAAGAATGGTGATGGTGATAGGTATCACTTATATTAAGAATTCTCAAGAACTGGTGAAATCCCCATGACATCCTTGACATAAAAGATGGTAGAACATAACACAAGCTGGGTAGAAAGGAACTCAAGGTAATACACAAAACATGAGCAAGTTTGTGTTGGAGGGAGGGCATTAACGTTGCCGATGATAATACAAACCATCGAGGGCAAGGATGGTATTCCCCATCAAGAATTCAATAGATATTTTGGAAGGGCTCAGAATGTTGATGATCACGACACCTTTGTCGGAAGATTCCATGAGGCTGCCATTGAATAACAACGACATCAAGCAAAAGAAATGGTGAAGCAAAAGACCACTGGAACCACGGATACGACACAACCTCTGAATCAAGTATTGTTGTTCCAGACAATAATATATGACAAGGAAGTTCGACGTAAGCTTAGCTGAGCTGAAAGTGCAACTATCCCTAGGTGGTTTTGGTAATTCATAACAACATATAGCTCATTGAGCTAATGCTATTCCAAGATGAATATTTCAGGAAAGCTCAATGAATGGCATGGCATGGATGATGAAAGTGGATCCCTCAAAATATTAAGGACAAAGGATTGGCTCAAGCGCAGAAGCTCAAGACTCTTCATTTTACATTTTAGTGATCCAAGATCACATTGAGTCTATAGGAAAAGCCAATACTATCAAGAAGGGATGAGGTGTTGCTTAATGAGCCTTTTGCTCCATGTGCTTAGTGATATGCTCCAAAACCCTCCACTACTTCCTCACATCCACAAATGACCTAAACCCAAAGTCAAACTCGGCCCTACCGATTCTTTCTATCCGGCGCCACCGAGTTCAGATGTCATAGCCACTGCCACAAACCCTAGGCAAATCGGTTTCACCGATAGGGATCTCGGTCTCATCGAGATGGGATTGTAATCTCTGTTTCCCTTCGTAACTTTTCGGTCTAACCGAAGAGCGAATCAGTCCCACCGAGATTACAATGTAAACTCTCTGTTTCCTTTTGTAACTTTTGGTCTCATTGAAAGAGCAAATCGGTCCCACCGAGTTTACCTGACCAACTCTCTGGTTAGCTAATTACCAAATTCGGTCTCACCGAGTTTGTGTAATCGGTCTCACCGAGATTACGTTATGCCCTAACCTTAACCAAATCGGTCCTACCGAGATGCATGTCAGTCCCACCGAAAATCCTAACGGTCACTAGGTTTACTAAATTGGTCTGACCGAGTTTGATGATTCGGTCCCACCGAGTTTGGTAAATTGTGTGTAACGGTTAGATTTTGTGTGGATGCTATATATACCCCTCCACCCCCTCTTCATTCGTGGAGAGAGCCATCAAAACAAACCTACACTTCCAACTTACCAGTTCTGAGAGAGAACCACCTACTCATGTGTTGAGGCCAAGATATTCCACTCCAACCATATGAATCTTGATCTCTAGCCTTCCCCAAGTTGCTTTCCACTCAAATCTTCTTTCCACCAAATCCAATCATGTGAGAGAGAGTTGAGTGTTGGGGAGACTATCATTTGAAGCACAAGAGCAAGGAGTTCATCATCAACACACCATTTGTTACTTCTTGGAGAGTGGTGTCTCCTAGATTGGCTAGGTGTCACTTGGGAGCCTCCAACAAGATTGTGGAGTTGAACCAAGGAGTTTGTAAGGGCAAGGAGATCGCCTACTTCATGAAGATCTACCGCTAGTGAGGCAAGTCCTTCATGGGCGACGGCCATGGTGGGATAGACAAGGTTGCTTCTTCGTGGACCCTTCGTGGGTGGAGCCCTCCGTGGACTCACGCAACCGTTACCCTACGTGCCGTTACCCTACGTGGGTTGAAGTCTCCATCAACGTGGATGTACGATAGCACCACCTATCGGAACCACGACAAAAACATCCGTGTCTCCAATTGCGTTTGAATCCTCCAAACCCTTCCCTTTATATTCTTGCAAGTTGCATGCTTTATTTTCCGCTGCCTATATACTCTTTGCATGCTTGCTTGAATTGTGTGAAGATTGCTTGACTTGTTCGAAAATAGTTAAAATCTGCCAAAGTCTAAAATTGGGAAAAGGTTAAGTTTTTATTGGTCAAGTAGTCTAATCACCCCCCCTCTAGACATACTTCAAGGTCCTACAAGTGGTATCGAGCTTTGGTCTCCATTTGCTTTGATTTCCATAGCTTTTGGTGGTCATAGCCTTGGTTTCACAACCTAGGAGAGTATGGCGTCTAGCGAGGGAAATTATCACCGTAGAGGTCCTTACTTTGATGGCACTAATTTTGCTAGTTGGAAGCATAAGATGAAAATGCATATTCTCGGACATAACCCCGCCATTTGGGCTATTGTGTGTATTGGCTTGCAAGGTGAATTCTTTGATGGGAGAGAACCGAACCGTGAAGCTAGTGCGGATGAGTTGAAGATGTTGCAATACAACGCTCAAGCTTGTGATATCCTCTTCAATGGATTGTGCCCCGAGGAATTCAACAAAATCAGCCGTCTTGAGAATGCAAAGGAAATTTGGGATACTTTGATTGATATGCATGAAGGTACCGACTCCGTCAAGGAATCCAAGTTGGATGTGCTCCAAAGTCAGCTTGACAAGTTCAAAATGAAGGATGGTGAAGGTGTCGCTGAAATGTACTCTAGGCTTGCTCTTATCACAAATGAGATTGCCGGCTTAGGAAGTGAAGAGATGACCGACAGATTCATCATCAAGAAGATCCTAAGAGCATTGGATGGAAAATATGATACCGTGTGCACATTGATCCAAATGATGCCCAATTACAAAGATCTCAAGCCTACGGAAGTCATTGGAAGAATTGTTGCTCATGAGATGTCACTCAAGGATAAGGAGGAACTTCACAACAAGTCGAGTGGTGCTTACAAAGCCTCATGTGAAGCCCCCACATCATCAAGTGAGAAACAAACCTTCAATGAAGAATTGAGCTTAATGGTGAATAACTTCAACAAATTCTACAAGAGTAGAAGCAAAGAAAGAAGCTCCAAGTCAAGGTCCTACAATGACAAAAGATCTTCTAGTCGAGAGTGCAATTGCTACAATTGTGGGAGACCCGGACACTATTCCAATGAGTGTACGACACCCTACAAAAGAAGAGAAGATTCTCCCAAGAGAAGAAGTAGAAGAGAAGAATCACCACCAAGAGAGAGAAGGAGTAGAGATGATCGTTATGAATGAAGACCCTCACGGAGAAGCAAGGATTCGGAAAGGAAGGACAAGTCATCAAAGAGCTACACAAAACGAAGACATCCAGCTCATGTTGGTGAATGGGTATCTGGCTCCGACTCCGACCATCACTCCGAGAGAAGCTATCACTCCGACTCCGAATACACTCAAGATGAAGGTGTTGCCGGTCTAGCACTAGTGTCAACCAACTCCTACGACATATTTGAATCACCAAATGAAGGAATTGGTAGATGCTTCATGGCCAAAGGTCCTAAGGTAACACACCCCGAGTATGTTGATTTTGATATTGATGAAGATGACTTGCTAGGTGATGATGATTTACTTGTTGACAACTCTATTGATGAATACTATGATGAAACGTCAATTAATCATGCTAATCAAGTTGAAACGAATGACAATGATAAGGAGAAAATTGAGCGTCTAACTAAAGAACTAAACACTCTTAAGTTAGCTCATGAAACTATCTTTGAAGATCATCGAGAAATTTTAAGGTCTCTTGAGAAGTTACGCTTCGAAAAGCTCAATCTCGAGCAAGAGCATGAGTTCTTAAAGGCGATCAATGATGATCTTCGTAAGAAAATTTCTTCTTACATTGCCAAGCGTTTACTCTTATCTACTTACATGCCTCAAGTCAAGTCTAGTAACAAGAACAAGAAAGATTCTTCTTCTAGTAGTAACAATAACAATGCTAAATCCAATATTGTTGCTTCTAGTAGTTCTCTTGATTCCACTAATGATCCTCTTAGCCAAGTTACACTTGAGCAAGAAAACAGCTTATTGAAGGGAATTATAGAGAAAGGTGTATACAAGAGTCTTAGGGAGTAAGAAATTTGAGGAAATTATGCGCAAGCAAGGAAGGCACCGGAAGAATCAAGGTGTTGGTTTTGAACGAAAGTTCAATGCCAATGGAGTTGAGTGGGAAGAAGATCAATAACCCAAGACGAAGTTTGTTCCTCAACAAGAGAAGTATGATCCTACTTCCTTCAAGGGAACACAACCACAAGATGATCTTCCACCACAAGACCACAAGAACAAAGGCAAGGACAAGCTTCAAGAGGAAATTGATGCATTTGAAGAAGCACCTAAGGCCTTGGTCAAGTGGGTTCCCAAGACTACGTCAAATTCTACTTCATCAAGTACAACTACTACACCAAGGATTCCCATCAAGTTGATGTGGATCCCGAAGAAGAAGAACTAGAGAGTTCTTGAGGGTGACTCCGCCAACATTTTTCACTCATATCATTATGGTAAGGACAAGTGCAATCAACTTCCATATCTTGCACTAGTTCAAGGAGTCACAAACCCTCATGTTGGTAAGGCAAGGGACAAGGTAACCTAATGTTTTCATGGACATCATTTTGTGTGTGCATCACTCTATGTCTATGGATATCCTTGTTTGTTCCTTGTGGGACTAACCCATGTAGGTATTGAAAGTGCAACTCACTCCAAAGGATTGCTCCAAACGATCTACATCAACATTGAGCATCCACATCTTCAACACCTACATGAAGTCATCATCGACAAAACCCAAGGTTAGTTTTCCCTCTAAGGGGATCTCACATCTAGGGGAGCTTAACTCTAAGAATTGAGTCAAAGCAACTCTAATGATGTGAACACATCAATGCTTTATGTAAAAGTGGTAACCCCACTTGAGCTTAGACGATGAGTATGACCTATGATCAAATGTTCTCATTTGACTCCTAAGTCAATATACTCATATATAGATGACCTAGTCATCGCCAATTGTTTGATAGATGCTAGAATTGGTTGTGCATGCTTTGTCACATATTTCATTTGTCATCTTATTGTGTGAGCATGTTGGTTGCATATTTACTCATTCGAGGACATCCACTTGTTGTTTTGATTGTTTGGCTTTTCTTTCTTTGGCCAAGTGGATGGACAAGAATGCCTAAGAACCTTCTCTAGATATATATGCTTTTCTCGTCTCAAACTCTATTCATGCTACATCACAAAATTTGATCAAGTCAGATTCGAACCACTCTGTGTGAGGAGCACTCGGAGTCCCCGATTCGTCATAGACTTAAACTTCCAAAACTTCTTTGTGATTTTTGGTCTGACCGATTCATCCATTTTGGTCATACCGAGATTACTAAGTCGATCTAGGTTTTCATCTCGGTGCAACCGATTTGTACTTTTTGGTCACACCGAGTTGCAATAACTGTTCACAGTTTTGCATCTCGGTGCCACCGAGTTGTACCACTCGGTCACACCGACAGGGTCGGGCTATATATATCACACGGGCAAAATTTGGAAAACTTTCTTCAAATCCTCTCACCCGCGCATAGCTCGCTCTGCCAACTTGGTCTCTGGATCGTCGACTTCGCCGCCACCGCCCTCGTCATCGCTGGTCTCCGCCGTCAGCGAATTCTCCTCCGGCGTTGCCGCCGTAGCAAGTTCCCGCCGAACTAGGGTATGGACTCGATCACAGTGCTTTCACCGTCCGATCCTCAGCACATTGTGTACATTATGCATCTTGCCACGATTGAAACACTCCTATCTAGTCAAATCAATCCTTAGAATAGTTGCAATTCGAAAATTTAGGGTTAGGTTTCCGCCGAAACCATCTCGGACCCACCGAGTTGAAAAACTCGGTCCCACCGATTTGGCTGATGCCATTGCACTTGTAAGTCTCGGTCTGACCGAGAACTACAAATCGGTGTGACCGATTTCAGAACTTTGTGAAACCCTAGCAGTCTCGGTGCCACCGAACTATGACTCGGTCTGACCGAGTTCACTAGTTTAGGTTCCAAAACTGCTTCGGTATCACCGAGTTTGAAAATCGGTAGATCCAAAATGTTTTCAGTGGGAAACTAAAACTAAGTTTTTTTAAATCATTCTTTTGCAAAAATCTCTGCATTTTGTGATGCTCATCCACTCTACCTCATCTACACCTATTCACAGGGTCAGCAGTCAGTTGGACAGCATGTCAGACCAGAGTGATAGCCAGAACAAATTTGAAGAGCAGATCCAATTGAGCGAGGGCACTAGTCCCTCAAGCAGCTCAGATGAGGGGAGCAGAAGCACTCCGAGCAATTTGCCTAAGGCTGCCACAAGGCCAAGAAAGAAAACGACCTCAGAGTCTGAGGATGAGGATTACATGGCAGTTGAGGATGAGGCAAGCTCCAAGAAGAAAGTGCTCAAGAGGGAGTTCAGTTCATCTGCGGTGAAGCCTGGATTGAAAATCAAAAGGCCGTGAGCGCAGACAACCAATGTCCAAAGCAGTGTCTACTCAAGCTCCTTTGGAATCACAACCCAAAGAGCCTTGTCAGCAGAGGAAAGAAAAGGAAATAAAGGGTCAAGAAGACCATGGCAAGAGTGATAGGCAAGCCTTCCATGATGGAAGAGGAAGAAGAAGAGGTTGCAGAGCCTGCACCCAAGGCACAAAAGCTGATGGGTGATGCTATCAAGTCAGGGGCTGCAACTTCCAATCCCAAAGCTGCCCCCAAGCCCAAGAATGCACCTAAGAGGAATACCAGGAGCATACCAGCAGCTGAAAAGAACAAGGCCCCAATGCCTGAAGTTGAAGCTGAAGAAGATGAAGAAGGGCAGGTCTTAAGGAAGCTCAAACCCAAGATCCCAGACCACAATGATGCTCATCCTGTGGCTGAAAACATGAAGATCATGAGAGATAATGGGTTGAGGCTATGGAGAGAGACAGATCCATATGTCATGAGGAGAAGGACTGCTGTGGATTACAGGTTCCACACCAAGGAGCAGAAGGACTTTTATGAGACTATCTTCTGGATAAGAAGCCCATAGTTTGCGATATGAGATGGGTCAACTGGACCTACATGAAGGAGAGCATGCAGAACACTACCCTGGAGTTTATGACAGCTTGATTGCTTGTGGAGTTGCTGATTTTGTTGGGCGAAGCTCACCAACTGGAGCAGCGAACTCATCATGCAATTCTACTCCACAACACATTTCTATCCAGATGGCGAGGATAGTGTGGATGTCGGAAGGAACCAGATATCGTCTACCATAGAGGAATGGGCAAGTTTGATCAATGCCCCAAAGGAAAGTGAGGATGACCGGACATTTATGGTAAGAAGAAAATGGATCATATCACTATGTCACACATGTACAAGGAGATCCCGATGATGCACTTGAGAACTTCAAGTTTGGATCAGTCCATTTTTCTGTTGTCGGGGCTGCCTACGATCAAGCTGGATCTTAAGGCATACTCTATTGCCCAAATCGGTGACCATAACATGATTAGAGGACATGCAATCAATTTGCTTCATGTTTTGATGTGCCTCGAAATTCAAGGTCATGAGCCTCATAGTCGAGACAATTAAAGGACAACAACAGATCGAAGAGAAGCTGTGGTTATGCCCCACGATTCGAGGAGTTGATAAACTCGAAGATGGGCACAGAAAGTATCTATTGGATAAGGAACACATGGTTCTCTATCCTGATTTTGAGGACAATCGAGTTGTCATGACTGAGAATGAACCATCATCAGTGCAAGCTCAGGAGAGGAAGGAGAAGGCAAGGCAGGAGAAAGCTCCAAAGATGCCAACTCAAGCAGAGGCATCTGACTACTTTCTGAAGAACAAGCAGGAGCAGCTTGGTTACTTAATAGCATCATCTCTGCGGATTGAGAAGGGGTTGGCCACCTAACTCAAAACCGGGAGAGCCTGGAGAGAATCATGGAACAAAAATTCTATGATCTTGATGTCAAATGGTGAGATTGATCGGTGATGGAGCGATTACAAGATGATATGCAGGAGAGGAAGGGCAAGGCGACAAGCGATGCATTTGCGAGTGCCTAGAGCTCAGAGGTCACTGCAGTACCAACTCTGGACACGAGCCACTACTTCAGCTCCAGCTCAGCTCCGGCTCAACCATCTCCAGCTCCAACTTCTTGAGTTCCTACCACGTCTCTTGATCGTTCATCCTTGAGTCTGTCTACACCACCACCGAAGACCAAGCACGAGAGACGGCATAGTACTATGCATTTTCTAGGAACTTTTGGTAACTTGTTGCCAAAGGGGGAGAGAAATGTATAGATCATAGGCTTCGAGAGAGAGAGAGAGATTTGCTTTTGTTCTCTCTTGTCTTCTTGGTTGAACTTTTTTTTGCGTTCGATTGCTTGAGATACAAAGCATTACCTGTGAGACATTGATGATCATGTATTTGATCATAAGCTACACTTATGCCTTTTATGATATTATCTTATTTATCCTTATATGATCATTCACTGTGCTTGGCGATGAGTGCATGTATTTAATCGTTATTATTTTGAGCGCTCCACCAAGATGTATGTGGCATGGAAGAGTAACCCATGAGCCTAATTTCTTGTGCATTTGCAGTCCAAAGCAAATCTTAAGATATACACAAATTTAGGGGGAGCTCTTGCTTATCACATACTTCTCAAAGCGACGATGTTTTTCAATTTTATTATCATTTGTCGAAGCTTTGATCTATATGTTGTCATCAATTACCAAAAAGGGGGAGATTGAAAGTGCAACTATCCCTAGGTGGTTTTGGTAATTCATAACAACATATAGCTCATTGAGCTAATGCTATTCCAAGATGAATATTTCAGGAAAGCTCAATGAATGGCATGGCATGGATGATGAAACTGGATCCCTCAAAATATTAAGGACAAAGGATTGGCTCAAGCTCAGAAGCTCAAGACTCTTCATTTTACATTTTAGTGATCCAAGATCACATTGAGTCTATAGGAAAAGCCAATACTATCAAGAAGGGATGAGGTGCTGCTTAATGAGCCTTTTGCTCCATGTGCTTAGTGATATGCTCCAAAACCCTCCACTACTTTCTCACATCCACAAATGACCTAAACCCAAAGTCAAACTCGGCCCTACCGATTCTTTCTATCCGGCGCCAGCGAGTTCAGATGTCATAGCCACTGCCACAAACCCTAGGCAAATTGGTTTCACCGATAGGGATCTCGGTCTCACCGAGATGGGATTGTAATCTCTCTGTTTCCCCTTCGTAACTTTTCGGTCTAACCGAAAGAGCGAATCAGTCCCATCGAGAATACAATGTAAACTCTCTGTTTCCCTTTGTAACTTTTGGTCTCACCAAAGAGCAAATCGGTCCCACCGAAGTTTACGACCAACTCTCTGGTTAGCTAATTACCAAATTCGGTCTCACCGAGTTTGTATGTCAGTCTCACCGAGATTACATTATGCCCTAACCCTAACCAAATCGGTCCTACCGAGATGCATGTCATCCCCACCGAAAGTCCTAACGGTCACTAGGTTTACTAAATCGGTCGACCTAGTTTGATGATTCGGTCCCACGAGTTTGGTAAATTGTGTGTAGCAGTTAGATTTTGTGTGGAGGCTATATACCCCTCCACCTCCTCTTCATTCATGGAGAGAGCCATCGAATGAACCTACACTTCCAACTTACCAGTTACGAGAGAGAACCACCTACTCATGTGTTGAGGCCAAGATATTCCATTCCAACCATATGAATCTTGATCTCTAGCCTTCCCCAAGTTGCTTTCCACTCAAATCTTCTTTCCACCAAATCCAATCCTGTGAGAGAGAGTTGAGTGTTGCGGAGACTATCATTTGAAGCACAAGAGCAAGGAGTTCATCATCAACACACCATTTGTTACTTCTTGGAGAGTGGTGTCTCCTAGATTGGCTAGGTGTCACTTGGGAGCCTCCAACAAGATTGTGGAGTTGAACCAAGGAGTTTGTAAGGGCAAGGAGATCGCCTACTTCATGAAGATCTACCGCTAGTGAGGCAAGTCCTTCGTGGGCGACGGCCATGGTGGGATAGACAAGGTTGCTTCTTCGTGGACCCTTCGTGGGTGGAGCCCTCCGTGGATTCACGCAACCGTTACCCTACGTGGGTTGAAGTCTCCATCAACGTGGATGTACGATAGCACCACCTATCGGAACCACGACAAAAACATCCATGTCTCCAATTGCGTTTGAATCCTCCAAACCCTTCCCTTTATATTCTTGCAAGTTGCATGCTTTATTTTCCGCTGCCTATATACTCTTTGCATGCTTGCTTGAATTGTGTGAAGATTGCTTGACTTGTTCGAAAATAGTTAAAATCTGCCAAAGTCTAAAATTGGGAAAAGGTTAAGTTTTTATTGGTCAAGTAGTCTAATCACCCCCCTCTAGACATACTTCAAGGTCCTACATCAGCGTCAAAAAGTGTGTTCCGGGAAGAAGGACCAGGTAGCACAGTTAAAATTTAGCACAATAATGATATAGCCGATCAGGCTAGCAATGACTTGAAGGATTAATAAACTCATAAGCAATGAAGAATACTTAGAGTTATTGAATCGAAGTGCGGAATTGATTCACTTATCAGTGTTCTCGGTTGACGACAACCCAGAACCCAGGAAAATTGGAATCGGTGAGAAAGAACAGTTGATGAAGAACCCATAAGAAGTTATATAGTTCCATGATATTCTCGCGGTACCGAGGGTATACTCAAGGGTAGAGCGGGATAGAGGTTGGACAAGTGAAAACATTTGCAGAAGGCAGGCACTTAAACTTGTCCAAGAAATGGGATCAAAGAAGAACAATATGGTCGAAACCACGGTCGCAAAAGACCAAGCATAGATAAGAGAAGAAGTTATAACAAGGGGATTATTATTACTACGAGAAGCTTCCATGATAAGTTCCACCTCGGGTCCATGGGCATGAACACAAAGTTCAAGGTCGACTCCCACTTCTCCAAAGCATAACCTTACATTCACTTCTCGTTTCGATAATGGCATTAGTGATGAAAGTTTTACCTGGTGAAATACCAGATGAGTATGACCCGTGAAAACTTCCGAGTTCACACATATTAAAGAAGGCATAGGTTCAACCCATCAGGGCATCTTATGAACATATACCACAAACTTCGGGGTAAATAATACAAGCTCGAAAGTAGAGCATTGTTCAAAAGCAGATGATACAATTTACCAAAGGCATTATATACCCATGGAAAGGCTCTCAAGGTTATTCAATATGAAGGACACTGTCGGATAAAATCCAACAAAGGAACCGATGGTCCACAAGGGATCTGATGTGAGCATTGGTACTCAAACAGAGGAAGAAGAATGCACGGGCATCATATTATAGAACATTTGAATAATTCGATGCTTAGATAACAAAGGAATTACGATTTCCAAAACAAAGGATCAGAAGCGGTCGCTCTGATCAAGGATGGATAAGTTGGATAGACCAGAGGCACAATTGACGACAAATAGTTTGGTCGAGAACCAGCTCATGTTCAAAAATGATGTCTGAGCCGGAAAGATAATTTAGAAGGGTTGATAGATGATTGTGTGCATTCGCACACATGTTGAATCAATAGGATCAAAATGACGGTGTCAAAAGATACTAGTGAATATTGCCAGATATATGGGAAGCATCCATAATGCAAGTACACAAGTATTTGCAGAGCAATAAAGCTGCTAAGGATTTTTGGAGGATCGAATAGTATTTAGAAGACCATTGTGAAACATCTGAACAACTGGGGATGAGAGGATACTCGGAAAGTGCGAGAAATTAATCTTAGGGGTATTCAGGTGGCAAAGAACTGCAAGGCAGTAGGCACAAAATATTCTCGGGTTATCTTGTAATAACAAGATCGACTGGGAATAAAAGTAAGCACGACAGGTGTAAGTATTTATCCATAGGGATATTTCGGTGGAAGGGAATTGCAAAAGCAACGGGCACAAGGTCTCGAGAGAAAATCGGAGAGTATCTGCGAAATCTTCTCGTGCAGCCGGCGATCATCTGGACTGAAGGGGCTCTCCGGGAGAAAGTACTGTCGAGAACCTAGAGTCCGAGTTAGTAAAATCGTTTAACCCGAATAGAAGAGATGTCAGAGTCCCAGAGTATAGGTCGAGGAATAAAAGATCCTACTACCACCCAATGGCGACGTGTGCCCGTAAGACACACAACCATGTTAGTAAAAGTTTTGTAATGTCTAGACTCGACTTCGGCCAAGGAGTTGGAAGGGGGATTCCTACAGGCAGTCGGCTCTGATACCAACTTGTGATGCCCCCGATTCAATTGTACACTAATCATACACGCAAACGTGTACGATCAAGATCAGGGACTCACAGGAAGATATCACAACTCAACTCTAAAATAAAATAAGTCATACAAGCATCATAATACAAGCCAGGGGCCTCGAGGGCTCGAATACAAGTGCTCGATCATAGACGAGTCAGCGGAAGCAACAATATCTGAGTACATACATAAGTTAAACAAGTTTGCCTTAAGAAGGCTAGCACAAAGCGGGATCTGATCGAAATAGGCGCATGCCTCCTGCACAGGATCCTCCTAACTACTCCTGGTCGCCGCCAGCTGGCTGCACGTAGTAGTAGGCACCTCCGGTGTAGTCGCTGTAAATCGACGGTGGCGTCAGCTCTGGCTCCGACATCTGGTTGCGACAACCAGGTAGAAAGGAAAGGGGAAAAGGGGGAGAAAGCAACCGTGAGTACTCATCCAAAGTACTCGCAAGCAAGGAGCTACACTACATATGCATGGGTGTATGTGTAAAGGGCCATATCAGTGGACTGAATTGCAAAATGCCAGAATAAGAGGGGGATAACTAATCCTGTCGAAGACTACGCTTCTGGCAGCCTTCGTCTTGCAGCATGTAGAAGAGAGTAGACTAAAGTCCTCCAAGTAGCATCGCATAGCATAATCCTACCCAGCGACCCCCTCCTCGTCGCCCTGTGAGAGAGTGACCACCGGGTTGTATCTGACACTTGGAAGGGTGTGTTTTATTAAGTATCCTGTTCTAGTTGTCATAAGGTCAAGGTACAACTCCAAGTCGTCCTGTTACCGAAGATCACAGCTATTCGAATAGATTAACTTCCCTGCAGGGGTGCACCACATAACCCAACACGCTTGATCCCATTTGGCCGGACACACTTTCCTGGGTCATGCCCGGCCATAGAAGATCAACACGTCGCAGCCCCACCTAGGCCAACAGAGAGGTCAGCACGCCGGTCTAAACCTAAGCGCATAGGGTGCTGGGCCCATCGCCTTAGCACACACTGCGACGCTATAACGCGCCGGAAGCAGACCTAGCCTAGCGAGCGTTCCATCCAATCGGCGTAGCCGCTTCGGCCGTGACGTCCACGAAGGCTTGGTGATACCACGACGTCGAGTGCCCATAAGCTGTTCCAGCGTAGTTGGTTAGTGCGTATAGGCCAAATGGCGGACTCAGATCAAATACCAAGATCTCGTTAAGCGTGTTAAGTATCCGCGAATGCCAACCAGGGCCAGACCCACCTCTCTCCTAGGTGGTGTCAACCTGCCCTGTCGCTCCGCCACAAAGTAACAGTCAAGGGCCGTCAGGAACCCAGGCCCACCTCTACCGGGATGGAGCCACCTCTCCTTTCAGCCCCCTCATCAGAATCACTTGCGGGTACTCAACGAGCTGACCCGACTTTAGTCACCTCATGTGTCATGTATAAAGTATATAGTATATACCCGTGATCACCTCCCTAGTGATCATGGCCCGATAGTATAGCATGGCAGACGGACAAGAATGTAGGGCCACTGATGAAACACTAGCATCCTATACTAAGCATGTAGGATTGCAGGTAAAGGTAACAACAGTAGTAGCAAGGACAGGCTATGCATCAACATAGGATTAATGAAAAGGAGCAACATGCTACACTACTCTAATGCAAGCAGTATAGAGAAGAATAGGCGATATCTGGTGATCAAGGGGGGGGGGGCTTGCCTGGTTTCTCTGGCAAGAGAGAGGGGTCGTCAACACCGTAGTCGTACTGGGTAGCAGCGGCGTCGGTCTCGGTGTCTAGCGAAAGAAGAGGGGGAAGAAACAATAAATACAGTGCAAACAGATGCATGACAAAGCAATGTGTGATGCTAGGCGTGCCCTAACGCGGTATGAGGTGATACCGGTGAAGGGGGGAACATCCGGGAAAGTATCCCCGGTGTTTCGTGTTTTCGGATAGGTGAACCGGAGGGGGAAAGTTGTGTGTTCGCTAGGTTAGGGGGGTGTGGCGGACGAATGGGTTGCGTATCCGGAATCGTCTCGTCGTTCTGAGCAACTTTCATGTTGAAAATAATTTAATCCGAGTTACAGATTAAAAGATATGATTTTCTAAAGATTTTATTAATTTCTGGAATTTAATTAATTATTTAATTTAATTCGAAAATGGATTTATGACATCAGCATGATGTCATGCTCACGTCGGCGATCAACAGGGGTTGGTAGTCAACTGACGATGGGTCCCACTTGTCGGTGACACATTTTAATTAACCTAATCAGGATTAATTAGGGGGTGGGCCCCACTGTCATTGACTATTTAATTAGCTAATTAACTAACTAGGTTAATTAGATAACTAAAGTTTAATTAGTTTAATTAGTTGTTTAGTTTAATAAATCAAAATTAATTAAGTTGATTAATTCTTTAATTAATTAATCAATTATTATTATTTTAATTAATTCTCCTTTTTTTAAACGTTTTGTGGGGGGCGCGGGCCCCGTTTGGCGATGCCTGGCCATAGCGGGTGGGCGTCGGGCACAACCCAAATGGGCCTTGCCCGTGGGTGCACTGATCGCCGCCGCGCCATCTGGTGAGAGCGGTGGCCGTGGCGCCTGCCGTGGAGCTCCGGCGGCCAGAGCCAGCCGAACCTTTGGGAGGACCATGGTGGTCGAGACCATGGGTGGGCCGTGAGCAACAATGGAGGCGGTGGAGGCGGGACGACAGGCAACGTGAAGGGGAGCAGGCGTGGGGCCGGGCGAACGGTCGCAGGCGCTGGCCGGGCGTGGGGATCTGAGGCGAGAGGAGCGGAGCAGCGTCTTGCGCTTGCGCGGACGGGGAACTCGGCGAAACTGGCGAGGTCGAGAGAGAGAAGAAGCGAGGCGCGGCGAAGAAGCCGGGGCGCGCCGTCGGCGTGGTGGCGCGGGGCGGGGCTTGGTGAGGACAGAAGGGCCGGCGCAGCTAGCAGGGGGCGGCGCAGGGCGCAGCGTCTGAGCGCGGACGGGCGAGGAGCGATCGAGGAGAGGGAGGGAGCTCACGGTGGGGGAGTAGGGACTAGGGCAGCGGGGCTCGAGGGGGGCGATGGGGACGACGGGCGACGTGGGAGCAGGCCGGTGGGGAGGTGGGAGTAGGCCGGCGATGGAGATTCGGGCGCCGGCGAGGTCCAGCCGGCGACGGGCGAGTGGGGTCGAGGGGCGAGGGGATCGGGATCCTCCCGATCCAGATCCAGACGAGGGAGTGGAGGGAGTGGGGTGTGGGGCGACGAGGAGTGGGTTAGGGTTTCGGGGGTTTATGGGATAAGGGAGTGGGGGAGTGGGGTTCGGCCGGTTGGGCCGGTCGGTTCTTGACTGGTGGGCGAAGCCCAAGGGCGGGGGGTTCTTCCTTTTTTGTGTTTTGCATTTTCTTTTATTATTTCTCTTTTATGTTTTAATTCATTTTAAAATATTCAGACACTTTCTAAAAATATGTTTTCTTTATTATAATTACCCTTGTAATATTCGGCACCCATCGAACATTTTTGTTTCAACTTTTGAAAACGTTTGTTGTTTGACATATTTAGAATTTAAATTTCAAAATGGTTTCGAATCATTACGAGGTTAGCAACAGTAACCGAGGTGACGTGGCATGATTAGCGCGGGATTACTGTAGCATGATTATCCGGGCGTTACAACCGATTAGTCCCTTATCAGCCGCCGGCCTATATGGTACCAGCTACCGATATCCTGAACAGTGACCAGATATAAGCCATGGGATGAAACTAACCTCGATGAAAAACAGCAGTCCTTCCCAAAATTGTCCTGTGTAGGTACATCGAGAAGCATGTTAAGCACAACAGGCTAAACATCAACCAAAATTATCCATGGCAGACAAAATAATCTCCAAAAGACAGCTTCAGTGTGCAGGTTTAAGCACACTAGTAAAGCAAAACAAGTGGAAATGTGTGCTAACTGCAACAGGCCTAACATTTAACAACAAGCAAACATAGTCATTCAAACTGCTATTGTGCCGGTCTAAGTACACTGGTTATTGTTAAATAAAAATGGAAAGGCGTGTTAACTACAAGATGCAGCAACCAAATGTAGTCATTCATAGTGGTATTGTTGAAACTGTTACTGATGAAATTGAACTACACAGTTCATACTTACACATATAGAACATCACGTTGTGAATAACTAGAATAAACAAGGCATACTACGAACAACCAAAGATAGCATCTGAAACTGGACATATGCAAACTACAAACAACCGAACAATAAAAAAACTTTAAAATAGGCATATGCTAGCTATAACAGGCTCAACAGCAAGCAAATATATGCATTCCTATCGGTATGTTTAAAACTGGATTGATGAAATGAACTGCACAGTAAATAATTGCACATATAGAGCATCACACTGTGAACAACTGAAATAAACAAGGCATACTGCAAACAACCAAATATAGCAATTAAATCTGGACATATTCTCACTACACTACAAAAGGGACTTGACAAAACAAATCATGGGTTTCCCCCTGTGAAGGGGCACGGCAAAACAAATCATGGGTTTCCTCACTTGTCACAGATGGGCTCGTTCCCGCGGGAAGAGAATGGACCCTGGATGCGCTCCATGTTGTCACAGATGGGCTCCTTCCCCTTGGAAGAGCATGGCTGTAGGGTGCCCTCCCTGATGTCACAGACGGGCGCTTTCCCATTGGAAGAGCAGATGGGATCTTTCCCCTTGGAAGAGCCGGAGAGGGTGCCCTCCTCATGGTCGCCGTCGATGTGGCCTGACTTGGAAGCTGTGGATCCCCAGCCAGCGTCGCAGAACTTGTCCTTCAGAAATGACAAAAAGGGCTCGATGGCGATGTAGAATGGCAAATTGTTGACAGCGAGCCAGAGAAGATCAACGGCGGGGCCATGGATGAGATCAACGACGGTTGAACCCGAGGGGTTGGGGGTGGGCCACTTAACCTGTGACATAGCCCGCCTCAGGCCGTCGCTGTCGATGACCTCGATGTCGTAGCCGGTGGCCGAGACGTGCCCGCATACTCTAGCCCACTGCTTGAGTGCCTGCGGCCAGTAATGGTCGTCAGCTTCCTCGGCGATGTCGGGCGAAGAGACTGCTATTTATCTCTTTTGGGCCAGTCACTCCTCGAGCTCCACGGGAAGCGTAGCCGGGCTTAGGCCGCGACGCTCTAGAGTGGGGGATGGGGATGGGGATATATGGGAAAGGGGGCGTTTGGCAGGTGTCATCTAAGAAACTCAGGGTGGCCTGGGTATGGAGATCGGTGGGTAAGCTGCACGAGAAAACCGGTAGATGTTGACAATGGAGGCCTTGCGGCGGCGGCGGCGGGGACGTTGCTAGGGTTTTGAGCGAGGGAGGGTGTGTGTGTGTGTGTGTGTGCGCACGCCCGAGGAGGTTTTGGTGTGTGTGTGTGTGTGTGTGTGTGTGTGTGTGTGTGTGGAGGGGGGGCGGGTGTTTGAGGAAATGACACGGGTACTAAAAATTTTACTACGCGGGAGTCAAATGCGGGAGTGAAATGTTGAGCTATTGAAAATTTTGATGATAGTGCATCGCACATGGTCCGGAGATAACAACCGTGTGTTATGAAACAGAAAAACCCTCGAGGCGGGTAGATATTTTCTAGGGATGCATGCGGGATTGGGAACAAGAAACATCGCACACGGTCCGGAGATAACAACCGTGTGTTATGAAACAGAAAAACCCTCGAGACGGTAGATATTTTCTAGGGATACAAGCGGGATTGGGAACAAGAAACATCGCACACCGTCCGAAGATAACAACCGTGCGTTATGAAACAGAAAAACCCTCGAGGTGGGCAGATATTTTTGAGAGGGGGAGCCTCGTGGAGCCCAATGTACTGTGCGGATGTGTGCGTGACAGGGGCACCGGCGTGGCACACGGTTAGTTTGAGTGAACCGTGTCTGTTGCGTCATCCGACTTGTCTAATCTTCATAAATTTGGCGAAAAATGACGTGGGAGAGGGCCAGAACATGAACACACTTGCATGTGGACCAAATTTATGTATCAAAAGGGTGGCTTGGTTTTCAAATACCAAATGCAACTTCGATGTGGCACCTCTCTGCATAAGCGCATGGTATTGCTTGCCCACCCCACCCCTCGTGTTGGCACGAAGGAATCCTAAGCTATGAATGCATGCCCCCCCCAACCGAGGTTCACCTAGCAAAGTCTTGAAGTAGCTAGCAGCCCCCTCCTCCCTCGTGGTCGGCACGAAGGAATCCTAATCTATGAATGCATGCCGCCTAACCGAGGTTCATTCACCTAGCAAAGTCTTGAGTAGCTAGCAGCCCCCTCCCTCGTGGGCACGAAGGGAATCCTAAGCTATGAATGCATGCCCCCCAACCGAGGTTCACCCTAGCAAAGTCTTGAAGTAGCTAGCAGCCCCCCTCCTCGGTCGGCACGAAGGGAATCCTAAGCTATGAATGCATGCCCCCAACCGAGGTTCACCCTAGCAAAGTAGCTAGCAGCCCCGGCTCCCTGGGTGGTCGGCACGAAGGGAATCCTAAGCTATGAATGAATGTCCCCCCAACCGAGGTTCACCTAGCAAAGTGCGAAGTAGCTAGCAGCCCCCTCCCTCGTGTCGGCACGAAGGGATTCCTAAGCTATGAATGCATGCCCCCCAACCGAGGTTCACCTAGCAAAGTGCGAAGTAGCTAGCAGGCCCCCCCCTCGTGTCGGCATGAAGGGAATCCTAAGCTATGAATGCATGCCCTCCCCCAACCGAGGTTCACCTAGCAAAGTCTTGAAGTAGCTAGCAGCCCCTCGTGTCGCCATGAAGGGAATCCTAAGCTATGAATGCATGCCTCCCAACCGAGGTTCACCTAGCAAAGTGCGAAGTAGCACCCCCCCCACACACTTTCAGTCGGCGGGCCAAAGAGGCATATCTCACCAAGATGGATCGTAAAACGGACCAAGAATAACCCACCTTGGTCGTACAACCTCTCTCTTGTTGTTGGTCAAAGTGATGGCCGTCCATGCGACCCCGGAGATGGGCTAGCTCGGCAATAATCACGCAAGTAGCTAGTCCCCGAAGACAACCACTGCATGTGTGTGGCCCATACATATGTATGGAGAGGTGCGTGTTTGAGTAACAATGGAACAACTTTGATGTGGCACCGTGATTTTGAACTAGAAATCCCCACACTGAGTGAGGATTAGGTTGATGATGCATATGTATGTTACACCACACTTCAAGCCAACGATGGGGATTCATGCATGCATGCGTGCATAGTATATGCGCTCAAACTTAAGGTCTGAATCTCACCATGACCTATATTATGATAACACGAACCAAATGAAGAATCCGCCATGGTAACCTATCTTGTTGTTGGTCAAGGTGATCATGGATGTCCACGTGGGCCCACGAATATATAGGCTTGTCGCTGATAACCACGCGAGGGAGTGTACCATTCGAAGGCAACCACTACATGCATATGTATGGAGGTGATGCGTGCATGCATGTTTGAATACACAACATTGATGTGGCATGTGCGTCAAAAATCATACACTAGCTCCCCACACAGAGCGAGATCGGTTCATGATGTGTCGTTGTACTAGCCACTTCGACTCAATGGGAGGGATTCATGCGTACACATGCATGTGTGTGTGCTCAAACTGTATCATGCATGTCATCCCAGAGCAAAAATAATAATCCCCTCCTAAGTCAAATTAACCTCTCTTGTTGTCAGGCAAAAAGTAGTGATGGACCAAGTGGGCCCATAGATGGAAAGCATCAATATCGCTAATAACCGCTTAAGTGGGTGCGAGAGGACAACCACCACCGCTTTGCATGTGGGCCAAACATATATATGTTGAATACCCAAAATGCACAACTTTGATGTGCCACATGCCTCAAAAACCGTAAACCATGCACCCACACAGAGCGAGGTTCATCAAGCGTACTACATATGATGGTCCCTTTCCCCACTCTTCACCGCATACTATATTCTCCTGCCGGAATATATGTACAACCCAAAAGAACCCTCATCGATGGTGAAATTAATTAACCTCTCCGATGTAGGTCAAAGTGATGCATGCATGCATCGACGATGGCCTCGTGGGCCGACAGATGGAAGTGTCACACGTGAGTGTCCTAGCTAGGATATGCATGTGGCCCAAAAAGGTGTTGTGTGATTTTTGAATAGCCAATTTCACAATTTTGATGTGGCACGTGCCTCGGAAACCGAAAAGTCCCGACACTGAGTGAGGTGTACTTGTTCGCAGACACGTACGTATAGTATATATGCTAGTCCCCTCCCACCTCTTCGACGCGTACTGTATACCACCATAACACAAACAAAAAAGATTCTACCTTGCCGGTCAAATTAACCTCACTGCCGGCTGTTCGTCAAAGTGATGGACGACGACCTCGCGGGCCCATAGAAAGCGTCACACGCGAGTATCGAGTGTTGTATAGGACAACCATCGACTGCATGTGGCCAAAACATGTATGTATGAAAGGGTTGTGTAATGTTTTAAATAACGATTCATGACTCTGATGTGGCACCGGCCTGCCTAACAAAACGGCCAACCCTACTTCAAGCCACCCGCCACCCCCGACGCACACACCCACACACACACCGCGAATCCACCGCAACTACGATGCATGTTAAATTAATTATCCCACGGTGAACATATATGTTACCAAAGGAGGGACGTTTTAGTTTCAAAAAAATCACAGAGATCATTAAGACGTTTTAGTACATTAATTGATTGATTTTGTAAGGGTATAATGTGCAAAAATCAAATTTGAGCTACATGCAAACGTGACAGTGCACCTAAATGGATTGAAAAAACACATGCGTCTCACTGGGTGCATGTTTACCCCCCATCCTCACCACACACACACACAATCCTCTCTCTCCACTTGCATCCTCGATGCCGCTCTCAGTCCTCAAAGCCGTCAGTGTATGAGGATGCCGCCGAGGCGCCCCATCGGAGGGAGTGGCGACGCCGGGGCTGCTAAAGCACCAGAGCACAACGTGGAGATGGAGCCAGAGGTTGCCTTCACCGCCAGCGAGTTATCGCTGCACCCTAACGTCATCGACGGCGTTGAGCTTCCACAACCGGAGGCGGAGTTCCACACCGACTCCGACGACCACTCCGGTGACGACGGACAGTTGGTTAATCATCTATACCTATTTGTATGTCAAATAGATCATAGGGTTTCTTTGGTTACTCCTGCCTCCCCTTTTGGAATAGAAATCCTATGGTTATGTTCTCCCAATCCATGAAATCTGAGTAAGTTCCGTTAGATCCGTGTAGTGTATTGATTGTTTGAATGGTACGGTGATAAGTGATTAGTTGTTGAAAGTGCGTTATATCGACTAGAGGGGGGGGGGTGAATAGGCGATTTTTATGAATTCTTCACTGAGGAATTTGCCGGTGAGGAAATTCCTTAGCGAAGAACTACTTGCAGCGGAATAAGTACTCAGAAGTAAGCATAGGAGAATGCGGGCATGGTCATCATGATGAAATGAAGACAATCAAAGAGTACATAAAGCGTAAACACAAGATATCACAAGATGAAGACAAACAGACTGAAGAAATTGAACTGAGGAAATTGAGAAAGTCTTCGGTCAAAGTCTTCAAACACAGATATGAATGAACACTCAACACAGTAATGAGGAAATGAGAGGGTTGAGGAAATTGAACCGGTAAGGTTGGAGAAGACAATGATTTGGTAGACCAGTTCCAACTGCTGTCTCAGTTGTACGTCTGGTTGGAGCGGCTGAGTATTTAAACTCGAGGACACAGTCCGGACACCCGATCGCTGAGCACGCAGCTCAGACACCAAGTCCTCACCGTATTCTCCTTGAACTAAGGTCACACAGACCTCGTCTAATCACTCGTGGTAAGTCTTCAGGCGACTTCCAAACCTTCACAGACTTGGTCACTCGGCGATCCATAATTCCTCTTGGATGCTCTAGACCATGACGCCTAACCGTCTGGAAGAAGCACATTCTTCAAAGGTAACAAGCGTCGGATCCACGCGAGGATCAATCTCTTGATGATGCTCAATCACTTTGGGTTTGTAGGGTTTGGTGTTTGGGTTTTCCTCACTCGATGATTTTCGCTCAAAGTCCTCGGAGGATGGGTTGCTCTCAAATGACAAGTGTCAAGTTTCTCTCGGAGCAGCCAACCAGCTAGTGGTTGTAGGGGCGGCTATTTATAGCCTAGGGAGCAGCCCGACATGATAAGACATAAATGCCCTTCAATGATATGACCGTTAGGTGGATAACATATTTTGCGACGGTGGCCTTGACACAACAACGGTCGAAAATTTGAATCTCAAATTCCTCAGGGCTATCATGTTCCTCAATATGTAGGCAATCCGCCTTTGGCGAATTCCTAACTCCTCGGTCGAACAAATTCCTCGTGACGGAAGAACTTCGTCTCATCCTTGAAGAAATTGGTGAATCTGTATGAGATTTCAAAGGCTTCACTCGAAGGATTGGTAGGTGTAGGATTTTGAGTTGAGCATCACATGGAAATTTTTCCTTAGTATTTCCTCGACCCCTTTAACGAGACGGTGTTTCCTATCACTCAAGAAAGAGAAAAAAACTACGAAAACAAAAGTCATCACGCTTCATGTTCCTCAAATGAATACCAAGTATTCAAGGTCACACCAATTTCTTCACTTTCAAAGTCTTGAGAAAGTCTTGTAATATCAAAGTCTTGATCGAAGAACTTCATTTTAGGGTCGACTTTCTCTGTAAATATCAAACTCCTCATAGACTTATAGACCTGTGTACACTCACAAACACATTAGTCCCTTAACCTATAAGTCTTCAATACACCAAAATCACTAAGGGCACTAGATGCACTTACAATCTCCCCTTTTGGTGATTGATGACAATATAGGTTAAGTTTTCAATAAGGGATAAACATATGAAGTGTAAATACTGATATTGAGGAATTTGATTGCAAGATATAGAAGAACTCCCCCTGAAGATGTGCATAGTGAGGAATTTGCTTTTGAGGCAATGCACATTTGAAGAGTTGAATCATGGAGTTCTCCCCCTATATCTTGTAATTCATACACGCGTTTGACATATAATATGAAGAATTTGATATGCATGATGAAATATGGTGCTTGATGAAATTTAGCATGCGTGCAATAATATTAATGAGGAACAGGCATGCAAAATAACGCATCAAGAGTATCAGAGCTCAAGAGAATCAGAGCTCAGTGCATCAAAAGTATCAGAGCAGCATCGGGTTTAAGATTACAACTCGATCCAATAAAAGTTTTAGAAGAACGAGAGTTGTAACTTAACTAAACAAATTGCCCATATAATAGACCCGCTTGAAGACTAACTCAAATTTCTCCCCCTTTGTCATCGAATGGCCAAAAGGATCAAAACTGAGGACTAACGCCCCTGAAGAATTTCAAGTTGATGAAGGAGCGCCAGCGTTGTTGGGGTCAGTTGTTGTAGTGGGGCCTGCCGCAGTGTCGTTCAAGTCTTCATTTTCATTAGTGTCTCGCGATGAAGAATAGGAGCTGGCCACCAAGGAAGGAACTTTGACCTTCTTGTATTTCTTCGGAGGAGGTGCAGACCAGTCAATTTCTTCCTTGAGACCCATTGTCGTCAGTTCTTCCGAGTTGTAGACATTTGAAAGAACAGCCCAGGTGCGTTTGAAGGTTTCATGGAGGTAGTAGTGGTTTTCTTCACCGCATTGTGTGTAGAGGTCATGTTGTGAAGAATTGAACCAAACCGACGCTTGACCCATTTATGATTGCGATCAACCTTCCGATGAAGGCGAGGAGTAACTCACGATCAATCATCACCCTGGGTGCCGTGGCTTGAGGACTTTGCTTGGCTGAGTTATTTGTGGCAGAGTCATGTGTGGCAGAGTCATCATTGGTGGAGTAGGATGCAGCTTTGCGAAACTGTCCATCCAATGGACGAATGCCTTCATCGATCACAACAGTGGCCTTGCCCTTGTCATCGGTGAGGTAAATGTCCATTTGAGGACTTCAATCGGGGCAAGTAGGTGCAAAGTGGTTGAGTATCGACCTTGTAATTGAGTGAAGACCTTGTCCTGATGAATCTCATTATCTAAGGCGCATAAGGCTTCAACTCAAATGGTGACATAGCAATGTTTGCCAGAGTCCTCATGAAGAAATCATGGAAGTTGACGGGAACACCATGAATGATATTGAAAAGCATATTCTTCATGATGCCAACGACTTCTTCATCATTTGAGTCGTGGCCTTTGATTGGACTCATTGTCTTCGTCCGAATCCGATAGACAGTCCGAGGCACATACAATAATTCCTTGACGAGGAATTTGGTTCTTGGGGCCTGCCACAGCTTCAAAGGCTTCATCGGCACTTGCATATAGTGATTTGAAAGCTCAGGTTCATTGTAGATACAACGAGCACCATCAAGGGAGGATCGAGTGGTAGAGCACGAAGCAATTCGATTCTTTGGTGCCTTGTAGTGAGTATTTTCGGACATCCATCTAACACCCATGAGTTCACGTCTTGGCGTCTCCGGTGATGTGCAGCGTTGCATAGAATTGAAGAATGAGTTCTTCATTCCAATCACAGATGTCGGTCAGAAATTGAAGTCCCGCATCGTGAAGAACACCGAGGACCTGGCTCAAAGCGTGGCAGAGACTCCATGTCCACATGAGGAATATGTGCATGATCGAAGACTTTGTCTTTGTTGAAGAGCACCGAGGAATAGAAATTGGCTTGACCGGCAGTCCGTAAACGCCTCTTCCTTATCGCAGCAGAATAATATGGATATGTAATCGTGAAGAATACGTGCTCGCCAAGAAATCTTCAGCCTTGAACTTTTGCTTTGTTGAGAAGGGATTCTTTGGCTTTGGCGGTGGAGTGTCGATGAGTTGCATCACTACCTCTGGAATCGCAATCTCGTGTTCTTGGTGAGGAATTTCTTGTTCCTCTACGTCTTGATCGAGGATCAGCGCAGCAAGTTCATCAGCGCTAGTGGCTGGAATTTCTTCATGGGATGATGAAGTGGGATGAGTTTCTTGAGCCCATTTGAGCAGTTGGAGCAGGGACCGAGGAATCTGTTGGATTGGGGTGAAGAGTGGAGAATTTGGATCTTGACTTTCCCAAAAGTCATCGCTCATCACTGGCGTTGTGCTTCCAATATCCACCTCTTCTTCAATTTCCTCAACACCGGCCTCTTCAGCTCTGAACTGATGCATAGGCGAGGAAATGATTGGGGTTGAAGGGATTGCTTTCACTTCAATTTCTTCATCAATCTGCTCTGACGAAGCAGCAGAATGATTTTCTTCATCAGATCCGCTTGGGATCTCATAATCTTCACCAAAAGGAACAAGGTCCTTTGATGGAATTGAGGAAATTGGAACAACATCAATAAGATTTTCAAAGGAGCTGGTCATTGGCTTCATTTTCTTCGCATCCGAAGAATTTGACGCAGCTGATGCTTTCCGTTTCTTCATTGCAGCTCGTTCTGCAGCCTTGGTCTTCTTCACATCAGAGGCAGATGGAAGAATTGGAGTTGGTCTTGGCGCAGGAGGAGCTGAGGAATTTGGTTGATTTTCCTCAGCGCAATCGATGCGATTGCCTCGACTTGTTCGATTTCTTCAGCGCACCACTAGTGGATGCCCGGCAATTTCTTCAAATTTGGAATGGGATCATCAGCCCTGGAACTAGCATTGTCTTGACAGCTGAACTTCATCAGTGGTCTTGGCATGTTCTTCGATCATCTTGGTGAGGCTCCACTGAGGAATTTCTTGTTGCGTTGGGGCAGCAACATTGGTGAATTTCTTCGTCAAAGTTGCGAATCGACTTTGGCTCCTTGCCAATCAGCATAATAGGAGTCAAATTTGTCGTTGAGAGCTTTGATGTCACCGCATCTTGATAAGTTCTTCGATTGTCATCTTGACAACGTTTTTCTTCATGATTTCTCTTTTACATCTGCGATTTCTTGATCTCTCCGGCAGTATCAAATTTCCATTTCTCCTCTTGGATGAAATGACTCGGCATGTGACTTTGACCGGTGTCGATTGAAGTCGAGCATAGGAGTGTTTGGGTCCTTGTGCCGAGATCAATGTAGTCTAGGATCGCTCTTGGATCCAACAAAGAAGGGCATAGGTGTGCCTTTGGCTCTATGGCCCTTTCTTGGCGGTCTCGATGATTTCCATAAGTTCATCATCATCAGCCTCATCATCTTCGTGTAGCTCTTGGAAGGCGACTGTTTCTTCTTGGGACTTCTCATGGTCGCCACGATGTGGCCTCGACTTGAAGTCAGGATCCCCAGCCAGCGTCGCAGAACTTGTCCTTCGTAAATGACAAAAGGGCTCGATGGCGATGTAGAATGGCAAATTGTTGACAGCGAGCCGAGAAGATCAACGGCGGGCCATGGATGAGATCAACGACGGTTGAACCCGAGGGGTTGGGGTGGGCCACTTAACTGTGACATAGCCCGCCTCAGCCGTCATTGCCGATGACCTCGATGTCGTGAGCGGTGGCCGAGACGTGCCCGCATACTCTAGCCCACTGCTTGAGTGCCTGCGGCCAGTAATGGTCGTCAGCTTCCTCGGCGATGTCGGGCGAAGAGACTGCTATTTATCTCTTTTGGGCCAGCCCTCCTCGAGCTCCACGGAAGCGAGCCGGGCTTAGGCCGCGACGCCTAGAGTGGGGATGGGGATGGGGATATATGGGAAAGGGGCGTTTGGCAGGTGTCATCTAAGAAACTCGTGGTGGCCTGGGTATGGAGATCGGTGGGTAAGCTGCACGAGAAAACCGTAGATGTTGATAATGGAGGCCTTGCGGCGGCAAGGGGGACGTTGCTAGGGTTTTGAGCGAGGGGTGTGTGTGTGTGTGTGTGACGCCGAGGAGGTTTTGGTGTGTGTGTGTGTGTGTGTGTGTGTGTGTGTGTGTGAGGGGGCGGTGTTTGAGGAAATGACACGGTACTAAAAATTTTACTACGCTGGAGTCAAATGCGGAGTGAAATGTTGAGCTATTGAAAATTTTGATGATAGTGCATCGCACATGGTCCGGAGATAACAACCGTGTGTTATGAAATGAAAAACCTCGAGCGGGTAGATATTTTCTAGGGATGCATGCGGATTGGGAACAAGAAACATCGACACGGTCCGGAGATAACAACCGTGTGTTATGAAACAGAAAAACCCTCGAGACGGTAGATATTTTCTAGGATACAAGCGGATTGGGAATAAGAAACATCGCACACCGTCCAAGATAACAACCGTGCGTTATGAAACAGAAAAACCCTCGAGGTGGGCAGATATTTTTGAGAGGGGGAGCCTCGTGGAGCCCAATGTACTGTGCGGATGTGTGCGTGACTGGGGCACCGGCGTGGCACACGGTTAGTTTGAGGAACTGCGGTCTGCATAGGGCCATCCGACTTGTCTAATCTTCATAAATTTGGCGAAAAATGACGTGGGAGAGGGCCAGAACATGAACACACTTGCATGTGGACCAAATTTATGTATCAAAAGGGTGGCTTGGTTTTCAAATACCAAATGCAACTTCGATGTGGCACCTCTCTCGCAAAGCGCATGGTATTGCTTGCCCCACCCCACCCCCTCGTGTTGGCACGAAGGGAATCCTAAGCTATGAATGCATGCCCCTCCCCCCAACCGAGGTTCACCTAGCAAAGTGCGAAGTAGCTAGCAGCCCCCCTCCTCCCTCGTGTCGGCACGAAGGGAATCCTAATCTATGAATGCATGCCGCCCAACTGAGGTTCATTCACCTAGCAAAGTGCTTAAGTAGCTAGCAGCCCCCCTCCTCGTGGTCGGCACGAAGGGAATCCTAAGCTATGAATGCATGCCCCCCAACCGAGGTTCACCCTAGCAAAGTGCGGTAGCTAGCAGCCCCTCCCTCGTGGTCGGCACGAAGGGAATCCTAAGCTATGAATGCATGCCCCCAACCGAGGTTCACCCTAGCAAAGTAGCTAGCAGCCCCGCCTCCCTCGTGGTCGGCACGAAGGGAATCCTAAGCTATGAATGCATGCCCCCAACCGAGGTTCACCTAGCAAAGTGCAAAGTAGCTAGCAGCCCCCTCCTCGTGGTCGGCACGAAGGGATTCCTTGCTATGAATGCATGCCCCCAACCGAGGTTCACCTAGCAAAGTGTGAAGTAGCTAGAAGCCCCCTCGTGTCGGCACGAAGGGAATCCTAAGCTATGAATGCATGCCCCCCCCCAACCGAGGTTCACCTAGCAAAGTGCGAAGTAGCTAGCAGCCCCCCTCGTGTCGCCATGAAGGGAATCCTAAGCTATGAATGCATGCCTCCCAACCGAGGTTCACCTAGCAAAGTGCGAAGTAGCACCCCCCCCACACACTTTCAACAAGGGCCAAAGAGGCATATCTCACCAAGATGGATCGTAAAACGGACCAAGAATAACCCACCTTGGTCGTACAACCTCTCTCTTGTTGTTGGTCAAAGTGATGGCCGTCCATGCGACCTCGAGATGGGCTAGCTCGGCAATAATCACGCAAGTAGCTAGTCCCTCAAGACAACCATCATGATGTGTGTGGCCCATACATATGTATGGAGAGGTGCGTGTTTGAGTAACAATGGAACAACTTTGATGTGGCACCGTGATTTTGAACTAGAAATCCCCACACCGAGTGAGGATTAGGTTGATGATGCATATGTATGTTACACCACACTTCAAGCCAACGATGGGGATTCATGCATGCATGCGTGCATAGTATATGCGCTCAAACTTAAGGTCTGAATCTCACCATGACCTATATTATGATAACACGAACCAAATGAAGAATCCGCCATGGTAACCTATCTTGTTGTTGGTCAAGGTGATCATGGATGTCCACGTGGGCCCACGAATATATAGGCTTGTCGCTGATAACCACGCGAGGGAGTGTACCATTCGAAGGCAACCACTACATGCATATGTATGGAGGTGATGCGTGCATGCATGTTTGAATACACAACATTGATGTGGCATGTGCGTCAAAAATCATACACTAGCTCCCCACACAGAGCGAGATCGGTTCATGATGTGTCGCTGTACTAGCCACTTCGACTCAATGGGAGGATTCATGCGTACACATGCATGTGTGTGTGCTCAAACTGTATCATGCATGTCATCCCGAGCAAAAATAATAATCCCTCCTAAGTCAAATTAACTCTCTTGTTGTCGGGCAAAAGTAGTGATGGACCAAGTGGGCCCATAGATGGAAAGCATCAATATCGCTAATAACCGCTAAGTGGGTGCGAGAGGACAACCACCACCGCTTGCATGTGGGCCAAACATATATATGTTGAATACCCAAAATGCACAACTTTGATGTGCCACATGCCTCAAAAACCGTAAACCATGCACCCACACAGAGCGAGGTTCATCAAGCGCATTACATATGATGGTCCCTTTCCCCACTCTTCACCAAGATACTATATTCTCCTGCCGAATATATGTACAACCCAAAAGAACCCTCATCGATGGTGAAATTAATTAACCTCTCCGATGTAGGTCAAAGTGATGCATGCATGCATCGACGATGGCCTCGTGGGCCGACAGATGGAAGTGTCACACGTGAGTGTCCTAGCTAGGATATGCATGTGGCCCAAAAAGGTGTTGTGTGATTTTTGAATAGCCAATTTCACAATTTTGATGTGGCACGTGCCTCGGAAACCGAAAAGTCCCGACACTGAGTGAGGTGTACTTGTTCGCAGACACGACGATAGTATATATGCTAGTCCCTCCCACCTCTTCGACGCTGCATCAGATACCACCATAACACAAACAAAAAGATTCTACCTTGCCGGTCAAATTAACCTCACCGCCGGCTGTTCGTCAAAGTGATGGACGACGACCTCGGGCCCATAGAAAGCGCCACACGCGAGTATCGAGTGTTGTATAGGACAACCATCGATCGCATGTGGCCAAAACATGTATGTATGAAAGGGTTGTGTAATGTTTTAAATAACGATTCATGACTCGATGTGGCACCGCCTGCCTAACAAAACGGCCAACCCTACTTCAAGCCACCCGCCACCCCGACGCACACACCCCACACACACACCGCGAATCCACCGCAACTACGATGCATGTTAAATTAATTATCCCACGGTGAACATATATGTTACCAAAGGAGGGACGTTTTAGTTTCAAAAAAATCACAGAGATCATTAAGACGTTTTAGTACATTAATTGATTGATTTTGTAAGGGTATAATGTGCAAAAATCAAATTTGAGCTACATGCAAACGTGATAAAGGCACCTAAATGGATTGAAAAAACACATGCGCCTCTTTGGGTGCATGTTTACCCCCATCCTCACCACACACACACACAATCCTCTCTCTCCACTTGCATCCTCGATGCCGCTCTCAGTCCTCAAAGCCGTCAGTGTATGAGGATGCCGCCGAGGCGCCCCATCGGAGGGAGTGGCGACGCCGGGGCTGCTAAAGCACCAGAGCACAACGTGGAGATGGAGCCAGAGGTTGCCTTCACCGCCAGCGAGTTATCGCTGCACCCTAACGTCATCGACGGCGTTGAGCTTCCACAACCGGAGGCGGAGTTCCACACCGACTCCGACGACCACTCCGGTGACGACGGACAGTTGGTTAATCATCTATACCTATTTGTATGTCAAATAGATCATAGGGTTTCTTTGGTTACTCCTGCCTCCCCCTTTTTGGAATAGAAATCCTATGGTTATGTTCTCCCAATCCATGAAATCTGAGTAAGTTCCGTTAGATCCGTGTAGTGTATTGATTGTTTGAATGGTACAGCTGATAAGTGATTAGTTGTTGAAAGTGCGTTATATCGACTAGAGGGGGGGGGGTGAATAGGCGATTTTTATGAATTCTTCACTGAGGAATTTGCCGGTGAGGAAATTCCTTAGCGAAGAACTACTTGCAGCGGAATAAGTACTCGAAGTAAGCATAGGAGAATGCGGCATGGTCATCATGATGAAATGAAGACAATCAAAGAGTACATAAAGCGTAAACACAAGATATCACAAGATGAAGACAAACAGATCAAGAAATTGAACCGAGGAAATTGAGAAAGTCTTCGTCAAAGTCTTCAAACACAGATATGAATGAACACTCAACACAAGAATGAGGAAATGAGAGGGTTGAGGAAATTGAACCGTAAGGTTGGAGAAGACAATGATTTGGTAGACCAGTTCCAACCTGCTGTCTCGCTTGTACGTCTGTTGGAGCGGCCGAGTATTTAAACTCGAGGACACACAGCCCCGGACACCCATCGCTGAGCACGCAGCTCAGACACCAAGTCCTCACCGTATTCTCCTTGAACTAAGGTCACATGCACTCGCCTAATCACTCGTGGTAAGTCTTCAGCGACTTCCAAACCTTCACAGACTTGGTCACTCGGCGATCCATAATTCCTCTTGATGTTTCTAGACCATGACGCCTAACCGTCTGAAGAAGCACATTCTTCAAAGGTAACAAGCGCCGGATCCACGCAGGATCAATCTCTTGATGATGCTCAATCACTTTGGGTTTGTAGGGTTTGGTGTTTGGGTTTTCCTCACTGATGATTTTCGCCAAAGTCCCTGAGGATGGGTTGCTCTCAAATGACAAGTGTCAAGTTTCTCTCGGAGCAGCCAACCAGCTAGTGGTTGTAGGGGGCGGCTATTTATAGCCTAGGGAGCAGCCCGACATGATAAGACATAAATGCCCTTCAATGATATGACCGTTAGGTGGATAAGATATTTTATGGACAGGTGGCAAGAAGACAACAACGGTCGAAAATTTGAATCTCAAATTCCTCGTGGCTATCATGTTCCTCAATATGTAGGCAATCCAAGATCTGGCGAATTCCTAACTCCTCGCCGAATAAATTCTCAATGACTGTAAGAACTTCGTCTCACATCAAGAAATTGACTGAATCTGTATGAGATTTCCAAAGGCTTCACTCAAGGGATTGGTAGGTGTAGGATTTTGAGTTGAGCATCACATGGAAATTTTTCCTTAGTATTTCCTCGACCCCCTTTAACAGTACGGTGTTTCCTATCACTCAAGAAAGAGAAAAAAAAACTACGAAAACAAAAGTCATCACGCTTCATGTTCCTCAAATGAATACCAAGTATTCAAGGTCACACCAATTTCTTCACTTTCAAAGTCTTCAGAAAGTCTTCAGAATATCAAAGTCTTCAGTCGAAGAACTTCATTTTTAGGGGTCGACTTTCTCTGTAAATATCAAACTCCTCATAGACTTATAGACCTGTGTACACTCACAAACACATTAGTCCCTTAACCTATAAGTCTTCAATACACCAAAATCACTAAGGGGCACTAGATGCACTTACAATCTCCCCCTTTTTGGTGATTGATGACAATATAGGTTAAGTTTTCAATGGGGATAAACATATGAAGTGTAAATACTGATATTGAGGAATTTGATTGCAAGATATAGAAGAACTCCCCCTGAAGATGTGCATAGTGAGGAATTTGCTTTTGAGGCAATGCACATTTGAAGAGTTGAATCATGGAGTTCTCCCCCTATATCTTGTAATTCATACACGCGTTTGACATATAATATGAAGAATTTGATATGCATGATGAAATATGGTGCTTGATGAAATTTAGCATGCGTGCAATAATATTAATGAGGAAATGTGCATGCAAAATAACGATCAAGAGTATCGAGCTCAAGAGAATCGAGCTCGAAGGCATCAAAAGTATCGAGCAGCATCGGGTTTAAGATTACAACTCGATCCAATAAAAGTTTTAGAAGAACGAGAGTTGTAACTTAACTAAACAAATTGCCCATATAATAGACCCGCTTGAAGACTAACTCAAATTTCTCCCCCTTTGTCATCGAATGGCCAAAAGGATCAAAACTGAGGACTAACGCCCCTGAAGAATTTCAAGTTGATGAAGGAGCGCCAGCGTTGTTGGGGTCAGTTGTTGTAGTGGGGCCTGCCGCAGTTGTCGCTCAAGTCTTCATTTTCATTAGTGTCTCGCGATGAAGAATAGGAGCTGGCCACCAAGGAAGGAACTTTGACCTTCTTGTATTTCTTCTGAGGAGGTGCAGACCACCAATTTCTTCCTTGAGACCCATTGTCGCCAGTTCTTCCGAGTTGTAGACATTTGAAAGAACAGCCAAAGCGCTTGAAGGTTTCATGGAGGTAGTAGTGGTTTTTCTTCACCGCATTGTGTGTAGAGGTCATGTTGTGAAGAATTGAACCAAACCGACGCTTGACCCATTTATGATTGCGATCAACCTTCCGATGAAGACCGAGGAGTAACTCACGATCAATCATCACCCCGGTGCCGTGGCTTGAGGACTTTGCTTATTGAGTTATTTGTGGCGAGTCATGTGTGGCGAGTCATCATTGGTGGAGTAGGATGCAGCTTTATAAACTGTCCATCCAATGGACGAATGCCTTCATCGATCACAACAAAGGGCCTTGCCCTTGTCATCACCGAGGTAAATGTCCATTTGAGGACTTCAATCGGGGGCAAGTAGGTGCAGTGGTTCAGAGTATCAGCCTTGTAATTGAGTGAAGACCTTGTCCTGATGAATCTCATTATCTAAGGCGCATAAGGCTTCAACTCAAATGGTGACATAGCAATGTTTGCCGAGTCCTCATGAAGAAATCATGGAAGTTGACGGAACACCATGAATGATATTGAAAAGCATATTCTTCATGATGCCAACGACTTCTTCATCATTTGAGTCGTGGCCTTTGATAGGACTCATTGTCTTCGCTGTAATCCGATAGACAGTCCGAGGCACATACATAATTCCTTGACGAGGAATTTGGTTCTTGGGGCCTGCCCTCGCTTCAAAGGCTTCATCAAGACTTGCATATAGTGATTTGAAAGCTCGGGTTCATTGTAGATACAACGAGCACCATCAAGGGAGGATCGAGTGGTAGAGCACGAAGCAATTCATTGTCGGTGCCTTGTAGTGAGTATTTTCGACATCCAGCCTAACACCCATGAGTTCACGCCTTCAGCGCCTCCGGTGATGTGCAGCGTTGCATAGAATTGAAGAATGAGTTCTTCATTCCAATCACGATGTCGCAGCAGAAATTCGAAGTCCCGCATCGTGAAGAACACCGAGGACCTGGCTCAAAGCGCAAGGAGACTCCATGTCCACATGAGGAATATGTGCATGATCAAGACTTTGTCTTTGTTGAAGAGCACCGAGGAATAGAAATTGGCTTGACCGGCAGTCCGTAAACGCCTCTTCCTTATGCGAGCGTAATAATATGGATTGTAATCGTGAAGAATACGTGTCGCCAAGAAATCTTCAGCCTTGAACTTTTGCTTTGTTGAGAAGGGATTCTTTGGCTTTGGCAAAGGAGTGTCGATGAGTTGCATCACTACCTCGGAATCGCAATCTCGTGTTCTTCAGCCGAGGAATTTCTTGTTCCTCTACACGCGAGCCCGAGGATCAGCAGAAGAAGTTCATCGGCGCTTAGTGGCTGGAATTTCTTCATGGATGATGAAGTGGGATGAGTTTCTTCAGAGCCCATTTGAACAGTTGGAACAGGGACCGAGGAATCTGTTGGATTGGGGTGAAGAGTGGAGAATTTGGATCTTGACTTTCCCAAAAGTCATCGCTCATCATCGGGCGTTGTGCTTCCAATATCCACTCTTCTTCAATTTCTCAACACCGCCTCTTCACTCTGAACCGATGCATAGGCGAGGAAATGATTGGGGTTGAAGGGATTGCTTTCACTTCAATTTCTTCATCAATCTGCTCGACGAAGCAAGCAGAATGATTTTCTTCATCGATCCGCTTGGGATCTCATAATCTTCACCAAAAGGAACAAGGTCCTTTGATGGAATTGAGGAAATTGGAACAACATCAATAAGATTTTCAAAGGAGCTGGTCATTGGCTTCATTTTCTTCGTGATCCAAGAATTTGACGCAGCTGATGCTTTCCGTTTCTTCATTGCAGCTCGCTCGCAGCCTTGGTCTTCTTCACATCGAGGCGATGGAAGAATTGGAGTTGGTCTTGGCGCAGGAGGAGCCGAGGAATTTGGTTGATTTTCCTCAGCGAATCGATGCGCTTGTTCTCGACTTGTTCGATTTCTTCAGCGCACCACTAGTGGATGCCCCGCAATTTCTTCGGCGGGTGGAATGGGATCATCAGCCCGAACTAGCATTGTCTTCAGCCTTTGAACTTCATCACGGTGTTGGCATGTTCTTCACCATCGAATGAGGCTCCACCGAGGAATTTCTTGTTGCGTTGGGGCAGCAACATTGGTGAATTTCTTCGTCAAAGTTGATTTAATCTGACTTTGGCTCCTTGCCAATCAGCATAATAGGAGTCAAATTTGTCGTTGAGAGCTTTGATGTCACCGCATCTTGATAAGTTCTTCGCTTGTCATCTTGACAACGTTTTTCTTTAGCGATTTCTCTTTCAGATCTGCGATTTCTTGATCTCTCCGTCAGATCAAATTTCCATTTCTCCTCTTGGATGAAATGACTCAAGATGTGACTTTGACCAGTGTCGATTGAAGTCGCATAGGAGTGTTTGGGTCCTTGTGCCGAGATCAATGTAGTCTAGGATCGCTCTTGGATCCAACAAAGAAGGGCATAGGTGTGCCTTTGGCTCTAGCGGCCCTTTCTTGGCGGTCTCGATGATTTCCGCAAGTTCATCATCATCAGCCTCATCATCTTGTGTAGCTCTTGGAAGGCTAACTGTTTCTTCTTGGGACTTGGCCGAGGACCTCGCTCAACTGTGGCCTTAGTCTTCAGCAGAGTCGGGCCAGATGAAGACTTTGGTGCGGTGAGGAACTTGTCAAACACCAGAGGCAATGGAGATGCTGCAGTCCTTTGGCACATGGCCGATGCACAGTGCCGAGGACTTTGTCGGAACTGCCGAGGACTTGGCAGGAGCTGCCGAGGACTTTGAAGGAGCCGAGGATTTTGGAGGAGCAGAACAAAGATGAGGAATTTGCCGTGAGGGCACAAATGAGGAACTTGGCCGTGAGGGCACTGCTGGTGAAGCACTTGGCTTGTGTGCGGGCTTCTTTGCCATAGATTTTCTTGGCTTGACAGAGGCCTCAATGGCAGCAGCAGAGCAGAGTCCTCATTGAATTTCCTCACCGCCTCGTTGGCTTGTCTTGCCAATTTGGCTTGGCGCTTGGCCCATTCTTCAGAAAGTCCTCACCACGCTTGATGATGGTGGGGTCACTTCTTGACCAGTGCCAATGGAGCTCTTGGGCATGGAGGATTCAAGCGAATTTCTTCATGTACTTTGGAGTTACATATCTGTATCCCTCCATTCCCTTGCCCATCTCCGCTCAATCCTTTGAATGCGCACCTTTGCGCTGATTTTTGTTTTCTTTGCGAACTCGGCTTCATCAGTGTGCAATAATCAGCATATATTTCCTCGTGGATTTCAAACGCAATCATGACCTCAGCCTCTTTCTTCCTTTCTCGTGGCTTCTTTCCTTTCGCCATATTCTTGGTGAGGAATTTGAACAAATGAATTCTCTAAAGAGGTATGCAACTTTTCTTCGAGGAACGTGCAAATGAGTTAAGTTGATGAGAACCTAGTGATTCAAAGAATGACATGAGTACCGTGAGCAGAGTATAGTTGCGAGGAATTTTGGAGAGGTCATATGCGTTCTCAGAAGGTTTTTTTAAAAAGAACTAGTTTGAGGAATTTAACCAGATGAGCCTTGAAGAATTTCACTAAGCAATCTTTGTCTTAGGTTCCAGAGTTGTATAGATCGAGGATCCACACAATTGAGGAATCTTGAAGAAAATCATTGCTTACAGAAACGAATCAAGAGCATATTTTGTTTGAGGTGTTCATATGTGTGAAGATTTGAAGAATAAACACCTTTGAAGATTTTCAGGAAGGTTTGAGAATCAAAGCGAGTAATAAAAGTAACTTTTAATTACCCGAACTGAAGAACACGACGAACTAAGAAGAACAGATGGGAAGTTCGTCAGTTCAGATCTTCCACACCCTAACTCGGCGGAGGAAGACTGCTACGGCGACGGCGGAGTGAAGATTTCCGCGGTTGGCGCGAGTACGTCGGCGACGAGGTCGAGGCAGTGAAGCTCTTCCTCACCGGCGACGACGGAGTAGCGGCGGCGCTAGGGTTTGAGAAGCTCGAGCGAGAGAGAGCGGTCGAGCGGAGTAAAGGAAGTGAGGAAGGGGAGAGGGGGTATATATAGCCACGGTGAAAAAACTGTTCGCCCGAAGATTTGGGACGAACGTGCCCCTGACCCTTCTCATTCGCTTGACATGTGTCACCCATGTACTGAAAGGTGGAGATCGTGTTAGATCGTGGGTGAATAGATAAATCCATCGTGGGATGCGGAATGGTTTGAGCGGCAAAACCGAAAGTTTGGATAAGATCAGTTATAAAGTTCCGTTCGCAATTTCTTCAGCTGACAAGGACACCGTGAAGATTTTGAACGAGTTTCAAATAGAACGCACATGAAGAATTTGTGAATAGATTGGGTTGAGTATAGCATAGAGGGGGAAGGGTCCGATCACATTCACTTAGCAGAAAAAGCAACTTGAAGAATTAGCCATAAGTGAATGTTGTAGAGGACATAAACCCATATATATATATATAGCTAATGAAGAAAAACGACGGAAACAGTGAAGATTTTGAAAAGTTGAAGAATTTGAAAAACTGAAGAATTTCAAAACTGAGGAAAACTCAAATTGAAGATTTTCAACTTTGGTGGTGGCGTGACCCATCAGATAAGAATGATGATTTCAGACACCGCGTACAATTGTTGTAGGGTTCTGAGAATCAAATTCTTCATTAATTTCTTCACACTTAGAGAGTTATTCTTCATTGATTGAAGAAAAACGTTTCTTCATGTGTTGCACATCTAAGTCATCAATTTTGCATAAGTATCAGGATGTGTGTCCTTTTCAAAGAACATTCGAAGATTCTAAGATATTTAGCTCACACCGCAACTTGATAAATCTCTTCTCATCCAAGGGCTTAGTGAAGATATCGGCTAGTTGTTCTTCAGTCTTCACATGCTCGATGGAGATGTCGCCCTTCAACACATGATCACGAAGAAAATGATGACGAATTTGAATGTGCTTTGTCTTCGAGTGCTGAACTGGGTTGTGAGCAATCTTGATGGCACTCTCATTGTCACAGTAGAGAGGCACATTCTTCACGTTGATGCCGTAGTCCTTGAGAGTTTGCTTCATCCACAGCAATTGAGCACAACACGAGCCAGCAGCAATGTATTGAGCTTCCACATGAGAGATGTGATACGCAGTTCTGCTTTCTTCGAGGACCAATGCACCAAAGATCGTCCGAGGAAATGACAAGTACCAGATGTTGACTTGCGGTCCACACGATCACCAAAGATAGTCGAGTCGTAATATCCAATGAGATCAAAAGTAGAGCCCTTGGTGTACCATAATCCTAGTGTTGGTGTGTGAGCTAGATATCTAAGAATATGCTTCACAGCCTTATGGTGTGATTCCTTGGTGTAGCTTGAAATCGGGCACACATGCAAACACTAAGCATTATATCCGCCTAGATGCACATAAGTACAATAGAGAACCAATCATGGAGCGGTATACCTTGTGATCAAGTCAATACCATTTTCATCGATTGCATAGATGGCCATTTGTGGGCATAGGAATTTTGACACCTTTGCAATATTGCATGCCGAATTTCTTCGTGACATCTTTGAGGTATTTCTCCGAGATATGAATATGCCATTGTGTTGTTGACGAATTTGAAGACCTAAGAAGAATTTCAACTCTCCCATCATAGACATTTGATATTCTTCACTCATCATATAGGCAAATTCATCACTATAACGCTGGTCAAGACATCCAAAGATAATATCATCAACATATATTTGGCACACAAACAGTTCACCATCATATGATTTAGTAAAGAGAGTAGGGTCGAGTGAACTGGTGTGAAGCCATTCTTCATGAAGAATTCCTTCAATGTATCATACCACGCCTGTGGGGCTTGTTTGAGACCATAGAGGGCCTTGTTGAGTCTCAAGACTTTGTCGATTCTTTGGATCTTCAAAACCTGGGGTTGAGCAACATATACTTCTTCCTCAAGCTTACCATTGAGGAATGCACTTTTCACATCCATTTGATATAAAGTGATATTGTGATGGTAAGCATAGGCAAGTAATATGAATAGACTCAAGTCTAGCAACAGTGCAAAAGTTTCATCGAAATCAATTCCTTCAACCTGTGTAGCCTTGAGCTACAAGTCGTGCCTTATTCCTCACCACAAGGCCATTTTCATCTTGCTTGTTGCGGTAGATCCACTTTGTGCCAATGATATTATGCTTGCGAGGATCCGGACGTTTGACCGGTTCCGGACATTGTTGAGCTCGAATCGATGTAATTCTTCTTGCATGGCCTGAATCCACTCAGCTCGAAATGCTTCATCTACCTTAGTGGGCTCTATGATAGAGACAAAAGCATAGTGCCCACAAAGTTAGATAAATGTGAAGCTTTTGAGCGTGAGAGGACCGGCGCTTCAATGTCATCGATGATCTTGTCAACTTGCACTTCTTTTGCAACGCGAGGATGAGCTGGTTGTCGCCGAGGAATTTGATCATTTTCCTCAAAGACCATTGTCTTCAAAGATTATCTTCAGTGCATCACCGACGTTCTTCACAGACAGAATGAATTCTTCAGCAGATTCTTCAAGAGGAATGACATCCTCGCTGCCTTGAACTTGATAGATTCCTCGGTGCTGGTTCATCTAACACGAAGGTAGGTGCTCTCTTTGCGCAGCCATTAGTTTCATCGAATCAAGACATCTACAATATCAACAATCTTGTGAAGAGCGATGTTGAATACTCAGAGGTGTGTGAGTCCTTTCCGAACCAAGCATAAAACCTTCATGTGGTTTCGTGCAAATTTAGAATTGTGATGAGGATCTCTAATCCAGCATTTAGCAATCAAGACTTTGAAATAACTCACATTGGGTTTCTTGTCGGTGAGGAGTTCATAGGCAGTCTTCTTGAAGAATTTGTGAAGATATACTGCTGATGATGTGGCACGCGGTATCAATTGCATCAATCCAAAACGACTAGGCGTTTTGTATTCATCAAGCATAGTGTGAGCCATCTCAACAAGAGTTCTGTTCTTGCGCCCACGACGCCATTTTGCCGAGGAGTATAGGGAGAAGATAACTCATGAGTAATACCAAGTTCATCAAGATAGGCATCAAGACCGAATTCTTGAACTCAGTTCCATTGTCACCCCGATGTGTCCGATCTTCACACCAAAGTTAGTTGAAGCCCTCGAGGAAAATCGCTTGAAGACTTCCCGCACTTCATTTTGTAAGTAACAATGTGTACCCATGTGTAACGAGAGTAATCATCAACAATAACAAAGCCATATAGAGATGCATCATTAGTGACTGCTGAGTAATGATTAGGACCAAAGAGGTCCATGTGAAGCAATTCAAGGACGAGTAGTGGTCATGATAGTCTTCATTTGGATGCTTGGCCTTGGTCATTTTTCCAGATTCACGTGCTCCACACAAGTGATCCTTGAGGAATTTGACATTCTCAATGCCAATGACATGCTTCTTCTTTGCAAGCGTGTGCAAATTCCTCATGCCTGCGTGACTAAGTCGCCGATGCCATAGCCAGCCTTCTCAAGCTTTTGCAAGTAGACACACGGCTGGTTGTGGTCCCAGAGAGAAATCAACAATATACAAGTCTCTTCTCCTAAAGCCTTCAAGACTTTGGAATTGTCACTTCCATAATCACAACACAACGATATTTGCCAAAGATAACAACCATATCAAGATCACAAAGCATTGAGATCGACATGAGGTTGTATCCTAAGGACTCAACAAGCATGACTTTGTCCATGTGTATGTCCTTAGAGATCGCAACCTTACCAAGACCCAATACCGACTTTTGCCTTTGTCAAGAAAGATGATATGCTTCAGATGTGACGGTGATAAGGAGAATCCATCAATAGATTCACCGGTCATGTGATTTGTACATCCACTATCGAGAACCCACTCGGTGGTTTTGGGTTGATCATCCCGCAGATGAATTAGTGTAACTTACGATCTCATATACTTCATTAGTGAAGAATATGATATCAAGTTCATCGATGAATTTCATCAGCAAAGATAATGATAAGAAGTATGAGGACGTGTGAAATGAAAGTTCATTTCATCATGATTAGCCTCGCCCTTTCGAGCATTTTTGTCGTCCCCAAAGAAATTCTTCAGACGCTTAATGCACGCCTAGAGACCTGACCCTGCAGAAGAGGTTAGTTCTTTTCTTCACCACCCACATCTCAAGGGGTGGCAAAGAGTTCATCACTCATGAAAGCACCATATGAGAATGGTGGCATAGAGGCCAATCCATTTCGCTTCACATAAGAGGGGTTAGGTAAGCATATGAATAAGCAGAGAAATTCTTCGAGGACTTATGAACATATTGGTTTGAAGAATAATGCACATATTCATAGCCCTTAGCTCTACCTGCAAAAGCGAGTTGTTAGCACGATGATAATCATATGAGGACTTTGATCCTTTTGAGGAATTTGATCCACGTGAGTAATTTGGTCCGTATGAGGACTTGGATCCATATGAAGAATTTGGTCCATATGAAGAGTTTGATCTGGGGTTCCTATTCTTCACGTGTGGTGTCATGAGGACATTCACCAAGACTTTCAAGGCACTTTTGGGAACCCAGATTTTCTTCATAGGGGAACCGCTCCTGCAGCTTAGTGCCAACATATCTAGCAAATACTTCATCATTCTGATTTTTGAACAGTTTATAGTTGGAGTCAAATGACTCATCAGAAGAATGAGGAGATTCGCATGTAAAGCCAGATAAGTTAGATGGATCAACTGGAGGTCCCTTTGCAGCAACCCATGAGGTTTTGGGATACTGCTCAGGCTTCCAATATGTTCCATCAGCGTTGAGTTTCCTCTCAAAGGCAATACCCTCTTTCCTAGGGTTCCTGTTGAGGATCTTCTTTTTAAGCACATCACAAAGAGTCTGATGCCCTTTGAGGCTTTTGTACATGCCTGTCATGTACAATTCCTTCAGCCCTGCATCGTCAGTTATACTATCAATGTCCTCAGATGAGGAATTAGTGATAGCAGAGGCAGGTGAAGAATTTGTAACAGTTGAAGCATTTGAACATTCATGTGAAGAATTAGCAGATTCACGATCAATGCACTTTAAGCATGGAGGAACAAATTCTTCCTGAGAAGCGCTGATTTGTTGAGCAAGTAATGAATCGCGCTCCTTCTGAAGATCTTCATAACTCACTCTTAGCTTCTCAAGATCTTGCTTTCTTTGAAGAAATTCATAAGAAAGTTTCTCATGATCGACAAGAGAGTGTTATGATGACCTTGAAGGTTGTCAAACCTAGATCAAGTCTCAAGATTTTCATCGAGGGCTTTAATGCGATCCATTTCTTCACCTAACATATCAACACTCTTATCTAGCATGTTTTGAACCTTTTCAAAAGCCCTTTGTTGTTTTACAGCAATCTTAGCAAGTTTTGAGTAATCGGGCTTTAGATCTTCATCGATTCATTTTCACTAGATTCGAGGAGGTATATTTGAGTACCTTGGCACCCTTTGCCATGAAGCAATAGGTGGGAGCGTAGTCATCACTATCTTCATCAGCTTTGTTGGTGAGGTCATTTTCTTCAGAGTTGAAGATGGACTTGCTGACGAAAGCAGTAGCGAGAGCTAGACTCGCCACACCAAACTCAGATTCTTCTGATGCCTCCTCTTCCTCATGTTCCCCAGATTCAGCTTCTGAGTCCATTTCCTTGCCAATGAATGCCCGAGCCTTCTTGGAGCTGCTTTTCTTGTGAGAAGAGGGCTTAGAGGATTTTGATGATGAAGATTTCGACGATTTATTCTTCTTCTTAGCGTCATCAGAACTGTAATCCTTGTATTTCTTCTTCTTTAATTCCTTTTCCCACTTAGGACAATGTTGAATGTAGTGACCAGGTTTCTTGCATTTGTGGCAAAGTCTTCTTATAATCACCGGATGAGGAATCACCGCTTCTTGAGGATTTTCCAAAGCGACCACGCCTTGAGAACTTCGAATTTCTTCACGAGCGGTGCTAGCTCTCGCTTAATTCTTCAGATCTCCAAGGCTACTACCGAGTCTTCACACTCAGATTCGACACACGCCTTGGCCTTCGTGGCACGTGTTTTCCATAGCTAGAACCATAGAGATCTCTTTCAAAGAAGTCGAACTCATGAGTATTTAGCCTCTCGAGGATATCACTGGATCAAGTGACTTGTAGTCAAGACGCTCTTGTATCATCGGTGCGAGTATCAAATGAGGAATCGTTTATCTCAATAATTTCTTCACCACCTCATGGTCGGTGATGTCATGGCACCAAGCGCTTGAAGCTCATTTGAGATGTCGGTGAGGCGATCAAGGCTTGTTGAACATTTTCGTTGTCGAGTCTTTTGAAGCGGTTGAAGAGATTGCGAAGAACATCAACTCGAGAGTCACGCTGAGTTGAGACTCCTTCATTTACTTTGGACAGCTGTCCCGGATGAGCTTAGCAGTTTCCAAATCACTCACTCTTCCATATTGTCCTTTGCTCGGATGGCCACATATGATATTCTTCGCTTGAGAATCGAGTTGCTTGAATCTCTTCACATCGGCAGCATTCGGAGAAGGTGTGGTGAGGGAACACCATTTTGCACAACATACCGTAGATCGTTGTCAATTGCCTCAAGATGCATTCGCATCTTGTTCTTCCAAAGAGGGTAGTCCGTCCCATCAAAGGTAGGACACCCGCCGAGACCTTGATCATACCTGCGGTCGACATAACTAAAACTCCGTGGTTAAACCAAAATCACACGTAACAAGGGAGTACCTTGCTCGATACCAATTGAAAGTGTTATATCGACTAGAGGGGGGTGAATAGGCGATTTTTATGAATTCTCACTAAGGAATTTGCCGGTGAGGAAATTCCTTAGTGAAGAACTACTTGCAGCGGAATAAGTACTCAGAAGTAAGCATAAGAGAATGCGGGCATGGTCATCATGATGAAATGAAGACAATCAAAGAGTACATAAAGCGTAAACACAAGATAGCACAAGATGAAGACAAACAGATCAAGAAATTGGCGAGGAAATTGAGAAAGTCTTGGTCAAAGTCTTCAAACACAGATATGAATGAACACTCAACACAAGAATGAGGAAATGAGAGGGTTGAGGAAATTGAACCGTAAGGTTGAGAAGACAATGATTTGGTAGACCAGTTCCAACTGCTGTCTCAGCTTGTACGTCTGGTTGGAGCGGCCGAGTATTTAAACTCGAGGACACACAGTCCGGACACCCGATCGCTGAGCACGCAGCTCAGACACCAAGTCCTCACCAGATTCTCCTTGAACTAAGGTCACACAGACTCGCCCAATCACTCGTGGTAAGTCTTCAGCGACTTCCAAACCTTCACAGACTTGGTCACTCGGCGATCCATAATTCCTCTTGGATGCTCTAGACCATGACGCCTAACCGTCTGGAAGAAGCACAGTCTTCAAAGGTAACAAGCGTCGGATCCACGCAAGATCAATCTCTTGATGATGCTCAATCACTTTGGGTTTGTAGGGTTTGGTGTTTGGGTTTTTCCTCACTCGATGATTTTCGCCAAAGTCCTCGGAGGATGGGTTGCTCTCAAATGACAAGTGTGAAGTTTCTCTCGAGCAGCCAACCAGCTAGTGGTTGTAGGGGTGGCTATTTATAGCCTAGGGAGCAGCCCGACATGATAAGACATAAATGCCCTTCAATGATATGACTGTTAGGTGGATAAGATATTTTGGGACAGTGGCGTGCAAAGATAAAGAACGGTCGGAAATTTGAATCTCAAATTCCTCGGGGCTATCATGTTCCTCACTGTAGGCAATCCAAGATGGCGAATTCCTAACTCCTCGGTCAGAATAAATTCTCAACACCAAAAGAACTTCGTCTCTCCATCAAGAAATTGACTGAATCTGTATGAGATTTCCAAAGGCTTCACTCAATGGATTGGTAGGTGTAGGATTTTGAGTTGAGCATCACATGGAAATTTTTCCTTAGTATTTCCTCGACCCCTTTTTAAAGATGCGGTGTTTCCTATGACTCAAGAAAGAGAAAACGAAACTACGAAAACAATAGTCTTCACGCTTCATGTTCCTCAAATGAATACCAAGTCTTCAAGGTCACACCAATTTCTTCACTTTCAAAGTCTTTAGAAAGTCTTCAGAATATCAAAGTCTTCAGTTGAAGAACTTCATTTTTAGGGGTCGACTTTCTCTGTAAATATCAAACTCCTCATAGACTTATAGACCTGTGTACACTCACAAACACAATAGTCCCTTAACCTATAAGTCTTCAATACACCAAAATCACTAACTTTCTCTGTAAATATCAAACTCCTCATAGACTTATAGACCTGTGTACACTCACAAACACAATAGTCCCTTAACCTGTAAGTCTTCAATACACCAAAATCACTAAGGGGCACTAGATGCACTTACAGTTGTTTCATCTGTGCAAATGATTTTTGCTAGTAATCCAACTAGGTTTAGTGTTCGTGCTAATAATTCCTAGCCAGGACTTGACAACTGATTTTGAATGACCTACATATGTTTGTGCCATTATTTTCTTCAAGATTGGTCTGTACATAGATGACTGTGCTTAAAAATCAAACCATAATATCTGGATATGTATAAATAAATAGCCATAAATTCCTAATACTTCACGGCATGTATTCATTGATTTGATGCCAAATTTGTTTTAATATTTGTATAGGTGCTATCTAACGATGTGGACAGCAAGGATGAAGATGGCCAAAGGAGGTGCAAGAGGCAAATCCTGAGGGAGCTTTATGCGGGAATGCATAACATGTGTATTAGGACCTGGAACGACGGCTATGGATGCCCATTTTGCAACCAGAAGCTTCATGACGCGTATCTAAGTGTTCTGGCACATGCAAGAGGATGAGTCGTTGGCTCCTTCAAGCAGAAGTATTCTCGCAGGGTGGCGCACGACACGTACACCGAGTACCTAGAGAAGCTTCAGGATCATGCCGACATGTGAGATGAGATGTGGGATGGATCGAACTATGTACGCTTGAGTATGCTTAATGACGGTTGAACTATGTACTTATGGTTGAACTATGCTTATGTACGTGCACGCTTATTATCTATGTCTGAATATGTTGAATATTTGGTCAAAATTTGGTAAAAATTACAAAGGGGGACCAATAAACTAGGACGGAGGTAGTACGTCAATCACACACGGTTCCCAAAATTTCAACCGTGTGCAATGAATTTCATTTTTCCTGTTGCGTCAATCACACATGGTTCGCTCTAGCAAACCGTCGCCCCCAAAATTCTTTGTGGGACAGAAAACCCTCACCACCCAATTCAAAAAAGAAAAAAGAAAACCCTCACCATCCCCGCGTCACAAAAACCTTCACCCCGCCCGCCACCTCCTCTGGTACGATCCCCATTCACACCTGCACAAGCTCCTCCGCGTCTATGCCATGGCACCGCCTATCGCGGTGGTAAACACTTAGCTCGACGTCTACCGCCGCTAGGCTACCGGCAAAGCCCACCGCATTTCGCCACTTCCGCTTGCCGCTGCCTATCGCCATAGACTTTCTCGACGCTGCTCGCGGTCGACCCAGCTCCACTCGGTTGGGGAATCTACTGAGGGTTCTTTCTCATGGATGACAAGGTAACTAATTTAATGAGATATTATCTCATCTCTTATCCCAGTTCATTTGCCTCCTTTAATCACCCGGCGGAAATTGCCGTGAATTCATTTTTATTCGAGCTGATTTGAGGGTTTTCTTTCATTCATAGAATGTACAGTGTGCCGACACTTCAGGACTTTGTGACCTCCGCCAGAGATTCCATCTCACCGTACCAGATAACTTGAGGGCACACGCGTATGTTCAGTCTCACCCTAAATCGGTTGGCATGGCCTACTTTCCTGAACATATTCTAAATATTGCTACATTTGTATACAAGGTGCCACATGCACCATAACATCATGACATCAAATTAATGATGTATCAATGACATCATTACATGCATCAAATCATGACATCATGACATCATTACATGCATCAAAGGGGATTTCCCCCTCTTCTTTTTATATTAGGCAAATTAATGATGTATTGTTCTTTCGATTACTCTCATATTTCCATGACATCATGTTTACCCTATTTGTTTAATTATAGATTTTTGTCCTTCGATTTCAACTGCTGTACAGTTCTTTCAATTTGGGCCCATATTTGCATGTTACCATATTTTCTTTAACAATCCTACCATTTTCTGCAGCACATCCCTTGCTATGCAACATATTATGTAGTGCACAATTTTTCCCTTTACATAGATCAAGGCTCAAAGGATGTCATACTGCACACAAACCATGGTTTTACAATCGTTGCTACTGTAAGACTTGATGAACGTGGTGACTCCTATTTTGGCACTGGCTTTTGAAAAGAAATTACAAAGTTTTATGTACTAAAAGCTGGCACTAAAATTGCACTGCACATAAAAGGGCCTGGTCATGAGATATATGCTAACTTCCCCGACAAAATCATCCGTCCAGACTTTGTTCGAAGTAAGTTTTCTTTTCAACTATCTGCATGTTGACTTACCCAGCAATGTCAAATGAATTGTGTAGTATTTAAGCAACCAATTGTTATTCCCTTTTCTTACTATATTCCTACCTAATAACTTCTAGTTACCAATACACTTTTCTATTGCCCTGTTTTAACTAACTAAATACTCCCTGTACTCCCATTTCTATCAGAAAGCACTGCTGACAAGGAGACTCCGGAGGTGGAGAACGGGGCTGCCAATAAGCGGAGGCGGGGCGAGCTAGAATCGCAAGCGACTCCAGCAGGCCTAGACTTCATTAGCAGCCTCCTCGATGATATGTTGAGAGTCATCATCTCCCTCCTCCCAATCAAATATGGAGCACGGACAACCGTCCTTTCCTGGCGGTGGCGCCCCTATGGAACTCCAGCCCTCTCGACCTCATCGACACCCACGAGCTCTGCCATGGATATCGCAAAAGCTTGGATGCGTTCTCCAAGATCCTCGACAATCACCTTGGCCCAACCAAAGGCCTTAGAATGGGCAAGTTCCGTTCCAACGGCAAGGACCGAGCCAAGCTTGACGACTGGTTCCGATTCCCCGCCCTAGATCAACTCGAGGAGCTCACTTTTGATGATGGGCATATGCGGTCGCTGCCAACGCCCGCACTCCGCCTCGCGCCCACGCTGCGCGTAGCCAAGTTCAGGAACTGCTATTTCCCCCCTTGATGACGCGCCCGCTCTTATTCTACCACGACTGAAGCACCTCGATCTCGTCGTCGTCTGCCTCTCAAATGGTGACATGGAGCGCCTGCTCCGTGGCTGTACTGCACTCGAGTACCTTCGTCTTCAGGCGATCAATGGGTTGAGTACCTTCCACATCACCTCCATGACTCTCCGGACTATTTATGTGTGTTGCTGGTGCGGCAGGAAGACATCACAAGATGTGTACCATGGTATGGTCATTGAGGACACACCTGCACTTGAGAGATTACTTGTAGTTGTTCAAGAAGGTCCAACAAGAATCAATGTCATTTCTGCACCGAAATTGACAGTGGTGGGCTACTCATCTCACAAATACTCCGAACTTGTTATTGGATCCACACCTGTTCAGGTACAACAGCCGCCTTCTACCTCTCCTTCTATGAATCAACATTATTTCTAATTTTGAAGATGTTTGTTCGTCTATCATTCAGAAAATGATTCCGACAAGCTTGACCCGAAATCACAAGACGGTGAAGGTCTTGGCACTAGAATCTATTGGCCCCGACCTGGAGCAAGTTGTCAGTTTCCTCAGATGCTTTCCGTGCCTAGAGAAGCTATATATCGAGGTGATGTTCCTTTCCTGTTAAATGTTAACCATAAGGGAGTTCAATTTGTGACACCTTTTTCCAAGTTTACAATGACAGTGTACTACGATTTCTGAAGGTTCTTTTGGAGGATTTCAGTACATACATGCCCCCCCCCCATATTGGTTGCTTAATTCATATGATTACAATCAATAAGCATTTCTCCTTTGGATTCATCTGTACTAGTTTTCTTAGGGAACTTTTCATCCACTCCAACCTCTTGTGAAGAGGGCTGCATTTTTCTAGAATGTAATCAAATGCCCATGTTAATCATGTCAGATCGAAGATGGCATGTTAGTGCATTTTACAAATCCTGCAAACCAAATAGGCCTGTAGTAATGTTCAAAACTGCATGTAGGCACTAACACGTTTTCTTCTTTTGCAGATAAGATTAGGCCCAGTGGTGGATAATGTGATACAATATAACAATCATGTTGAAATGCCTAGATCTGCATCTCTCAGAAATTACTTTGAACTCCTACCGAGGGACCTCTGGAGATTACATTCGCCAGGTTCTTTGTTCTCAGAGCAAGGGTGCTGAAGGAAATGAGGTTTGCCCTACATTTATTTCGCAAAAATGAATGGTTTGTTGATCAGCGTCGATGCCTACGGCAGAATGGAGAAGGCTCCAAAAATGCTGAATTTCATTTTGGAACTTCAGATGATAGAGTAATCAGAAGTCATCGTGTCAACCCCATACATGACTTCTCAATGGCTGACCCCTTTGCAAAAATTGTGAGGTTTCGAAACCAGACTTGGAAGCGGTGATATTAGTTTGAACCTCTCTGATATCCATGTTCAGCGGATCAACACGAGCGTTTGCAGCTGATGAGCTGAATTTCATTTCTATTATCAGTTTGAACCTTGTAATCTTCGAATTTGAGCCATATAACTCTGGAATTTGAACCTTGTAATATTTTGAGCTTTTGCGGTACAATCATTGAAATGGCACCATATGAGACTCGTATATTGCTAGCACTATTGTGACCTTAATATGCAATGATCTTAGATTTTATTAACCATTCTCGAATCTGTTTACCTTGTTGATCTCACAGCACACGATCTGTATAGCTAACTCAACTGCGATCTTCGACATTATTGCACACAGTTGGTTTCTTCCATCGTGTGCACTGTAGAGCACAGGATTAATTATCGCACTCGAGTGTCCATCATAACCCTTCTGTGTAACTTTGACCTCATCACCCAAGGGTAATCTTATGACCGAAGTCATTCCACACACTTTGTTTTTACAAAGATTTTTTGCCAATAAACGCTCATGATTTGTCCCTCTTCTAGCCGACGCATGGCCAAACTAGTCGGGCAGGAAGCTTGCGCGGTAAACAACACGGTAGCGCGGGAACAGGCTCACCGACGATACATTTGGTGCCTCTTCGAGCCCACTCGTGCGGTGCGGTGTTGTCAAGCTTGCACTGGATTCTGGAATCCTCCGCTATGAACGCCGTGACAAGACGTGACGATTACAGGCCGGCCGGCCCCCATTTATTATAGCGGCCATTTAACCCTTGTGTCTCTTCAACCTTTCGATCGTGCCCCACCATTGCAAGAAGCACACCCACCACGAGAAATTCTTAGAGGGTATCCTGCGCGGCTCCAATGGCGCTTCGAGCGGCTGCCGACGACGAGGAGCAGTTCACCATGCGTGCCGTGGTGGACACCCACAGAAGGTTCATGGACCTCTCGATGGTGTACACCAACGACCCGGTCTAGGTGGAGCACTCCATCCACATCATAGAGCCGTTGCTCGTGCTGGGTCTCGTCCCAAGGTCGCCATCACCCAGATGTGCATGCGCCACCACGTCCTCGTCTACCACTACTGACTGGCCACAAGGCCTTGCGAGTGTTTCGCCAGGTTTGTCAACAGCCCCCACTACATGTTCGCTACGGTGGACATCACCAACGATGTAAAGGTGCTCGAGAATTCGGGCATCGCCTGCTAGAATCTTGTCGACATCCAGCGCCAATACAAGATCTGGGGCAGGAAGGAGCATGAGAAGGACTCAGTGGTTCACCTCGCCGAGGCCATCATCGACCCCTACTATAGAGACATCAAGGATTCGCGCAACAAGGACAAGCGTGCCTGGCACTCGGCCTGGATGGAGAAAATCGACAAAGCTCACGCCGTGTACGCGGCCAAGGAGGCGTACAAGAGCTATGACATGTACAGGCGGATCGTTGATATGAGGAAGTGCCTCCTTCCCCAAAACAGCCAGGGATCCAGCCGGAAGCAGAGCAATGGAAAGCGTCATCGCAACGATAAGTAGATGATTAGATCCTCGTTTCTCCTACTTTAGTATGCATGTAGTTGTTTACTTTGGTGTGTGAAAATGCTATGTGTGTAGTCACTTGTGTAATTGTATGCTTAATTTGGTTATGCAATGCTATCTTTTTAAGTATATATGTTGATGCTCTGTAGACAGAGCGTAGATGTTGTGCGGACAAAGAAAATCACATCGCACACGGACTAAACAATGGAACCCGTCGATGATGTTTTCATCAATCACTCACAATTGTATACCAGCAATCGTTTGCTCACAACACACACGGCTTGTTAGCAGTAATCGTCTGTGTTGTTATCAGCCTTCGCACACGTTTCCGATTACAGACCTGTTTGCCTCGTATCACACACATCTTATTCATTTGAACCGTTTCTGTTCTCATGTCTCAATGCAAACAGTTCATCCGAGTGAACCGCATGCCGTATATCGCACACACCTTTGATCTGGCTGACCGTTTCTTTTGTGTTGCCTAATCACAAACAATTCATCCGAGTGAACCGTATGCTGTACATCACACACACCTTTATCTGGCTGCCCGTTTCTTTTGTTCCTCCTCATCGCAAACAGTTAATTGAGCTGAACCGTATGCCCTACATCGCACACGCAACTAAAATTTGAACCGTGTTTGATGCATCCTCCATCGCAAACGTTTTGCACTTTTTTGACGAGATTTTTACACCACCGTTTGCGATTATGGCATCGCACACAGTTTCATCGAAGGGTCTCTGATCGTAGTGTCGCGTTAGCAACATCCTGAAGTAGTGCTTGATCTTCAGGGGTGCTCTGCATTTATGTTTTGCGGTCTCAGAAAGGGCTAGCGAGATACCATTTTGTTATATCATATCATGATTGTTTTGAAAAAAGTGTTGCCATCTGAGATTTATTATTATTGCTCGCTAGTTGATTATGACATTGATATGAGTAAGTGTGAGACCTAAATGTTATTGCGGATATGGTTAGTTCATAATATTTGCTAAAACTTTGAATGCTGGTTATAGATATTTGCAACAACAAGATCAAACAGAGTTTGTAAAAGTTTTTCTTTGTCACTTTCAGTTTACCAACTGAATTGCTTGAGGACAAGCAATGGGTTAAGCTTGGGGAAGTTGATACGTCTCCATCGTATCTACTTTTCCACTGTTTTGCCCTTATTTTGAACTCTAATTTGCATGATTTTAATGGAACTAACCCGGACTGACGATGTTTTCAGCAAAATTGCCATGGTGTTATTTTTGTGCAGAAATAAAAGTTCTCGGATTGACCTGAAAATTTACGGAGAATATTTTTGAAATTTATAAAAAATACTGGCAAAAGAATCAACCAGAGGGGACCCACCAGGTGACCACAAGGGTGGGGGGCACGCCCTACCCCTGGCTTGTGGGTCCCCTGGACCTCCTCCGACCTCAACTCCAACTCTATATAACCCTATTCCGGAGAAAAATCAGAGAGAAGGATTCATTGCGTTTTACGATACGTGTAAGTGCATCAAGTGCCCCTTAGGGATTTTGGTGTATTGAAGACTTATAGGTTAAGGGACTAATGTGTTTGTGAGTGTACACAGGTTCTACAAGTCTATGAGGAGTTTGATATTTACGATGAAAGTCGACCCCTAAAAATGAATGTCTTCAGTTGAAGACTTTGGTTTTCATGAAGAATTTGAAATGCATGATGAAATATGGACTCTGACGAATTCAGCATGCGTGCATTAAGGTACTTGAGGAATAAGCATGCAGAAAACTGTTCAAAAGAGTTAGAGTACCATAGGACTTAAGTTTACAACTCGTCAAATCAAACACCTCAAAAGAGCAAGAGTTGTAACTTAATGAAAATAACGCCCATATATAAGAGACCCGCCTGAAGACTAACTCAAATTTCTCCCCCTTTGTCATCGAATGACCAAAAGGGACGAAAAATGAGGACTAATGTAACATCCCAAAATTCTAAATTTTGGAATGTTATAATAAATAGATAGATTTGATTGTTTGTTTGATTGTTGTGTGATTGATTGACTGAAAGAGAGTGAATTCGGAACTTTTTGAAAGTTAAATGAGAGGGAATAAAAGGACTTTCCCAAACTTTCATTTTGCTTTTATGATCCTCGTGAATTCAAATTCTTTTCACCACAAAACCCTGGAGAGAAGATGACATGACTTCTTCCATTTATTTAAATGACAAGGGGTGTTGAAAATATTTGAATTTCATTAGGAAAATATTTCCAACCCAGGAACTTTATGCAACTCAATGATTTTCACGAGCGAAGATAAAATGACTTCTTCAAAACATATGAAATATGAGTTGGGAGTTTCAAAGAATTAATTCAAAGTTCTTTTGAATTTATTTTCAATTTGGAGTTATTTGAGTTTTATTCAAATTATTTTTCTCCAAAAATAAAATATATGAAAAATAGGGTAACATGATTCCCTACACCAGAAAATTGGAGAGAAATAAATTTGAATTAATTTTGGTATTTTAAAAATGATTTTTACAGATTTTTCTAGAGTAGAAGCACTCTTTGATTTATTTAAAATTCTATGGATTTTATTTGAAGCTAGAATAATGTTCATGCTGTAGGAAATCTTTTTCTGAAAATTTTGATATATAATATGCCTATGTTTCATTTTTAGTTTATTCGCTTTTATTTATTTTTCCTGTGTAACACCCCGGATTCGATGCGCCAGGTGTCCTTCAGTTATTCGCCGTCGTTGCCATGTCATGTGCTTGCGTGTTGCATTTTGCCATGTCATCATCTGCATTTTATATCATGTCATCATGTGCATCGGGTTGGCATACGTGTTCGTCTCATGCATCCGAGTATTTTCCCCGTTGTCCGTTTTGCAATCCGGCACTCCTATGTCTCCCGACGCCCCCTTTTACCTCTTTTCGTGTGTGGGTGTTAAACGGTCTCGGAATGGACCGAGGTTTGTCAAGCGGCCTTGGTATAGCACCGGTAGACCGCCTGTCAAGTTTCGTGCCATTTGGAGGTCGTTTGATACTCCAACGGTTAACCGGGTAACCGCAAAGCCCTCTTTGAGATGCAGCCCAACACCCCTTTCAAAGTGGCCCAAAACCCAGCAAACTCCCCTCCATGCTCTCGGTCGTTCGATCACGATCGCGTGGCCGAAAACCGCACCTCATTTGGACTCTCCTAGCTCCCTCTACCTATAAATAGGTGTCTCCCCCCGGATTTTCGCGCAGATGAAACCCTAGCGAATCTCCCTCCGCGCCGCCGGACATGTCCGCCCGGCGGCCGGACACGTCCGCCCGCGCCCCGCGCCTGCCATGTGGCACGCCGCCACCCGCCTCTGCGCTGCCCGCCCGAGCCGTCCGTGCCGCGCCGCGCGCCCGCGTCGCTTCGCCCGCCGCTCCGCCTCGCTCCGCCGCCTCCCTGTCGCCGTTCGGCCCGCCTCCGGCGGTGAGCGCCGAGCTCCCGTCGCCGCCTCCTCCGTCGAACCCGCGCGCGTCGTCTAGGCCCCGCCGCCGATCCGCGGTGTGCCGCGCCTTACCTCGGATCCGCTCGGCCCGTCGCCTTTAGCCGCCGGCGCCGCGCCCGATCGCCGCCATGGCGCCGGCGAAGCCGCCTCCCCTGCCTCGCGCCTCGTCAGCCACCCGCTCGTCCGGCCTCCATCGCGTCCGGCCTCGTCTTCGCCGCCGTGGGCGCCGGATCCGGCGAGGAGCGCCTCGGATCCGGTCCCCTTCGCCCTCTCCGGTCATCTTCCTCCTCTCCGGCCACGTCCCCGGCCAACTCCGGCGAGGCCCCCGGATCGGGATGAGATCCACCAGGCCCACCAACCAAACGCGCCTCCGCCCGTCCCGGGTCCTCCTCGTCCACGTTTTCGCGAGGTTGTTTTTCGTCTAAGTCCCTGTGATTTCAGTATTATCATGCCATATTCATCATGCCATAACTCTCTGCATATTGCTCTGTTTCGTGCGTGTAATATGTCAAATTGTTCGTCTCGACGAGTACATCATTTCATCTCATTGCATCATTTTCATTTGAGCTCATCTTGATGCCTGAATCTTCGTTGCAAGAGTGCTATATAATGTTAACCTGCTGAAACTGTAATAACATGCACTTTTGTCATTTTTGCCATGATTGATGCGTGCACCCTATGAACTTGAGTCCTACATGTGTTTTGTAATATGCCATGCCATCTTTACAGGGGTGTATGCCATGTATTTTTGTGATCTCTGTGGTGACTAGCACAAGCATACAAACTAGGCTTCATGATGTTGCTGATTTCAGCCCTGCTCACTGATATTTTTATGCCATGTAAACTTGATGCTACCGAGAGATCCATGCTTATTTTGAGATACTTCAGTAAGGATGTTTTGAACATATGGTTATGCTCTATCCATCCATGCCCTTGTTTGCAATTATGGAGTGCCATAGCTTGAGTCAATCGAGCTCTACTTTTGCTATAAAATGTTTCCTGGCAGGTTGTTTACATGTTATTCAATTTTGCCAAGGTTGTTGTAGTTGATCCGAGCATGCTATGTTGTTGTTCTTGCCATGTATAGCTTCTATGCCATGTCTTCTTGCTGTTGGTTGCCTTGCCATGCCATGTATTGCTCTGTGGTGAGTGGTTCAAGCTCACCAACATGCCTACTTATCGTTGTTCCTGCCATGTTTAAATCTGTAATATAACTTGCCATGTTTACATGGGTGCCATCATATTTTCTGTGCCCTTTTGACTCATGGTCAGTAAGGGACTTTTGTTATATCCTTTGAGTAGATTCATGCCATGCCTTTGTTTGCCATGATAAGTTCCTGTAACATGTTGTTTGATAGCTCTAAACATTGCAACCTGATGTTATTTTCTGCAAAGTCTGAAACTGTTATTATTTGCAATCTTGCCATGTGTTTTTGAGCATGTTCTAGTGATTTCTGGAGATAGCTCAGTGTTCATGTTTTGTCATGCTTTACCTGTACATCATGCCCATACCTTTTGTTCTCACGTTGAGATACTGTAGCATGTTGTTTTGATGCTTGCAATATGCCTACTTGCTGTTTTGGACAGATTGTCGCTATAACTTGTTTCATGTGTATGTGTTGAACCGTTGCTCCGTTTTGAGTGTGCTCTATATGAAACTTGCTTGATTTTGCATGTAGCTTCATATTATCATGTTGCATCCTTGTTTTGAGGTGTTCTCTTGATGTTTGTATCCATTTTGCATCAATGCCATGCTTATCTTGTTTTGCTCATATCTTCTAGGCCGTAGCTCCGAATCTAATGAACTTTATATGTAACTTGACTAGAATTTCGTGTAGATCATCATGGTGCTCTTTAACTTGCTGTTTAACAACTTGAACATAAGGTTTATTCAGATCTGGACCAATTTCGAAATTTGCATATGAGGACTTACCGGAATTGTTATATGTTGTTCCCGGCCTCATTTAAACTTGCTTTGATGTGTTGCTCTTGTTTGCATCATCTCTTGCCATGAGTAGCCTCATCTAGCTTTGTCATGCATCATGCTTGTTGTGCATCATGCCTTGTTCATGTGTGGTGTGTTTACCATGTTGTGTGCTTCTTCTTGTTAGTTCCTGTTTGCGTTGCGATCGTGAGGATTCGCTCGCTCACGCTTGGTTAAACTTCATCCGTCCATCTTCTTCATGGACTCGTTCTTCTTCCTTGCGGGATTTCAGGCAAGATGACCGTCACCTTGGATCTCACTACTATCATTGCTATGCTAGTTGCTTCGTTCTATCGCTATGCTGCCTTACCTACCACTTGCTGCTCGAGCCTCCCAATTGCCATGAGCCTCTAACCTTTGACACCCTTCCTAGCAAACCGTTGTTTGGCTATGTTACCGCTTTGCTCAGCCCCTCTTATAGCGTTGCTAGTTGCAGGTGAAGATGAAGTTTGTTCCTTGTTGGAACATGGAGATGTTGTTCCTTGTTGGAACATGTTTACTTGTTGGGATATCATAATATATCTTATTTTATTAATGCATCTATATACTTGGTAAAGGGTGGAAGGCTCGGCCTTATGCCTGGTGTTTTGTTCCACTCTTGCCGCCCTAGTTTCCGCCATATAGGTATTATGTTCCCGGATTTTGCGTCCCTAACGCGGTCGGGTGATTTATGGGACCCCCTTGACAGCTCGCTTTGAATAAGACTCCTCCAGCAAGGCCCAACATTGGTTTTACCATTTGCCTCACCTATGCCCCTTTTCCCTTGGGTTTCGGAGCCCAAGGGTCATCTTTATTTTAGCCCCGGGCCAGTTCTCCTTCGAAAGTGCTGGTCCAAACCGAAGCGATGTCCCGCCTCGGGCAATCGTGGTTTATGCCAACCCGACATCTGGCTCATCCGGTGTGCCCTGAGACCGAGATATGTGCAGCTCCTATCAGGATTTGTCGGCACATCCGGGCAGCTTTGCTGGTCTTGTTTTATTGCTGTCGAAATGTCTTGTAGCCGGGATTCCGAGACTGATCGGGTCTTCCCGAGGAGAAGGAATATCCTTCGTTGATCGCGAGAGCTTATCATGGGCTAAGTTGGGACACCCCTGTAGGGTTTAAACTTTCGAGAGCCGTGCCCGCGGTTATGTGGCAGATGGAAATTTGTTAATATCCGGTTGTAGTAAACTCGAAGCAAACTCTTCTAAAATACACCAACCGTGTGCGTGCCGTGAGTGTCTCTTTTGGGGTTGATCGAGAGGAGAACACGGTTTCGGGTTATGTCGACGTAAGTAGGAGTTCAGGATCACTTCTTGATCATTGCTAGTTGACGACCGTTCCTTTGTTTCTCTTCTCGCTCTCTTTTGCGTATGTTAGCCACCATATATGCTTAGTCGCTGCTGCAACCTCACCACTTTACCCCTTCCTTTCCCTTTAAGCTCGCTAGTCTTGATACCCATGGTAATGGGATTCTTTGAGTCCTCGTGGCTCACTGATTACTACACCACCGATTGCGGTACAGGTTTTGCGATGATCTTGACGCGAGAGCGATGTTTGCTTGTATTGGAGTTCTTCTTCTGCTTCTTCTTCGATCAGGGGATAGGTTCCAGGTCGGCAGCCTGGGCTAGCAGGGTGGATATTGTTTGAGTTCCTGTTTATGTTTCATCCGTAGACGGATGCTGATGTTGTATGATGTATTGTTGTATTCTTGTGGCATTTGTGCCTTATGTATGTATCCCTACCTATTATGTAATGTTGATGTAATGATATCCACCTTGCAAAAGCGTTTCAATATGCGGGTCTATCCTTGGTGGGACCTTCGAGTTCCTTTTGGATAGGGTCGCATATTGGGCGTGACATCCTGTCTGCAAAATGTTTTTTTTAAACCTTCTCCTCTCGCCGACTGGGCCGGCCCAGCTTCTGCCAGGCCAAGGCCCAGCCCGGCGCGCCGCCTCGCTCCCGTCCCCGACCGGGACTCCTCCCGAGTCCGCCGCCGCGCCGCCATGGACGCCGTGCCGCCTCCGGCCTCCTCTGCCCCCTCCCCCACGCCACCTGGCCCCCCTCCCCTCCTATAAATCCCGGCGCCTCGGACCCCTCTCTCTCTCCTCGCTTCGCGCCGCCCTCGACCGCATCTCGCCGTCGCCGCCGTCGACGAAGCTCCGCCGGCCAGCGCGCTGCGCCTGCCCCTCACCTCCGACTCGCTGCCTCGCGCTTCGCGCGCTGCCTCTCGCCTCGCCGCCGACCCAGAGCCGCCTCCCCATCGAAGCCGCCTCGCCGCGCGACGCGTCGCTCCGCCCCGCCCAAGATTTCGCTGAAACCGCCGCCTCCGTCGGTCTATTTCACCGAGCGGTAAAACCGCATAAGCCCGGTCCGGTTTATTTTTTTAGGGTTAGGTTTACTCTGATTTTTCTTAAAAAAAGGTTTATTATTTAGTTTAGTTTGTTTTGCGAGCGTTCATTAGTTTGGGTTTTGTAGCTAATGGTTTCGAACGTTCGCTCGGTAGAGTTTTCTTTTTATTAATAGATTTCGGCTAGGGACCCATCCGTGAATATTTTATTTATAGATTGGCCCCTGTTTTTCAAACGATCACTACTTTTCAACCGTTTATCCAAATCCAACAAAACCAACGCCCACTTCTTCGTTACGATCTCCTCTATCCAGTAATCTAACTTAAACAGGTTTTTGAAAGTTTTAAAATTTAAATTAGATCAGATTTGAATTTGAACTTCGTTTGATCATAACTTGAGTCTCGTAACTCCGATTTGGTTGATTCTGTTTGCAAATCGAAGCTCTTGACCTAAACTTTCTGATAAGGCCAAATTCACGTAATTTTGGTACTGTTAGAAATTGTTTTATGTTGCAAGAGTTATTTGCTTGGTTTTGATGTTTTCCGAATTGTTTTCTTCGTTCTTTCCGATCTTTTGAGTGATTGCTTATGTGTGGTTACTATTGCTTGCTTACGATAGATTGACCGGAGTGTGACGAGTAGAACTATCAAGAGTTTTGAGTGCGAACCATCTTCGTCAACATTGCAGGTGTAAGGGCATATTTATCCCCAAGATGTTTTGGTGATTGATGACAATGCTTTTGCGGACTAATCGTGTGCGTTGAGTTCTTTCAGAGATTCATCCTTTGGCACGAGACGATTACTTCCCCTCGGTGTTTTATTCAAGACGGTGTAGCTCCTTCGTTTCTATGCTGGTGGTCTAGTTTCATAGGAGTCACCGTACTATCAAGAGGGGATCCGCTTTGGTTAGGCTAGGGTGGAATCAACACGTACACATCCCTTTCACACCCGTTGCTTTTTTCCACTTCATTGGAGCTATCTTTCCTTAATCTGGCTCACTGTCTCTGTCCCGGTGGTAGTACGCGAAGCTAAATCAGCGGTAGTGCTGCTCCCCGAGCGGTAGTGCCGCTCCCCGAGCGGTAGTACCGCTTCCTGAGCGGTAGTACCGCTTGTGAGCTTCGGCCGTAGTACCGCAGTGGTTCCGGGCTACTACCGCCTCGATTCTCGACTGCTATTTCTCGTGTCGGGTTTTACGGTACTAGTTGCGGCAGTAGGGGCGGTAGTACCGCTCCAAGCGGTAGTACCGCCTGTACTTCCGCGGTAGTACCGCTCGGGGGACAGGGCCCTGTTTCCCTCGTCAGCGTGGCAGTACTGCTGGGAGGGAGCGGTAGTACCGCTTATAAGCGGTAGTACCGCCCTGCCCAAGCGGTAGTACCGCTCTGTGCGGGGCTGGTTGGTGAGTAACGGTTGGATTGGTTCCCCACTATATATAGGTGTCTTCTTCCCCAAAGTTGACCTACGTCTTTCCCCCAAAGCTCCATTGTTGCTCCAAGCTCCATTTTCGCCCGATCTCTCTCCCTAGCCAATCAAACTTGTTGATTTGCTCGGGATTGGTTGAGAAGGCCCCGATCTACACTTCCACCAAGAGAAATTTGATTGCCTCTCTTATCCCTAGTGGATCTTGTTACTCTTGGGTGCTTGAGCACCCTAGGCAGTTGAGGTCACCCCAAGCCATACTCCATTGTGGTGAAGCTTCGTGGTGTTGTTGGGAGCCTCAATTGTTGTGGAGATTGCCCCAACCTTGCTTGTAAAGGTTGATCGCCGCCTTCAAGGGCACCAATAGTGGAATCACGGCATCTCGCATTGTGTGAGGCGTGAGGAGAATCTGGTGGCCCTAGTGGCTTCTTGGGGAGCATTGTGCCTCCACACTGCTCTAACTGAGACGTACTTCCCCTTAAAAGGAAGGAACTTCGGTAACACATCCTCGTCTCCACCGGCTCCACTCTTGGTTATTTCGTGCCTTTACTTTTGAAAGCTTCTTGTATTATATCCTTGCTTGCTTGTGTGTTAGTTGTCATTGCATCATATAGGTTGCTCACATAGTTGCACATCTAGACAACCTATATTATTGCAAAGTTTAAATTGGTAAAGAAAAGCTTAAAAATTGTTAGTTGCCTATTCACCCCCCTCTAGTCAACCATATCGATCCTTTCAATTGGTATTAGAGCCTCGTATCTTTTTAAGGGCTTTACCATCCGAAGAGTATGGTTGACGTCGTAGATGATGTGGGAGAGCACTCTGGTGCAAATCCGATATCATCTACGGGAGATGGGGGTAACTCGATCTCTCGTGAGGAATTCAATGTGGCGTTGGACACATTGAAAACCTCCATGATGACCGAGGTCAAGGACATGTTTAAGGAATTCCTAGAAGGGCTTAAACTTTCCACCGCACCCGTGAAAGTGGGTGATCCCGCCAACACGGGGACGGATGCTAACTCCGATAAGGGGGAAGCTACTAGTGAGAAAGCCCCAACGTCTAGTGGTAAGAATGGCACCGGCATCTTCGCCCATGTGCAACCTCCTTCCGTTTATGGTGGACCGATTCCTTCTACTCATTTGAATCATGCCGGTCCACCTCCTAAGATTGATAAAAAGGAGGATTTTGATTCTTGGGTTTATTGTTTTAAGCGTCATTTAAATCATGTGAACACTAACCTTTGGAGAATCATTGAAGAAGGTTTCTATCCGCATGACCCGAGCAACTTCTCTCCTAGAGAAGTCATGGACCATCAATTCAATGAGAATGCTCTCTTCATCATCCAAGAAGCAATCCTTCCCGAAGACCTCCCTCATCTCCGGCCCTACTTCCTTGCCAAAGATGCTTGGCACAAGTTGGTTTCCATTTATCGAGGAAGCGCAAGCATTAAACGTTCCAACTATGAAGTGGTGCAAGATGAAGCCGATGAGTTTGCAATGAAAGAAGATGAAGAACCTCGTGAGCTCTATCAGAGAGTTACCAAGCTCGCGGTCTCCCTCGGGATCATGGAAGTAAGGACACGGATGACAAGCTGGATCAAGCGCCAAATTCCTCAAGGCGGTGATGCCCTACCACAAAGCCATGTCCTCCGTCATCCGTCAAAGGCCGACTTCCACACCCTGTCCTCAAGTGATGTGTTGGATGAGTTTGTGGCTATGAGCATATTGGACAAGACCGCCGACAATGCGGTGCTTCGCTCCCAAAGAGCAAAGAAGCCCAACCTCGCTTTGAAGGCCAAGGTTTGTGTCGAAGAGGAAGGAGAGGAGGAAGAAGAAGAGAGCAACCTCGAAGATACGAAGTATGACTATCATGAACACATGGCCCTTGCTTCAAGGCAATTTTGGAGCAAGAATAACTCAAGGCCCAACTTCAACAAGAGCAACTCAAGTGGCGCAAAGGGCAACAAACGAGTGAGGACTTGCTTCAATTGTGGCAATGTGAGTCACTTTGTTGCGGAGTGCCCATATGAGAAGAGGGAAGACAATGGTGGCAAGCTCATTCGTAAGGACAAGGTCAAGTCTTTCCCCAACAAGAGCAACTTCACCAAGAAGGCTCCTCACAAAGCTTTGGTGGTTCAAGAAGAGTACAATGAGGATGATGATGATGATGAAGATGGTGAGTCGGTTTCCATGGCCTCCGTTGCCATTGCGACGACTCCTCGGGTGTCTCTCTTCGACTCACCTAATGAAAACATCACCGCCAAGTGCCTCATGGCTAAAGCCACCAACAAGGTAACCCCCAACATCAAAACTACCATCATCAATCATTCTTCTTTGACGGATTGCATTGATGAACATGAGGGGACTAATGTGGAGGAGAATGAGTTTGAGACCTTTATGGGTAAACTCAAGGGCAAATCCAAGAAGCACTTCGTTGCTCTCTTGGAACAACTTGGTGAAGCCAATGACATGATCGAGGCTCATGAAGAAACCATCTCTAAGATGGAAGGGCATAGTCGTGACTATGCCGATGAGATTTCAGATCTTTCCAATGCTCTTGAGGAAGAGCGTGGTCTTCGTTTGGCTCTTGAGGAGTCATACAACGATGATCATGCTAAATTAAAGAAAGATCTTGATCATGCTCTTGTTGTGTCTCGTGTGCTAAGCTCCGAGAAGGCAAAACTTGGAGTTGATCTTGCTAGACTCAACGAGGAGTTTGACATTCTCGACAAGGCTCACAAAGTCTTGAAGGGTGCTCATGCTAGTCTCAAAGAGTCTCATGATCAACTCCAAGTGAAGCTAACCAAGGAGAAAGCCACCTTTCCTCATATGGTATTGATTGATAATGCAAATGCTACTAACCCTTGTTGTGAGCATGTGCATCTTGTTGAGGAGAATGCTAAGTTGAAGGAGCAACTTGAAAAAGGCCTTGTCACATGCATACAAGGTGAGAAGAACCTTAACGACCTTTTGACTAATCAAAAGGAAGTTGTGGCCAAGGAGGGGATTGGGTTCGCACCCAAGCCCAAGAACAAGAAGAAGAATGACAAGACCAAGCAACCTCCTCCTCTCAAGCAAACTTTTGTGAGGGAGGTAGAGGGTGCTTCCCAGAAGAAGAACCATGCAAAGGGTGGCAATGCCAAGAAGGGCAACGCCACCCCTCCGAACATAGCCGGCGACTTTAATCCTTCTTATGTGTTATGCCGCGCTAGTGATGGGCATGTTTATGCCAAATTTGTTGGTTCTCCTCATGAATACATTGAATGGTCTATTTGGGTTCCTAAGACCCTTGTTACTAACATCAAAGGACCCATTACAAAATGGGTACCTAAAACCAAGCATTGATCGTGTGTAGGAGTTTGCTTCCGGTGGGGGATCATGGCTGCTCGATAGTGGAGCTACAAATCATATGACCGGAAGCAAGGACTTGGTGGTGGACGTGCAAAAGGTTCCATCTATGCCCACCAATGTTGAGTGGGGTGATGCCTCACATTCTAAGGTATTGGGTCTTGGCAAGGTTGTGATTTCTCATGATCTAAAGATCGAGAAAGTCATGCTTGTTGAGTCCCTTGCATATAATTTGCTTTCCGTTCGTCAACTTGCACTCATGGGTTTTGCTACCTTTTTTGACATTGATACCGCCGCCCTCTTGTGGAGCAAGACTCTTAAAGTAGCCTTTGTTGGGCAAGTCAAGAACGGTCTCTATGTGATTAACTTTTCGGAGCGACCCACTAAGACCGCGACATGCCTAATGGCTAAAGTTGATGTGGGATGGCTTTGGCATCGCCGTTTGGCCCACGTCAATATGAGATCTTTGCAAAGTCTTCTCAAGGGGGACCATGTCCGTGGACTAACAAATGTTAGTTTTGCCAAAGATCGTGCTTGCAGTGCTTGTATTGAAGGAAAGCTTCATGAGAAGGCTCACCCTCCCACGACCATCATCTACTCGAAGAGACCCATGGAGTTCCTTCACATGGATCTCTTTGGGCCTCCATCATTTGATAGTCTTGGAGGTAGAAAGTATTGCTTGGTGATTGTGGATGACTATTCAAGATACACTTGGGTATACTTCTTCAAGAGGAAGAGTGAGACTCAACAAAACGTCATCGACTTTGCAAATGAAGCTCAACGTCAACATAATGCAAAGATCTTGACAATAAGAAGTGACAACGACACCGAGTTCAAGAACTACACCTTGGATGAGTTTCTTAGTGATGAGGGGATCAAGCATCAATATTCTGCACCATATACCCCTCAACAAAATGGTGTTGCGGAGAGGAAGAACCGGACGTTGATGGATGCGGCAAGGACCATGATGGCGGAATTCAAGTCTCCATACAATTTTTGGGCCGAAGCCATCAACACCGCATGTCATGCATCTAATCGGCTCTATCTCCACAAAGGCTTGAACAAGACTCCTTATGAGATACTCACCGGCAACAAGCCCAATCTCAAGTACTTCCGTGTGTTCGGGTGTAAGTGTTTCATTCTCAAGAAAGGTGTTCGTTTGTCTAAATTTGAAGCTAGAGCTCATGAGGGCATATTTGTTGGTTATGCTACAAACTCTCATGCTTACCGTGTCCTCAATAAATCCACTGGACTTATTGAGGAGACGTGTAACGTGGAGTTTGATGAGAATAACGGCTCCCAAGTGGAGCAAAGTGGCACTTGTGATGTAGGTGATGAAATTCCTCCCCAAGCCATAAGAAGAATGGGTGTTGGTTTTATCCTACCAGTTGAGGAACCCCTTGTGGCCGAAGGAGAAGGACAATGCTCCACTCAAGTGGAGCCATCACCAACCCAAGGCCCACACGCTTCCGAAGAACAAAGTGAAGGACCTCAACCTCATGAACAAGACCAAGGGCAAGATCATGCTCAAGACGATGGTGACACACCAAATGATGCCCAAGGTCAAGTTCTCTCTCCCGAGCATGCTCAAGATCAAGAACATGTTCAAGACGGCGCTCAAGATGATCAAGTGACCTCTCCTCATCTCACATCCGAGGAGGAATTAGAGCATCGTGCCGCCAAGATTGCGTCCAAACTCACCACCAAAGGCCATCTCATGGAGAATGTGGTTGGAAGCCTAAGAAAAGGGGTAAGCACTCGTAGACAATTGGCAAACTATTGTGAACATCAGGCGTTTGTCTCTTGTGTTGAACCCCAAAAGGTCTATGAGGCGCTCGAAGACTCGGATTGGCTCAATGCCATGCATGAAGAACTCAACAACTTCGAGTACAACAAGGTGTGGAGATTGGTGCCAAGGCCATCGGGGAACCACAACGTCATTGGAACCAAGTGGATCTTCAAGAACAAGCAAGATGCTCATGGCAACATCGTTCGCAACAAGGCAAGATTGGTAGCACAAGGCTACTCCCAAGTCGAGGGTATCGACTACGGTGAAACCTTTGCTCCCGTTGCTCGTCTTGAATCCATACGTTTGTTGATTGCTTATGCTTCCCATCACAACTTTAAGTTGCAACAAATGGATGTGAAAAGTGCTTTTCTTAATGGTCCTATTAATGAGTTGGTCTATGTCAAGCAACCCCCCGGGTTCGAGGATCCCTACTTCTGGATCATGTGTATCAACTCGATAAGGCACTCTATGGCCTTAAACAAGCCCCGCGTGCGTGGTATGACCACCTTACCGAGTTGTTACAAGATCGTGGATTTGAGGTGGGGCTAATCGATCCCACTCTTTTTACTAAGAAGGTCAAAGGGGAGTTGTTTGTATGCCAACTATATGTTGATGATATTATCTTTGGTTCTCCTAACAAAGCTTTCAATGAGGAATTTGCCGCTCTCATGACCTCCAAGTTCAAGATGTCTTCGATGGGAGAGTTGAAGTTCTTCCTTGGTTTTGATATCAAACAAAGAAGAGAAGGAACCTTCATCAACCAAGCCAAATACACTCAAGACATGCTAAAAATATTCAAGCTAAGTGATGTCAAGCCGGCTACTACACCAATGCCCACCAAATGCCAACTTGACATTGATCCCAATGGTAAAGCGGTGGATCAAAAGGTATATTGCTCCATGATTGGCTCCTTGCTTTACCTTTGTGCATCTAGACCGGATATCATGTTGAGTGTGGGGATGTGTGCACGGTTTCAAGCCGCACCGAAGGAAAGTCACTATGTGGCGGTCAAGCGAATCTTTCGATATTTGGCTCATACCCCAAACTTTGGCTTATGGTACCAAAGAGGGGCAAACTTCAAGATTGAAGGATTTACGGATTCCGATTGGGCGGGAGACAAAGTGGATAGGAAGTCCACTTTTGGAGGGTGCCAGTTTCTTGGGTGCTCTTTGGTGAGTTGGTCTTCCAAGAAGCAAAGTTGTGTGTCTCTCTCGTCCACCGAAGCTGAATATGTGGCGGCCGGTAGTTGTTGTGCACAACTCTTATGGATGAGGCAAACTTTAAAGGAATACGATGTCATTTGTGACAAAGTGCCTCTTTGGTGTGACAACGGAAGTGCCATCAAGATTTCTCTCAACCCGGTGCAACACTTCAAGACGAAGCTGAAAGTGCGTTATATCGACGAGAGGGGGGTGAATAGGCGATTTTTATGAATTCTTCAATGAGGAATTTTCCGGTGAGGAAATTCCTAAGTGAAGAACTATTTGCAGCGGAATAAGTACTCAGAAGTAAGCATAAGAGAATGCGGGCATGGTCATCATGATGAAATGAAGACAATCAAAGAGTACAGAAAGCGTAAACACAGGATAGCACAAGATGAAGACAAACAGACTGAAGAATTGAACTGAGGAAATTGAGAAAGTCTTCAGTCAAAGTCTTCAAACACAGATATGAACGAACACTCAACACAGTAATGAGGAAATGAAAGAGTTGAGGAAATAGAACCAGTTAGGTTGGTGAAGACAATGATTTGGTAGACCAGTTCCAACTGCTGTCTCGGTTATGCGTCTGGTTGGAGCGGTGAGTATTTAAACTCGAGGACACACAGTCCCGGACACCCAGTCGCTGAGCACGCAGCTCAGGACACCAAGTCCTCGCTGTATTCTCCTTGAACTAAGGTCACACAGACCTCGTCCAATCACTCGTGGTAAGTCTTCAGGCGACTTCCAAACCTTCACAGACTTGGTCACTCGGCGATCCACAATTCCTCTTGGATGCTCTAGACCATGACGCCTAACCGTCTGGAAGAAGCACAATCTTCAAAGGTAACAAGCGTCGGATCCACGCAGGATCAATCTCTTCAGTGATGCTCAATCACTTTGGGTTTGTAGGGGTTTGGTTTTTGGGTTTTTCCTCACTCGATGATTTTCGCTCAACGTCCTCGGAGGATGGGTTGCTCTCAAATGACAAGTGTCAAGTTCTCTCGGAGCAGCCAACCAGCTAGTGGTTGTAGGGGGCGGATATTTATAGCCTAGGGAGCAGCCCGACATGATAAGACATAAATGCCCTTCAATGATATGACCGTTAGGTGGATAAGATATTTTGGGACAGGTGGTAGCCAAGAAGACAAGAACGGTTGGAAATTTGACTCTCAAATTCCTCGGGGCTATCATGTTCCTCATGTAGGCAATCCGATGGCGAATTCCTAACTCCTCGGTCGAACAAATTCCTCGTTGACTAGAAGAACTTCGTCTCATCCATGAAGAAAAATCTTGAATCTGTATGAGATTTCCAAAGGCTTCACTCTAAGGGATTGGTAGGTGTAGGATTTTGAGTTGAGCATCACATGGAAAGTTTTCCTTAGTATTTCCTCGACCCCTTTAACGAAGACGGTGTTTCCTATGACTCAAGAAAGATAAAACGAAACTACGAAAACAAAAGTCTTCACGCTTCATGTTCCTCAAATGAATACCAAGTCTTCAAGGTCACACCAATTTCTTCACTTTCAAAGTCTTGTAAAGTCTTCGAATATCAAAGTCTTGATCGAAGAACTTCATTTTAGGGTCAACTTTCTCTGTAAATATCAAACTCCTCATAGACTTATAGACCTGTGTACACTCATAAACACATTAGTCCCTTAACCTATAAGTCTTCAATACACCAAAATCACTAAAAGGCACTAGATGAACTTACAATCTCCCCCTTTTTGGTGATTGATGACAATATAGGTTAAGTTTTCAACGGGGATAAACATATGAAGTGTAAATACTGATATTGAGGAATTTGATTGCAAGATATAGAAGAACTCCCCCTGAAGATGTGCATAGTGAGGAATTTTGCTTTTGAGGCATTGCACATTTGAAGAGTTGAATCATGGAGATCTCCCCCTATATCTTGTAATTCATACACGCATTTGACATATAATATGAGGAATTTGAAATGCATGATGAAATATGGTGACTGATGTAGTTCAGCATGCGTGTATTAACATATAATGAGGAATAAGCATGCAGAGGAACACATCAAAAGTATCAGAGCACCATCGGGTTTAAGATTACAACTCGATCCAATAAAGTTTCAGAAGAACGAGAGTTGTAACTTAGCAAAAAAACGCCCATATAGTAGACCCGCTTGAAGACTAACTCACATTTCTCCCCCTTTGTCATCAAATGACCAAAAGGATTGAAACTGAGGACTAACGCCCCTGAAGAATTTCAAGTTGATGAAGGGCGCCCGGCGTTGTCGGGTCGGTTGTCGTAGTAGGGCCTGCCGCAGTGTCGTCCAAGTCTTCATTTTCATCAGTGTCTCGCGATGAAGAATAGGAGCTGGCTACCAAGGAAGGAACCTTGACCTTCTTGAATTTCTTCGGTGGAGGTACAGACCAGTCAAATTCTTCCTTGAGACCCATTGTATTCAGTTCTTCTGCGTTGTAGACATTAGAAAGAACAACCCAGGTGTGGTTGAAGGTTTCATGGAGGTAGTATTAGTTTTTCTTCACTGCATTGTGTGTTGAGGTCATGTTGTGAAGAATTGAACCAAACTGACGCTTGACCCATTTATGATTGCGATCAACCTTCTGAAGAAGACCGAGGAGTAACTCACGATCAGTCATCACCCTGGGTTCTGTGGCTTGAGGATTTTGCTTGGCTGAGGTATTGGCGGCAGAGTCATGTGTGGCAGAGTCATCATTGGTGGAGTAGGATGCAACTTTGCGAAATTGACCATCCAATGGACGAATGCCTTCATCTATCACAGCAGTTGCCTTGCCCTTGTCATCAGCTGAGGAAAATGTCCGTTTGAGGACTTCAATTGGAGGCACGTAGCTGCAGTGATTCCGAGTATCAGCCTTGTAATTGAGTGAAGACCTTGTCCTGATGAACCTCATAATCCATGGTGCATAAGGCTTCAGCTCAAAAGGTGACATAGCAATGTTTGCCAGAGTCCTCATGAAGAAATCATGGAAGTTGACGGGAACACCATGAATGATATTGAAAAGCATATTCTTCATGATGCCAACGACTTCCTCATCATTTGAGTCGTGGCCTTTGATAGGACTCATTGTCTTCGTCAGAATGCGATAGACAGTCCGAGGCACATACAGTAATTCCTTGACGAAGAATTTGGTTCGAGGTGCCTGTCCTGGCTTCAAAGGCTTCATCAGCACTTGCATGTAATGATTTGAAAACTCAGGTTCATTGTAGATGCAACGAGCACCATCAAGGGGAGGACTGAGTGGGAGGGCACGAAGCAATTCAGATTTTTGGTGCCTTGTAGTGAGTATTTTTCGTCATCCGGTCCAATACCCATGAGTTCACATCTTGAATCTCCGGTGATGTGCAGCGTCGCATAGAATTGAAGAATGAGTTATTCATTCCAATCACGAGATGACAAGGCAGAAATTCAGCAATCTGCATCATGAAGAACACCGAGGACCGGCTCAAGCTGGCAGAGATTCCATGTCCACATGAGGAATATGTGCATGATCAAAGACTTTGTCTTTGTTGAATAGCACAGAGGAATAGAAGTTGGCTTGACTAGCAGTCCAGAAACGCCTCTTCCTTATGCGAGCAGAGTCATATGGGTTGTAGTCAGTGAAGAATACATGCTCGCTGAAGAAATCTTCAGCCTTGAACTTTTGCTTCGTTGAGAATGGATTCTTTGGCTTTGGCAGTGGAGTGTCAGTGAGTTGCATTACGACCTCAGGAATCGCAATCTCAGGTTCTTCAAGCTGAGGATTTTCTGGTTCCTCTTCATATGCAGTATGCGTGTTCATAGGATCAGCAGCAGTAGGTTCTTCAACACTAGTGGCTGGAATTTCTTCATGCACGGATGAGTTGGGATGAGTTTCTTCAGAGCCCATTTGAACCGTTGGTGCAGGGGACTGAGGAATTTGTTGGATTTGGGTGAAGAGTGGAGAATTGGGATGCTGACTTTCCCAAAAGTCATCGTTCATCACATGCGTGGTGCATCCAATATCCACGTCTTCGTCTTCAATTTTCTCAACACCAGCCTCTGATTTGTGAACCGAGGCATAGGCGAGGAAATGATTGGTGTTGAAGGATTGCATCCACTTCAATTTCTTCATCAATCTGCTCGACGAAGCGTGAGAATGATTTTCTTCATCGATCCGCTTGGGATCTCATACTCTTCACCAAAAGGAACAAGGTCCTTTGATGGAATGGAGGAAATTGGAACATCATCGATTGGATTTTCAAAGAGATTGTCATAGGCTTCATTTTCTTGGGTGAAGAATTTGAAGCAGTGATGCTTTCCTTTTCTTCATCGCAGCTCGCTCTGCAGCCTTGGTCTTCTTCACATCGATGCGATGGAAGGATTGGAGTTGGTGTAGGCGCGGAGGAGCTGATGAATATGGTTGAATTTCCTCAAAGAATCGATGCAGCTTGCCTCGACTTCTTCGATTTCTTCAGCGCACCACAAGTGGATGCCCGCAATTTCTTCGGTGGCTGGAATGGAGTCATCAGCCCTGGAACTAGCATTGTCTTCAGCAGGCTGAAAATCATCAGCGATGCTGGCATGTTCTTCAGCAGTGAGCAGAGGCTCCAGCCTGAGGAATTTCTTGTTGCGTTGGGGCTGCAACATTTGTGAACTTCTTTGTCAGATTGACAAATCTGACTTTGGCTCCTTGCCAATCAGCATAATAGGCATCAAAGTTATCACTTAGGGCTTTGATTTCAGACTGGATCTTGAGGAGTTCCTTAGTTGTCATTCTGACAACGTTTTTCCTCAGGAACTTCTCTTTCCTGAATTGAGCCTTCTTGATCTGCCTTGCCTTCTCGAATTTCCATTTCTCTTCAGAGATGAAATGGGTCAGCATGTGATTTTGTCCAGGTGTTAGATGAAAATCAGGCATAGGTGTCTCTGGATCCTTGTGCCAGAGATCAATGTACTCGAGGATCGCCCTTGGATCCAAAAGCGTTAGGCAGGTGTGCCTTTGGCTCTAGCGGCCCTTTCTTGTCGGTCTCGATGATTTTCGCAAGTTCATCATCATCGCCTTCATCATCGATGGCACTTGGAAGGCGACTGTTTCTTCTTCGGACTTGGCGAGGACCTCGTCCAGTGAGTTGACTTTTTCTTCAGCAGAGTGGGGCACGATGAAGAATTTGGTCTGGTGAGGAACTTCTTTGAGACACCAGAGGCAATAGAGATGCTGCAGTCCTTTGGCATGTGGCCGATGCACATGTCTTGAGGACTTTGGAGGAGCTCTTGAGGACTTTGTAGGAGCTGAGGATTTGGGAGGAGCAGGAGCAGCATGAGGAACTGGCCGTGAGGGCATTGAAGATTCTGGCCGTGAGGGCATTCTTGAGGATTTTGGCCGTGAGGGCTTTGTTGGTGAAGCACTTGGCTTGTGCGTTGGCTTCTTTGCCATTGATCTTCTGGGCTGAACAGGGGCCTCGATGGCAGCAGCAGATGTGAGTCTTCATTGAATTTCCTCATTGCTTCTTTGGCTTGTCTCGCCAACTTGGCTTGGCGCTTGGCCCATTCTTCAGAAAGTCCTCACCACGCTTGATTTGGTGGGGTCGACTTCTTGGCAGTGCCAATGGAGCTCTTGGGCATGGAGGATTCGGTCTGAATTTCTTCATGTACTTTGGAGTAACATATATCATACTCCTCCATTCCCTTGCCCATCTCCTTTCAATCCTCTGAATCGCACCTTGCGCTGATTTTTGTTTTCCTTGCCAAACTTGGCTTCATCAGTGTGCAATAGTCGGCGTATATGTCCTCGGCTATCTCAAAGCAGTCATGACCTCAGCCTCTTTCCTCCTTTTGTGGCTTCTTTCCTTACGCCATATTCTTGGTGAGGAATTTGAACAATCGAATTCTCTCAAGAAGTATGCAACTTTTCTTCGAGGGCGCGCAAATGAGTTAAGTTGATGAGAACCTAGTGATTTAGCAGCGGACATGAGTACTGTGAGCAGAGTATAGTTGCGAGGAATTTGGAGAGGTCATATGCGTTCTCGTAAGGTTTTCAAAAGAACTAGTTTGAGGAATTTGACCAGATGAGCCTTGAAGAATTTCACTAAGCGATCTTTTTCTTAGGTTCGAGTTGTATAGATCGAGGATCCACACAATTGAGGAATCTTGAAGAAAAATCATTGGTTAGAGAAAGCGAATCAAGAGCATATTTCGTTTGAGGTGTTCATATGTGTGAAGATTTGAAGAATAAACACCTTTGAAGATTTTCAGGAAGGTTTGAGAATCAAAGCGAGTAATAAAAGTAACTTTTAATTACCCGAACGAAGAACACGATTTAACCGAGAAGTGTAGATTAGAAGTTAAATCGATTCAGATCTCCCATGCCCTAACACGGTGGAGGAACACAGCTACGGCGGCGGCGGAGTGAATATTTCCATGGTCGGCGTGAGTACGACGGCGACGAGGTCGAGGCAGTGAAGCTCTTCCTCACCGGCGACGATGGAGTAGCGGCGGCGCTAGGGTTTGAGAAGCTCGGCGAGAGAGAGAGCGGTCGGCGGAGTAATGAAGTGAGGAAGGGAGAGGGGTATATATAGCCACGGTGAAAACCGTTCACCAAGATTTTGGACTAACGTGCCTCGCCCTTCTCATTCGCTGACATGTGTCACCCACGTCATGAAAAGTGGAGATTGTGTTAGATCGTGGGTGAATAGATAAGTTTATCGTGGGATGCGGAGCGGTTTGAGCGGCAAAGCCGAAAATTTGGATAAGATAAGTTAAAAGTTCCGTTCGCAATTTCTTGGTGACAAGGACACAGTGAAGATTTTGAGCGAGTTTCAAATAGAACGCACATGAAGAATTTGTGAATAGCTTGGGTTGAGTATAGCATAGAGGGGAAGGGTCCGATCACATTCACTTAGCGTAAAAAGAAACTTGAAGAAATAGCCATAAGTGAATCTTGTAGAGGACATAAACCCATATATATATATATATATATATATATATATATATATATATATATATATATATATATATATATAGTCAATGAAGAAAGACAACGGAAGCAGTGAAGATTTTGCAAAGTTGAAGAATTTGAAAAACTGAAGAATTTCAAAAGCGAGGAAAACTCAAATTGAAGATTTTCAATTTTGGAGGTGGCGTGACCCACCGTATAAGAATGATGATTTCAGACACCGCGTACAATTGTCATAGGGTTCTGAGAATCAAATTCTTCATTAATTTCTTCACACTTAGAGTGTTATTCTTCATTGATTGAAGAAAAACGTTTCTTCATGTGTTGCACATCTAAGTCATCAATTTTGCATAAGTGTCAGGATGTGTGTCCTTTTCAAAGAACATTCGAAGATTCTAAGATATTTAGCTAACACCGCAACTTGCTAAATCTTTTCTCATCCAAGGGCTTTGTGAAGATATTGGCTAGCTGTTCTTCAGTCTTCACATGCTCGATGGAGATGTCGCCCTTCATCACATGATCATGAAGAAAATGATGACGAATCTGAATGTGCTTTGTCTTCGAGTGCTGAACTGGGTTGTGAGCAATCTTGATGGCACTCTCATTATCACAGTAGAGAGGCACATTCTTCACGTTGATGCCATAGTCCTTGAGAGTTTGCTTCATCCACAGCAATTGAGCACAACAAGAGCCAGCAGCAATGTACTCAGCTTCCGCAGATGAGCGGTGATACGCATTCGCTTTCTTCGAGGACCAACAGACCAAAGATCGTCCGAGGAAATGACAAGTACCAGATGTTGACTTGCGGTCCACACGATCACCAAAGCATAGTCGAGTCGAATATCCAATGAGATCAAACATAGAGCCCTTGGGGTACCATAATCCTAGTGTTGGTGTGTGAGCTAGATATCGAAGAATATGCTTCATGACCTTATGGTGTGATTCCTTCGGTGTAGCTTGAAATTGGGCACACATGCAAACACTAAGCATTATATCTGGCCTAGATGCACATAAGTACAATAGAGAACCAATCATGGAGTGGTATACCTTGTGATCGAAGTCAATACCATTTTCATCAGTGCATAGATGGCCATTTGTGGGCATAGGAATTTTGACGCCTTTGCAATCTTGCATGCCGAATTTCTTCAGAACATCTTTGAGGTATTTCTCCTGAGATATGAATATGCCATTGTGTTGTTGACAAATTTGAAGACCTAAGAAGAATTTCAATTCTCCCATCATAGACATTTGATATTCTTCACTTATCATATAGGCAAATTCATCACTATAACGTTGGTCAGTACAGCCAAAGATAATATCATCAACATATATTTGGCACACAAACAGTTCACCATCATATGATTTAGTAAAGAGAGTAGGGTCGAGTGAACCGGGTGTGAAGCCATTCTTCACGAAGAATTCCTTCAAAGTATCATACCACACCCGTGGAGCCTGTTTGAGACGATAGAGGGCCTTGTTGAGTCTGAAGACTTTGTCGGGATTCTTTGGATCTTCAAAACCTGGGGGTTGAGCAACATATACTTCTTCCTCAAGCTTACAATTAAGGAATGCACTTTTCACATCCATTTGATATAAAGTGATATTATGATGGTTAGCATAATCAATTAATATGCGAATAGCCTCAAGTCTAGCAACAGGTGCAAAAGTTTCATCGAAATCAATTCCTTCAACCTATGTGTAGCCTTGAGCTACAAGTCGTGCCTTATTCCTCACCACAAGGCCATTTTCATCTTGCTTGTTGCGGTAGATCCATTTTGTGCCAATGATATTATGCTTGCGAAGATCTGGACGTTTGACCAGTTCCCAGACGTTGTTGAGCTCGAACTGATGTAATTCTTCTTGCATTGCTGAATCCACTCGGGCTCGAAATGCTTCATCTACCTTAGTGGGCTCTGTGATAGAGACAAAAGCATAGTGCCCACAAAAGTTAGATAAATGTGAAGCTTTTGAGCGTGTGAGAGGACCTGGTGCTTCAATGTCATCGATGATCTTGTCAACTTGCACTTCTTTTGCAACGCGAGGATGAGCTGGTTGTCGTCGAGGAATTTGATCAGCATTTTCTTCAGCACCATTTTCTTTAGCATTATCCTCAGGTGCATCAGCTCGACGTTCTTCGCGTTCAGGAATGAATTCTTCAGCAGATTCTTCAATAGGAATTACATCCTCAGTTGCCTTGAACTTGATAGATTCCTCAGGTGCTGGTTCATCTATCACAGAAGGTAGGTGCTCTCTTTGCGAGCCATTAGTTTCATCGAACCTCACATCTACAGTTTCAACAATCTTGTAAAGAACATTGTTGAAGACTCTGTAGGTGTGTGAGTCCTTTCCATAACCAAGCATAAAACCTTCATGTGCTTTGGTGCAAATTTAGCATTGTGATGAGGATCTCTAATCCAGCATTTAGCATCAAGACTTTGAAATAACTCACATTGGGTTTTCTGTCAGTGAGGAGTTCATAGGCAGTCTTCTTGAAGAATTTGTGAAGATATACTCTATTGATGATGTGGCACGCGGTATCAATTGCATCAATCCAAAAACGACGAGGCGTTTTGAATTCATCAAGCATAGTGCGAGCCATCTCAACAAGAGTTCTGTTCTTGCGCCCACGACGCCATTTCTTTGAGGAGTATAGGGAGCAGATAACTCATGAGTAATACCAAGTTCATCAAGATAGTCATCAAGACCGAATTCTTGAACTCAGTTCCATTGTCACTCTGATGTGCTGATCTTCACACCAAAGTTGGTTGAAGCCCTCGAGGAAAATCATTTGAAGACTTCCTGCACTTCATGTTTGTAAGTAACAATGTGTACCCATGTGTAACGAGAGTAATCATCAACAATAACAAAGCCATATAGAGATGCATCATTAGTGATTGCTGAGTAATGATTAGGACCAAAGAGGTCCATGTGAAGCAATTGAATGGACGAGTAGTGGTCATGATAGTCTTCTTTGGATGCTTGGCCTTGATCATTTTTCCAGCTTCACGGGCTCCACACAAGTGATCCTTGAGGAATTTGACATTCTCAATGCCAATGACATGCTTCTTCTTCGCAAGCATGTGCAAATTCCTCATGCTGCGTGACCAAGTCGTCGATGCCATAGCCAGCCTTCGAAGCTTTTGCAAGTAGACACACGGCTGGTTGTGGTCCTATAGAGAAATCAACAATATACAAGTCTCCTCTCCTAAAGCCTTGAAGACTTTGGAATTGTCAACTTCCATAATCACAACACAACGATACTTGCCAAAGACAACAACCATATCAAGATCACAAAGCATTGAGATCGACATGAGGTTGTATCCTAAGGACTCAACAAGCATGACTTTGTCCATGTGTATGTCCTTAGAGATCGCAACCTTACCAAGACCCAATACGACTTTTGCCTTTGTCGGCAAAGATGATATGCTTGAGATGTGATGGTGATAAGGAGCATCCATCAATAGATTCTTGTCACCGGTCATGTGATTTGTACATCCACTATCGAGGACCCACTCATTGGCTTTGGGTTGATCATCCTGCAGATGAATTAGTGCAACTTACGATCTCATATACTTCATCGGTGAAGAATATGATATCAATTTCATCGATGAATTTCATCAGCGTTATAACAGATAAGCAAGATGAGGGCGTGTGAAATGAAAGTTCATTTCTTCATGATTAGCTGCGTCCTTCGAGCATTTTGTCGGGCCCCAAACAAATTCTTGAGACGTTAAAGCACATCGGAGGCTGACCTGCAGAAGAGATTAGTTCTTTTCTTCACCACCCACATCGAAGGGGTGGCAAAGAGTTCATCACTCTACAAGCTCCATATGAGAATGGTGGCATAGAAGCCAATCCATTTCGTTTCACATAAGAGAGGTTAGGGTAAGCATATGAATAAGCAGAGAAATTCTTCAAGGACTTATGAACATATTGGTTTGAAGAATAATGCACATATTCATAGCCCTTAGCTCTACCCTGCGAAACAGAGTTGTTAGCACGATGATAATCATATGAGGACTTTGATCCGTGTGAGGAATTTGGTCCGTATGAGGACTTGGATCCATATGAAGAATTTGGTCCATATGAAGAGTTTGATCTGGGGTTCCTATTCTTCACAGGTGGTGTCATGAGGACATTCACCTAAAGACTTTCAAGGCACTTCTTGGGAACCCAGATTTTCTTCATAGGGGAACCGTTCCTGCAGTTAGTGCCAAATATCTAGCAAATACTTCACCATTCTGATTTTTGAACAATTTATAGTAGGAGTCAAATGACTCATCAGAAGAATGAGGAGATTCACATGTAAAGCCAGATAAGTTAGATGGATCAACTGGAGGTCCCTTTGCAGCAACCCATGAGGTTTTGGGGTTACGCTCGGGCTTCAATATGTTCCATCAGCATTGAGTTTCCTCTCAAAGGAAATACCCTCTTTCCTAGGTTCTGTTGAGGATCTGCTTTTAAGCACATCACAAAGAGTCGATGCCCTTTGAGGCTTTTGTACATACTGTCATGTACAATTCCTTCAACCTGCATCGGCGGTGATACTAGCAATGTCCTCAAATGAGGAATTAGTGATAGCAGAGGCAGGTGAAGAATTTGTAACAGTTGAAGCATTTGAACATTGGTGAAGAATTAGCGATTCACGTTCAATGCACTTTAAGCATGGAGGAACAAATTCTTCACGAGAAGCGCTGATTTGTTGAGCTAGCAATGAATCGCGCTCCTTCGAAGATCTTCATAACTCACTCTTAGCTTCTCAAGATCTTGCTTTCTTTGAAGAAATTCATAAGAAAGTTTCTCATGATCGACAAGAGAGTGTTATGATGACCTTGAAGGTTGTCAAACCTAGTGAAGTCTCTGAAGATTTTCGATCGAGGGCTTTAGTGCGATCCATTTCTTCACCCAACATATCATCACTTTTGTCTAGCTTGTTTTGAACCTTTTCAAAAGCCCTTTGTTGTTTTACAGCAATCTTAGCAAGTTTTGAGTAGCTGGGCTTGAGATCTTCATCAGATTCATTTTCACTAGATTCAGAGGAGGTATATTTGAGTACCTTGGCACCCTTTGCTATGAAGCAATAGGTGGGAGCGTAGTCATCACTATCTTCATTAGCTTTGTTGGTGAGGTCATTTTCTTCAGAGTAGAAGATGGACTTGCTGACGAAAGCAGTAGCGAGAGCCAGACTCGCCACACCAGACTCGGATTCTTCTGATGCCTCCTCTTCCTCATGTTCCTTAGATTCAGCTTCAGAGTCCATTTCCTTGCCAATGAATGCCCGAGCCTTCTTTGAGCTGCTCTTCTTATGAGAAGAAGACTTTGAGGATTTTGATGATGAAGATTTCGACGATTTCTTCTTCTTCTTAACGTCATCAGAACTGTAATCCTTGTATTTCTTCTTCTTTAATTCCTTTTCCCACTGAGGACAATCTTGAATGTAGTGACCAGGTTTCTTGCATTTGTGGCATAGTCTTCTCTTATAGTCCTTTGGATGAGGAATCACTGCTCCTTGAGGATTTTCTAAAGCGACCACGTCTTGAGAACTTGGAATTTCTTCACGAGCAGTGCTAGCTCTGGCTCAATTCTTCAGATCTCCAAGGCTACTACGAGTCTTCACAATTAGATTGAGACACAGCCTTGGCCTTGAGGCACGTGATTTTCCATAGCTAGAACCATAGAGATCTCTCTTTTGACAGAAGTGGAACTCATGAGTATTTAGCCTCTCGAGGATATCAGCTGGATCAAGTGACTTGTAGTCAGCACGCTCTTGTATCATCAGTGCCAGAGTATCAAATGAGGAATCAAGCGATCTCAACAATTTCTTCACCGCCTCATGGTCGGTGATGTCGGTGGCACCAAGCGCTTGAAGCTCATTTGAGATGTCAGTGAGGCGATCGAAGGTTTGTTGAACATTTTCATTGTTGAGTCTTTTAAAGCGGTTGAAGAGATTTCGAAGAACATCAACTCGAGAGTCACGCTGAGTTGAGACTCCTTCATTTACTTTGGACAGCCTGTCCCAGATGAGCTTAGCAGTTTCCAAAGCACTCACTCTTCCATATTGTCCTTTGCTCAGATGGCCACATATGAAATTCTTTGCTTGAGAATCGAGTTGCTTGAATCTCTTCTCATCGGCAGCGTTCAGTAAGGGTGAGACAGAGGGAACACCATTTTCCACAACATACCAGAGATCATTGTCAATTGCCTCAAGATGCATTCGCATCTTGTTTTTCCAGTAGGGGTAGTCCGTCCCATCAAAGGTAGGACACCCAGCTGAGACCTTGATCATACCTACGGTCGACATAACTAAAACTCCAGGTGGTTAAACCAAAATCACACAGAACAGGGGAGTACCTAGCTCTGATACCAATTGAAAGTGCGTTATATCAACTAGAGGGGGGTGAATAGGCGATTTTTATGAATTCTTCAATGAGGAATTTTCTGGTGAGGAAATTCCTAAGTGAAGAACTATTTCTGTGGAATAAGTACTCGAAGTAAGCATAAGAGAATGCGAGCATGGTCATCATGATGAAATGACAATCAAAGAGTACGTAAAGCGTAAACACAGGATATCACAAGATGAAGACAAAGCAGATGAAGAATTGGCGAGGAAATTGAGAAAGTCTTGATCAAAGTCTTCAAACACAGATATGAACGAACACTCAACACGAGAATGAGGAAATGAAAGAGTTGAGGAAATAGACCCGATTAGGTTGGTGAAGACAATGATTTGGTAGACCAGTTCCAACTCGCTGTCTCGGTTATGCGTCTGGTTGAGCGGCTGAGTATTTAAACTCGAGGACACACAGTCCGGACACCCGATCGCTGAGCACGCAGCTCGGGACACCAAGTCCTCACCGTATTCTCCTTGAACTAAGGTCACATGACCTCGTCCAATCACTCGTGGTAAGTCTTGAGCGACTTCCAAACCTTCACAGACTTGGTCACTCGGTGATCCACAATTCCTCTTGGATGCTCTAGACCATGACGCCTAACCGTGTGGAAGAAGCACAATCTTCAAAGGTAACAAGCGTCGGATCCACGCAGGATCAATCTCTTCAGTGATGCTCAATCACTTTGGGTTTGTAGGGGTTTGGTTTTTGTGTTTTTCCTCACTCGATGATTTTCGCTCAACGTCCTCGGAGGATGGGTTGCTCTCAAATGACAAGTGTCAAGTTCTCTCGGAGCAGCCAACCAGCTAGTGATTGTAGGGGGCGGATATTTATAACCTAGGGAGCAGCCCGACATGATAAGACATAAATGCCCTTCAATGATATGACCGTTAGGTGGATAAGATATTTTGGGACAGCTGGCGCAAGAAGAAAACAATGGTCGGAAATTTGACTCTCAAATTCCTCGGGGCTATCATGTTCCTCACTGTAGGCAATCCGCTTTTGGCCAATTCCTAACTCCTCGGTCGAACAAATTCCTCGGGGACGGAAGAACTTCATCTCCGTCCTTTGAAGAAAAAGACTGAAGCTGTATGAGATTTCCAAAGGCTTCACTCGAAGGGATTGGTAGGTGTAGGATTTTGAGTTGAGCATCACATGGAAATTTTTCCTTAGTATTTCCTCGACCCCTTTAACGATGACGGTGTTTCCTATGACTCAAGAAAGAGAAAGCGAAACTACGAAAACAAAAGTCTTCACGCTTCATGTTCCTCAAATGAATACCAAGTCTTCAAGGTCACACCAATTTCTTCACTTTCAAAGTCTTCAGAAAGTCTTCAGAATATCAAAGTCTTCAGTCGAAGAACTTTATTTTTAGGGGTCGACTTTCTCTGTAAATATCAAACTCCTCATAGACTTATAGACCTGTGTACACTCATAAACACATTAGTCCCTTAACCTATAAGTCTTCAATACACCAAAATCACTAAGGGGCACTAGATGCACTGACAGAAGCATATTGAGATTCGGTATCATTTCATTCGGGACCACATTAGGCGAGGGAGATCGAGCTCAAGTATGTCAACACTCATGATAACCTTGCTGATATTTTCACGAAGCCCTTGGATGAAGCAAGATTTCGCGAGTTAAGGAATGAGCTAAATATCATTGATTCGAGCAATGTGACTTGAACCCTTGCACGCCCCACCTCACTCAACTTGGTGTCTAGTTTAGGTGTAGGCATGGACATAGGGGGAGTGTTGTTCTCTCAATGAACTCTCCCTCCCCCCATTATGCATAAATTGATCTAGTCTTTCACTTTAACCATATTTGTATGGTACTAGTGCTTCAAGGACGAGTTTTGGTCATGGGTCCAAGGTTAAAATCTTCGCGACGCCATACCTCTTGACTCAAACATAGGTGGCCTCGGCCACCGCCCTCTCTTGAAGAGGTGTGTTCTAGTCCGTTGTTTGTGTGTTTGTAGCCTTGTTGGTTCTTCCTTTCTCTTGGCTGAGTTTTTCCGTTCTCTTTGAGCTTAAGCCGTGTGTTTAGAGGCCTAGGGTTCTTGGCGGTACTACGGCTGGTGGTCTGTGTACTACCGCTCTAAGCGGTACTACCGCCCACCAGTGTGTACTACCACTCATGAGGCGGGGCAGGGGGTTATGTCGAGGCGGGGGAGTTTTCTTCTCCCCCATACCCATTCGCTCGCCCCCACGACCCTGTTCGTCTCTCCAGCAACCGGCGCCGCGGGAGGGCTCCGGCGGATCTCCCTCTCCGGGGCGCTCCTCTTCATTCCCTTCGGTGGAGTCGATCCCCACCTTGTCCTCTTGCCATGGATGCCGGTATTGCCTCCGTTCCCTCTTTCTTCTTGTCTAGATTTCCAATCTAGCATCCTAGGGGCAATAGTAGTTGCATCTCTAGATTTTTGGCCAAATCTAGGCTTGAGTAGGATGGAGAAGGCCTCTAGGCAGTTTGGATTGGTGTTTGGTAGGAGTATTTTTGAATTTGGTAGGACGGTAGTGCCGGATCTGACCACGGCAGTAGGAAACTGCCGTTTCCCGTCTCAAGCGGTACTACGCTCCCCACAGGCGATACTATCGCTTGGAGCGGTACTACCGCTCTCAGGTCGCGGTACTACCGCCCTCTACCAGTTTCCACCATACTTCTACTAATCAGTGATCCGTTTTAGTTTTGTTTGGTGGCTTATGCTTGTTCTTTCTGGTTGTTTGCGTGTTCGTGTGTGTGGTTCCAGGTGATAAGCTTCCTGAGCATCGAGGCTCGGCGTGTCAACCCGGTCGTGCCACGTCCAAGCGGTACTGCATAACCGAGTCTCGCAGGAGGTTCCTCAAGTGCTGCTCCTCCACCCCAATCTGCAGGAGGTTCCTCAAGTGCTGCTCCTCCACCCCAACTCCAGAAGAGCCTGGTGTCAAGCCGAAGCCAGGCAAAACTATGCCAGAAATGCCAGCCAAGGAGTTCTGGGCACGACATCGCCACAACCGCTATGAGGCAGACAAAGATCCCACTATGGTCAACCGCCTGCTCGAGCAGGTTTCATTTGCCATCTTCTTTGATGTTCTCAAGGCCAAGAAGAACCTCTATGTTAACGTGCACTCCATCGACACCGACCATATGGAGAAGGATCCTGATTATTTTGGTGAAGCTCTTCAGATGTGCACTCAGCTGAACATTCTTGGTGTCATGATTCAACAAAGATTATGATGCTGATATTGTGGCCCAATTCTATGCCATGGTTCATCTCGGGGTGATGAGGACGGGACAACGACTTGGATGACCAATGGCAAGTTGCTTTCGATCAAGTGGAAGGCGTTCTTGAATTTGATTGGGGTGGAAGATCGAGGGCTTGAGTCTCCTGTCGGCTTTCGTCCACACCGCAACAACTCCGCCACTCACAAGCAAGCTCTATGGCCCCTCTGCACTTTGAAGGTCAACCACGAGGCGAAGAAGGAAACATATGAGCTTCGCGCCTTCTGGACATTCTTCACCGTGTCTTCCGTGAGACTCTTTTCCCTCGTGATCGAATCTGGACATGGTTCACTCTTATCTCGTGGACATGCTTCTCTTACGCTTGGCGTGAGAAGGAACAAAACACGGAGAGTCCTGGATATTTCTCATGTTATGTGGTCTGAGCTGTTATCTGCTATCTCCGGCGCAAGTGCACGATTTATGGCCCGTTCATCATGCTGCTTATTGAGAAGGCACTCGGGTCGTGTCTATCCCAAGGTGATGCTAGAGACCGGGACTTGGTTTCTCATGACATCAAGCGCCCGAGGAAGAAGGACAACTGGGGCTCTCGGTCCCTAAATCTGAGTTCCTTGCTCGCCAACGCCATGGAGACCGAGGAGGAGGCTGAGACCGAGGTGAGGATGTTGATGACTATGTGCCTTCTGCGCAGAGCCCTCTTGGGCAAAGAAGCTCAAGCTCAAGATGAAGAAGTTTTTTGCATGGAGGCTCACGGTCGATTACATGACTCATGTGGGTGAGAAGAAGGCCCGTCGTCGTCACAAGGAGCTCATGCGCCAGCTTGGGTGCCACAGATTAACAGTGGATCGAGGACCAGCTTCATCGAGGAGGAGGAGGATTCAGCAAGACTGCCCATGGACCGATTCTGATGCCGAGCACTTCCTGACCGATGATGGTGGCGCAGACGTTCCCGCTGAGATCTGATTCTCTTGCTCTCACCTAGAGCTGTAGCCACACTCCCTCTCCTTTTTGGTGTCTCGATGCCAAAGGGGGAGAGAGTTTAGGGATTTGTGTTTCCTCGCGTCGTTTGTGTTTCCTCGCGTCGTTTGTGTTTTCTCGCGTTTGCCTGGTTTGGTTTGTGCCTGGTTTGTGTCAGTGAGACCCAAGTTCTAGTCATATGGTGTGAGACATATGCTACCTTATCTTTCGTATATCTTTATCTATGTCTATCTAGCTTATGAGTTGCATGCTTATCCTGTTATCTGTATTGCTCTCATATATCATGCTTAGGTAGTTGGTCTCTAAAATGTAGGGGGAGCGTTGATCCTGGTATCTGTGCCATGCAGTCCAAAGCACTTATCTAGACAGCACACATCCAGGGGGAGCCCTTCTACATTTTAGGACGGTGGGGCTTTGCGCCGATCCTATATCTTTCATGTTTGTGCAAATCCCGTATTGTCATCAATCCACCAAAAAGGGGGAGATTGTAAGGGCATATTTATCCCCAAGATGTTTTGGTGATTGATGACAATGCTTTTGCGGACTAATCGTGTGCGTTGAGTTCTTTCAGAGATTCATCCTTTGGCACGAGACGATTACTTCCCCTCGGTGTTTTATTCAAGACGGTGTAGCTCCTTCGTTTCTATCTGGTGGTCTAGTTTCAGTAGGAGACACCGTACTATCAAGAGGGATCCGCTTTGGTTAGGCTAGGTGGAATCAACACGTACATCCCTTTCACACTGTTTTTTTTCCGCTTCATTGGAGCTATCTTTCCTTAATCTGTGCCTACTGTCATGTCCCAACGGTAGTACCCATGTCCTCGTGATAGTACCGCCGAAGCTAAATCAAGCGGTACTACCGCTCCCGAGCGATAGTACCGCTTGTGAGCTTCGCCGTAGTACCGCAGATGGTTCGGGCTACTACCGCCTCGATTCTCGACCGCTATTTCTCGTGTCGGGTTTTACGGTACTAGTTATGGCGATGGGGCGGTAGTACCGCCCGAGCGGTAGTACCGCATTACAATAGTAGTACCGCTCGGGGGACAGGGCCCTGTTTCCCTCGTCAGTGCGGCAGTACCGCTGGGAGGGAGCGGTAGTACCGCTTATAAGAGGTAGTACCGCCCTGTCCAAGCGGTAATACCGCTCTGTGCGGGGCTGGTTGGTGCGTAACGGTTGGATTGGTTCCCCCACTATATATAGGTTTCTTCTTCCCCAAAGTTGACCTACCTCTTTCCCCCAAAGCTCCATTGTTGCTCCAAGCTCCATTTTCGCCCGATCTCTCTCCCTAGCCAATCAAACTTGTTGATTTGCTCGGGATTGGTTGAGAAGGCCCCGATCTACACTTCCACCAAGAGAAATTTGATTCCCTCTCTTATCCCTAGTGGATCTTGTTACTCTTGGGTGCTTGAGCACCCTAGATGGCTGAGGTCACCCCGAAGCCATACTCCATTGTGGTGAAGCTTCGTGGTGTTGTTGGGAGCCTCCAATTTTTGTGGAGATTGCCCCAACCTTGCTTGTAAAGGTTGATCGCCGCCTTCAAGGGCACCAATAGTGGAATCACGGCATCTCGCATTGTGTGAGGCGTGAGGAGAATCTGGTGGCCCTAGTGGCTTCTTGGGGAGCATTGTGCCTCCACACCGCTCTAACGGAGACGTACTTCCCCTTAAAAGGAAGGAACTTCGGTAACACATCCTCGTCTCCACCGGCTCCACTCTTGGTTATTTCGTGCCTTTACTTTTGCAAGCTTCTTGTATTATATCCTTGCTTGCTTGTGTGTTAGTTGTCATTGCATCATATAGGTTGCTCACGTAGTTGCACACCTAGACAACCTATATTATTGCAAAGTTTAAATTGGTAAAGAAAAGCTTAAAAATTGTTAGTTGCCTATTCACCCCCCCCACCTCTAGTCAACCATATCGATCCTTTCAGCATGCAAGTAACACTTTGATCATATACTTTTAATACCCAGTTTTTATGCATTAGATCAACCCTCAAACATTGCATGATTAGGATCTAATTAAATTGTGGGTTTTGGGAAGTAGTTGAGGTAGTACCTATTACCTGTTTTATTATCAAACCCTTGGGAGTTACTTCTACGTTGCTTATTATGCCATGCTATGCTCGTAGACGTGGATTGGGTTTTGAGTGAATATCCATGACAAATGTGAGATTGTTAATAAATGGTTTATCTAAGGTGGCAACTTAAACACACATCTGGGTGGATTGAGGTACCTGGTTATTCCAGGATTTGCCTATATAGGCACTTGGGTAGACCAGGATTGCCTGTTTTTTTATGGACCGCCACCCAGGCTCAAAGGGATCATGAGATTTTTCATACTAGAAACTTCCGTGTGCAGCCACATGCTACTATGGGCTCTAGCATAGTTGATTAAGTCGTGCGAACTCTTACAGTGGTAGACTAGCTGATGTAGGGGTTGTAGGTTGGTACGGTCTACCCATTCGTAAGGTGCTAGCGCTTCTGAAAGACTATGTCTCGGTCATCCGTTTCTCAAACACCATGTAGTGCGAGAAATCAAACGGAGGAGATCGAGTCTTGTGGGAAAAGTGCACAAACCTCTGCAGAGCGTATAAACTAATCATGGTTAGCTGTGTCCCCGGTTATGGACATTTTGAGTATCTAGTACTTGGATTATCAAGTGAATCTCATCATGTTACTTTAATTAATATTGTTGGATTTTAATGATGATTACTTTAATTGGGATTGAGAATGGTGTCAACCATTCTCAATGTTTAACAACCACCATGATAGTTAAATAAATTTATTCCTTTGTAGTAGGGAAAAGAGAATGCTGTCAACCATTCTCAATGTTTAACAACCACCATGATAGTTAAATAAATTTATTCCTTTGTAGTAGGGGAAAATTGGCTTTTCGCAAAAACCTTATAACCATAGAGCTTTTCCACCAGCCATATATGCATGTAGTGATAGCCATTATTCATCATTGCTCTATGGTGTGAATTTGCCAATTACATTCAATGTCTTGACCCTTTGTGGCTGCAACGTCTCATGTTGCGAGGATCTTCTGACAGTAAGTGATACATTAGGTTCTGATTTCTACACTCAACTTTGCGTTGGTGTTGATGGGAATCCACAACCTTGTTACTTCCGCTATTTGGGTTGAGGTAATAGTATTTACGTTACTTTATACATGTGATTTACCTCTGTTATAAATCCTCGAGTCTTGTGTGTGTCAAAGATACCGATCCGAGGATGACACTTAAGCACAGAGACTTGATCCATTAGGGTCGGGTCGCTACAAGATGGTATCAGAGCACATGTTGATTGTAGTACGTGACCCTAGAAACTAGCAAGCCCATAGAAAGATTTTTCTCTACAACTTTCTTTTCAAAAGAATCTTTTACCTCACTTCTCTTCTAAACTTATTCAAATATTCCCTTTTAGTGAGACCATACCCCTTTCCCCTTTTTGACCCCTCGAAGATTCGACTGATGAGACCACTCCAAGAAGTACAAGATATCGGACAACAAAGACCACCTTGGAATGAAGAGGATTTTACCGAGCATTATAATGATGGAAACTATGACGGATAAAGACTTCGAAGACTAGGTGAATATGAAGAATTTCCAGATTTGTATGACCTAGGAAGGCTACCCTTATGGAATTTGTCAGACTATGGAAGCTCTCAATACCCGAGATCAAGGTGTATCGGAGAAAGACTGGAACATGGAGCATTAGAACTCAAAGTTTTTGTTAAGAAAACCCTAAGGCAGGAGATACCAATTATGGAAGATAGCTCATGACAATGACAAGGGCAGAAACACGGCTATCCATGAGCTTATCGTCCGTTTATGCTATTGTCACCGTGCGGAGTTAAGCATGTAGATGCATGGAAGGATTGGATGGTAGAAGGCTGATGGAGCATCTGTCAAGCAAATGATGCAGTTTTAACCTTAGCTGGTGTATCGCCAGGATCTGGAGTATTACTTCAAGGATTTTTAGATGGACTTTAGGAAGTCATATTTGACAAGGAGGCAATTCGTGAAAAACTCATGAACCAGAAGTTGAAGTAGCCAAACTGGGGGAACAAAACCTCGAGATACCGGAGGTTTGTCAAGAACTGAAGGATAGTAGGACCATGGTTCATGCCAGTGATGTGAAACCCAGAAGTTTGGAATGCAATTCCAGAATATTAAAGGACGTCACAAGAGACTTCACGTCAACGGATATGATCTGGCAAAAGAACTTGAGTAGGACAAGCATGATCGGAAGAAGCCATCGGAGACATGAACAAGAATCGAAGAGTTTGATGACTTTGAAGATTTATTGACCATTGGAAGCCCAAACCCCTATTATATACCTGCTTTAGATGCGACGATTGTGAGCTGTCATTTGTTTGATGTTTTTCCGACAGCCACAAATAAAATCTATTTTTTTAACTTTTGTTTGTATTGTGTGCATCCCTCTCGATCTCTCTTATCTCACCCCATAACCCATGGACCCAATAGATGATGAATGGAGATGAGCTCGTATTTTCGGGACCGATGAGTCAATTGGAGACGGACCGATGGATTCAGAACATGGAGGATCACATGGAGAATAACCCTATAGCCGGAAAGGATATGGCCCAGCATGCTCTTCAATGCTTTGAAAGAGGTGCTGGTACTTGGTGGAGGATGTACCAAACCATCAATGGATGGCAAGGAGTAACCACTTGGGAACAATTTAAGTTGACTCTGCAAAGATCTCGTCTTGTGTCCCAGAAGTTGAGGCCTTATGGAAAGGATATGAAGAAACCTTGTGCATACAAGCTTTGTGGAGAAATAGGACACAACCATAAAGAAAATAAGGACGAATACCCTCATAAGCAGAGGATTACCAAAGGAGTTAGCCGAGGATCTCAGGGAACTTTGGTTGGGTATTGTTCCCAAAGGTTTTGTTGCAGCAATGGAAGTTCAGTCTACATTGTTGGGAAAGATCCGTGAAGCTTAGAAGGATGACAAAGAGATTGCTGAGGTAAAAGAGAGGATGAGCAAAGGAAAGGCCAAAGGTTTTTGTAAGGATGAGCACGACACCTTATGGTTTGAGGACCGTGTATATGTGCCCAATAATGCAAAGATCAGGGAGTTAATACTTCAGGAGGCTCATGACTCACCATACTCGATTCACCCTGTAAACACCAAGATGTATTTGGATTTGAAGGAGTGTTTCTGGTGGACTGGTATGAAGAAGGATATTGCGGAGTATGTAGTCGTAGGTGATGTATGCCAGAGAGTAAAGGCAGAGCATCAGAAGCCAGTCGGATTACTACAACCTATGCCAATACCCGAATGGAAGCAGGATAAGCTTGGCATGGATTTCATTACCGGATTCTATCTAGGTAGTAGTTGATTCGCTTAACCAAAGTGGCTCACTTTATCCCAGTGAAACCACCTATACAAGTGCGAAGTTGGCCAAGATATATATGACCAGGACCGTATGTCTGCATGGAGTTCCGAGGACCATCGTATCAGATAGAGGAACACAGTTTACCTCCAAGTTTTGGAATCAGCTGCACCGGACTTTGGGTACTAGGCTAGAGGTCAGTACAACCTTTCATCTGCAGACAGATGGATAGACCGAGAGAGTCAATCAGATTCTGGATGACATGTTGAGAGCGTGTGCGCTAGATTATGGATCTAGTAGTGATGATAATCTACCTTACAAGGAGTTCTCATACAACAACAGTTACCCAACCAGTTTGAAGATGGCCCCTTTTTAAGCTTTGTATGGGAGAAGGAGCCAGACACCGTTAATGTGGGATGAAGTTGGAGACTGTCAGTTGTTTGGACCAAATGTGATCAAGGAGTCATAAGAGAATGTTAAGTTGATTCGAGATAGACTGAAGATAGCTCGGTCCAGGCAGATGAGTTATGCAGACTAAAAAACGCAAGGAGGTAGTCTATGAAATTGGAGACAGAGCATGTCTTCGTGTGTCCCCTCTGCGAGGAGTTAAACGATTTGGAGTTAAGGGAAAGTTAGCCCCGAGATTTGTAGGACCATACCGAGTTTTGGAGCGTATGGGAGAAGTGGCCAAGAAGTTGGAGTCACCCGAAGGACTGTCAGGAGTTCATGATGTGTTTCACGTTTCCCAGTTGAAGAAGTGCCATGCGGAGATGGCCAATATTCCCCTGTAAGGACGCTTGACCCTGGAAAGGATAATGATGTTCCACGAAGTGGAGTATGGACTTCATAAGTATAGTTTTTACATCGGTATGTGGGATATCCCACGAGGATGAAGTGATGAATTACTATTGGATATAAAGGAGGTATGATGTTGGAAATATGGATCAAGGTAAATTCCATGATGAGTCTGAGTAATCATGGCCTAGTTTGGTGCCAATAGAAGGAAGGAAGACAGTACAATTGGATGGATTTAAGAATACTAGGAAGTTGGAAGTTGTAATAATGATCAGAAGCCCAAGGATAAGTTCAAGGATTATAAGTGAGGTGGGCCATAACCCACAGGCCCCAGGACCTGCCAAGAAGCAAGCACACTCTTGCTGAAGGAAAAACCCTGGAAGAAGTTATGATTTTATCGACCGACGATTCTATAGGAGTTTACGCAAAACCTGAGAGTTGTTAAGGAACGATAGATGTTTGTTTGGCTTGCAGAAACAATGGATTTATCCGAACTTGGTTCGTCGACAAGAGAAATTCTGCAATGCTTGTGAGGATGACCGAGTGTTAGAATGCGAGATTCGCTAAACCATGTACATGGTAATGATTTAAAAGGGATGGATTGATCACCATACCGACTTACTCTTATTATTCGCCTTGCTATATGGGATGGTAAATCTGAGTGACTTCCCTATAGTAGAGAGACGACGATCAAAACCTTTTTTGAACCTTAGAATGGTATAAGTATTTTCCCTCGTACACGGCAGTTGTTGCCAACCGTAGGTTATATGGTGAGGTTCAACCCAGACCCATTTCCTGCAGGACAAACCATAAATTGTTGACCACCATGAGATATCGATAGTTGTTTAGAATTGGCGCCAGACCCGTCAGCTAAGAAGACCCTGTCTCGGAATAACCTTACCAAGATAAAAGGACAAAAGAATTGAGGAAAAGGTTATGCCGCTACCGGAAGAGCCAGAGAAGGAACTATCCTTACGATCTTAGAAGACCGACACTGTCAGGAATAAGGATGGAGTATATGAGTTTTGATGGGACCGTAACGATGCTTCTAAGGGTGGTAGCACCCGAGACCCCGGAGACGATCGATGGATTCTGAAGACCCCAAACCTAACCTATTTCTTGCTAGCCTCTCCGAATCTCGAGGACGAGATTCCTTTTAAGAGTGGTAGGTTTGTAACATCTCAAAATTCTAAATTTTGGAATGTTATAATAAATAGATAGATTTGATTGTTTATTTGATTGTTGTGCGATTGATTGACTGAAAGAGAGTGAATTCGAAACTTTTTGAAAGTTAAATGAGAGGGAATAAAAGGACTTTCCCAAACTTTCATTTTGCTTTTATGATCCTCGTGAATTCAAATTCTTTTTACCACAAAACCATGGAGAGAAGATGACATGACTTCTTCCATTTATTTAAATGACAAGGGGTGTTGAAAATATTTGAATTTCATTTGGAAAATATTTCCAACCCAGGAACTTTATGCAACTCAATGATTTTCACGAGCGGAGATAAAATGACTTCTTCAAAACATATGAAATATGAGTTGGGAGTTTCAAAGAATTAAATTCAAAGCTCTTTTGAATTTATTTTCAATTTGGAGTTATTTGAGTTTTATTCAAATTATTTTCTCCAAAAATAAAATATATGAAAAATAGGGTAACATGATTCCCTACACCATAAAATTGGAGAGAAATAAATTTGAATTAATTTTGGTATTTTAAAAATGATTTTTTTGGATTTTTCTAGAGTAGAAGCACTCTTTGATTTATTTAAAATTCTATGGATTTTATTTGAAGCTAGAATAATGTTCATGCTGTAGGAAATCTTTTTCTGAAAATTTTGATATATAATATGCCTATGTTTCATTTTTAGTTTATTCGCTTTTATTTATTTTTGCTGTCTGCAAAATGTTTTTTTAACCTTATCCTCTCGCCGACTGGGCCGGCCCAGCTCCTGCCAGGCCAAGGCCCAGCCCAGCGCGCCGCCTCGCTCCCGTCCCCGACCGGGACTCCTCCCGAGTCCGCCGCCGCGCCGCCATGGACGCCGTGCCGCCTCCGGCCTCCTCCGCCCCCTCCCCACGCCACCGCCCTCCTCCTATAAATCCGGCGCCCGACCCTCTCTCTCTCCTCGCGCGCGCCGCCCTCGACCGCATCTCGCCGTCGCTGCGTCAACGAAGCTCCACCGCCCAGCCTCGCTCGCTTCGCACTTCCGACTCCGTTGCCCATGCGCCTTCATGCCACTGCCTCGCCCTCGCCGCCGACCCGAGTCGCCTCCCCGTCGAAGGCCGCCTCGCCGCCGACGCGTCGCTCCGCCTCGCGGCCGCACTTCGCCGGAAACCGCCGCCTCCGTCGGTCTATTTCACTGAGCCGGTAAAAAACCGCATAAGCCCGACCCGGTTTATTTTTTTTAGGGTTAGGTTTACTCCGGTTTTTCTTAAAAAACGGTTTATTATTTAGTTTAGTTTGTTTTGCAAGCGTTCATTAGTTTGGGTTTTGTAGCTAATGGTTTCGTTCGTTAGCGTTTGGTGGCGAACGTTCGCGCGGTAGAGTTTTCTTTTTATTAATAGATTTCGGCTAGGGACCCATCCGTGAATATTTTATTTACAGATTGGCCCCTGTTTTTCAAACGATCACTACTTTTCAACCGTTTATCCAAATCCAACGAAACCAACGCCCACTTCTTTGTTACGATCTCCTCTATCCAGTAATCTAACTTAAACATGTTTTTGAAAGTTTTAAAATTTTAATTAGATCAGATTTGAATTTGAACTTCGTTTGATCATAACTTGAGTCTCGTAACTCCGATTTAGTTGATTCTTTTTGCAAATCGAAGCTCTTGACCTAAACTTTCTGATAAGGCCAAATTCACATAATTTTGGTACTGTTAGAAATTGTTTTATGTTGCAAGAGTTATTTGCTTGGTTTTGATGTTTTCCGAATTGTTTTCTTCGTTCTTTCCGATCTTTTGAGTGATTGCTTATGTGTGGTTACTATTGCTTGCTTACGATAGATTGACCGGAGTGTGACGAGTAGAACTATCAAGAGTTTTGAGTGCGAACCATCTTCGTCAACATTGCAGGCAAGTAACACTTTGATCATATACTTTTCACACCCAGTTTTTATGCATTAAATCAATCCTCAAACATTGCATGAGTAGGATCTAATTAAATTGTGGGTTTTGGGAAGTAGTTGAGGCAGTACCTATTACCTGTTTTATTATCAAACCCTTGGGAGTTACTTCTACGTTCCTTATTATGCCATGCTATGCTCGTAGACGTGGATTGGGTTTTGAGTGAATATCCATGACAGATGTGAGATTGTTAATAAATGGTTTATCTAAGGTGGCAACTTAAACACACATCTGGGTGGATTGAGGTACCTGGTTATTCATGGATTTGCCTATATAGGCACCTGGGTAGACCAGGATTGCCTGTTTTTTTTATGGACCGCCACCCAGGCTCAAAGGGATCATGAGATTTTTCATACTAGAAACTTCCGTGTGCAGCCACATGCTACTATGGGCTCTAGCATAGTTGATTAAGTCGTGCGAACTCTTACAGTGGTAGACTAGCTGATGTAGGGGTTGTAGGTTGGTACGGTCTACCCATTCGTAAGGTGCTAGCGCTTCTGAAAGACTATGTCTCGGTCATCCGTTTCTCAAACAACATGTAGTGCGAGAAATAAAACGGAGGAGATCGAGTCTTGTGGGAAAAGTGCACAAACCTCTGCAGAGTGTATAAGACATTTTGAGTATCTAGTACTTGGATTATCAAGTGAATCTCATCATGTTACTTTAATTAATACTATTGGGTTTTAATGATGATTACTTTAATTGGGATTGAGAATGCTGTCAACCATTCTCAATGTTTAACAACCACCATGATAGTTAAATAAATTTATTCCTTTGTAGTAGGGAAAAATTGGCTTTTCGCAAAAACCTTATAACCATAGAGCTTTTCCACCAGCCATATATGCATGTAGTGATAGCCATTATTCATCATTGCTCTCTGATGTGAATTTGCCAGGACATTCAATGTACTGACCCTTTGTGGCTACAACGTCTCATGTTGCAGGATCTTACGACGAGTAAGTGATACGTTAGGGTTACGATTTCTACACTCAACTTTGCCGTTGGTGTTGATGGGAATCCACAACCTTGTTACTTCCGCTATTTGGATTGAGGTAATAGTATTTACATTACTCTATACATGTGATTTACCTCTGTTATAAATCCTCGAGTACTGTGTGTGTCAGCATACCGATCCAGGGATGACACTTAAGCACAGAGACTTGATCCATTCGGGTCGGGTCGCTACAACTAACGCCCTTGAAGAATAACATCATGATGTCGATGGAGTATATGAGTTCGTAAGATGCACTAATTCATATGCAGGATGATCAACCCAAAGCAACTGAGTGGGTCCTCGATAGTTGATGTACAAATCACATGACCGGTGACAAGACTTTATTGATGGACACTGCTTTATCTCCATCGTATCTGAAGCATATTACCTACGCTGAAAAAGGCAAAAGCAAGGTATTGGGTCTAGGTAGGGTTGCGATCTCAAAGGATCGACACATGGACAAAGTCATGCTTGTCGAGTCCCTAGGATTCAACCTCATGTCTGTCTCAATGCTTTGTGATCTTGATATGGTTGTTGTCTTTGGCAAATATCATTGCATTGTGCTCATGTAATCTGACAATTCCAAAGTCTTCGAAGGCTTTAGGAGAGGAGACTTGTATATTGTTGATTTCTCTGCAGGACCACAGCCTGCCACATGTCTACTTGCAAAAGCTTTAGAAGGCTGGTTATGGCATCGACGACCAGGTCATGCCGGCATGGGGAACTTACACACACTCGCGAAGAAGAAGCACGTCATTGGCATAGAGGGTGTCAAATTCCTCAAGGACCATCTGTGTGGAGCTTGTGAGGCTGGAAAGATGACCAAGTCCAAGCATCCCTCGAAGACTATCATGAGTACCACTCGTCCATTTGAATTGCTTCACATGGATCACTTTGGCCCAACTCACTATGCCACATTCACAAATGCAACATCCCTATATGGCTTTGTTATTGTTGATGACTATTCTCGTTACACATGAGTGCATATCATCACTTACGAAACTGAAGTGCATGAAGTCTTCAAACGATTTTCCTCAAGGGCCTCGACGAACTTCGGTGCGAAGTGATACGTCTCCAATGTATCTATAATTTTTTATTGTTCCATGCTGTTATATTATCATTCTTGGATGTTTTACAATCATTTTATAGTCATTTTATATCATTTTTGGTACTAACCTATTGACATAGTGCCAAGTGCCAGTTGTTGTTTTCTGCATGTTTTTTCCACCAAATGGAGTCCAAATGCAACGAAACTTTTTGTGGATTTTTTTTGACCAGAAGACATCCAGTGGGCTGGAGAAGCACCTGGGGGGTGCTCCGAGGGGAGCACAACCCACCAGGGCATGCCTGGGGCCTGTGCACGCCTGTGGGTTGTGCCCACCTCGGGTGCCCCCTGAACCGCCTCTTTGCTATATAAATACCCCAATATTCCAGAAACCCTAGGGGAGTCAACGAAAATCAATTCCAACCGCTGCAAGTTCCAGAACCACCAGATCCAATCTAGACACCATCACGGAGGGGTGTATCATGTCCATTGGTGCCTTTCCGATGATGTGTGAGTAGTTCGTTGTAGACCTACCGGTCCATAGTTAGTAACTAGATGGCTTCATCTCTCTCGTTTGATTCTCAATACAATGGTCTCTTGGAGATCCATATGATGTAACTCTTTTTGCGTGTGTTTGTTGGGATCCGGTGAACTTTGAGTTTATGATCAGATCTATCTTTTTATCCATGAAAGTTATTTGAGTCTTCTTTGATCTCTTATATGCATGATTGCTTATAGCCTCATATTTCTTCTCTGATATTTGGGTTTTGTTTGGCCAACTTGATCTATTTATCTTGCAATTGGAAGAGGTGCTTTGCGATGGGTTCGATCTTACGGTGCTTGATCCCAGTGACAGAAAGGGACCCGACACGTATGTATGGTTGCTATTAATGATAAAAAGACGGGGTCTATTTCTACATACTAGATCTTGTCTACATCATGTCATCGTTCTTACTTCATTACTCCATTTTTCATGAACTTAATACACTAGATGCATGCTGGATAGCGGTCGATGTGTGGAGTAATAGTAGTAGATGCAGGCAGGAGTCGGTCTACTAATCTTGGACGTGATGCCTATATAATGATCATTGCCTGGATATCGTCATGATTATTTGAAGTTCTATCAATTGCCCAACAGTAATTTGTTCACCCACTGTCTGCTATTTTTCTCGAGAGAAGCCACTAGTGAAACCTATGGCCCCCAGGTCTCTTCTTTATTATATTTGCCTTTGCGGTCTATTTTCCTTTGCTTTTATTTTCAGATCTATTAAACCAAAAATACGAAAAATACCTTGCTGCAATTTATTTTATTTGGCGTTCGATCTATCAATATTTACAACTCTCTCACATTTGTTTGCCAACTTCTGGCGCCGTTACCCGAAAGGGATTGACAACCCTTTAACACGTCGGGTTGCGAGTATTTGTTATTTGTGTGCAGGTGTTGTTCACGTAGTGTTGCTTGGTTCTCCTACTGGTTCGATAACCTTGGTCTCATCACTGAGGGAAATACCTACCGTCGCTATGCTGCATCATCCCTCCCTCTTTGGGGAAATACCGATGTAGTTCTAGCAGACATCATGAAGATCAAGCACATGAGGAGTGACAATGGGACCGAGTTCAAGAACACTGGTCTTGATGTCTATCTTGATGAACTTTGTATTACTCAGGAATTATCCGCCCCTTATATTCCTCTGCAGAATGGCGTCGTGGAGCGCAAGAACATGACTCTTGTTGAGATGGCTCGCACTATGCTTGATGAATACAAGACACCTCTTCGCTTCTGGCCTGAGGTAATTAATACTGCGTGCCACATCATCAACAGGGTATATCTTCACAAATTCTTCAAAAAGACCTCATATGAACTCCTCACTCACAAGAAACCCAATGTGAGTTATTTCAAAGTCTTCGGTGCTAAATGTTGGATTAGAGATCCTCATCATAATTCTAAATTTGCACCGAAAGCACATGAAGGTTTTATACTTGGTTACGGAAAGGACTCGCACACCTATAGAGTCTTCAACACCTTCCACCACAAGGTTGTTGAAACTGTAGATGTGTGGTTCGATGAAACTAATGGCTCACTGATAACCCACAAGTGTAGGGGATCGCAACAGCTTTCGAGGGTAAAGTATTCAACCCAAATTTATTGATTCGACACAAGGGGAGCCAAAGAATATTCTCAAGTATTAGCAACTGAGTTGTCAATTCAGCCACACCTAGATAACTTAATATCTGCAGCAAGGTATTTAGTAGCAAAGTAGTATGATAGTAGTGGTAACGGTAACAAAAGCAATATTTTTGGTGTTTTGTAATGATTGTAACAGTAACAACGGGAAAGTAAATAAGCGTAAACCAGTATATGGAAAGCTCGTAGGCATTGGATCGGTGATGGATAATTATGCCGGATGCGGTTCATCATGTAATGATCATAACATAGGGTGACACGTAACTAGCTCCAATTCATCAATGTAATGTAGGCATGTATTCCGAATATAGTCATATGTGCTTATGGAAAAGAACTTGCATGACATCTTTTGTCCTACCCTCCCGTGGCAGCGGGGTCCTAATGGAAACTAAGGGATATTAAGGCCTCATTTTAATAGAGAACCGGAACAAAGCATTAACACTTAGTGAATACATGAACTCCTCAAACTATGGTCATCACCGAGAAGTATCCCGATTATTGTCACTTCGGGGTTGTCGGATCATAACACATAATAGGTGACTATAGACTTGCAAGATAGGATCAAGAACTCACATATATTCATGAAAACATAATAGGTTCAGATCTGAAATCATGGCACTCGGGCCCTAGTGACAAGCATTAAGCATAGCAAAGTCATAGCAACATCAATCTCAGAACATAGTGGATACTAGGGATCAAACCCTAACAAAACTAACTCGATTACATGATAGATCTCATCCAACCCATCACCGTCCAGAAAGCCTACAATGGAATTACTCACGCACAGCGATGAGCATCATGAAATTGGTGATGGAGGATGGTTGATGATGACGACGACGACGAATCCCCCTCTCCGCAGCCCCGAACGAACTCCAGATCAGCCCTCCCGAGAGGTTTTAGGGCTTGGCGGCGGCTCCGTATTGTAAAACGCGATGATTTCTTCTCTCTGATTTTTTTCTCTCTGAAAGCAAATATATAGGGTTGGAGTTGGCGTCGGAGGAGCTCCAGGGGGCCCACGAGGTAGGGGGCGTGCCCTGGAGGGGGGGGCCACCCTCGTGGACAGGGTGTGGGCCCCCTGGTCGTCATCTTTGGCGAGGATTTTTTATTATTTTTTCTAAGATGTTCCGTGGAGTTTCAGGTCATTCCGAGAACTTTTGTTTTTCGCATAAAACAATATCATGGCAATTTCTGAAAAAAAAAGCGTCATCCGGTTAGTTCCATTCAAATCATACAAGTTAGATTCCAAAACAAGGGCAAAAGTGTTTGGAAAAGTAGATACGACGGAGACTTATCACTCACAAAGAGAGCACCTACCTCCTGTGCTAGATGAAATGTCACCTGAGGAAGCTATCAAGTTCAAAGCTACTGAGAATGTCATTCCCACTGAAGAATCTGCTGAAGAAGTCATTCCAGATCGTGAAGAAAATCATGCTGGTGCATCAGAGGAAAATGGCTCTAAGGAAAATGTTGAGCCCACTCAACGTCGTCAACCTGCTCATCCTCGCGTCGCAAATGAAGTGCAGATCGAGAAAATCATCGACGACATCAACGCACCAGGTCCTCTCACACGCTCAAGAGCTTCACATTTGTCTAACTTTTGTGGGCACTTTGCTTTTGTCTCTATCACAGAGCCCACCAAAGTTGATGAGGCATTTCTGGAGCATGAGTGGATTCAAGCGATGCAAGAGGAATTACATCAATTCGAGCTCAACAATGTCTGGGAACTTGTCAAGCGACGAGACCCACGCAAGCACAATATCATTGTACCAAATGGATCTACCGCAACAAGTAAGATGAAAATGGCCTTGTGGTGAGGAATAAGGCTCATCTTGTAGCTCAAGGCTACACACAGGTTGAAAGAATTGACTTCCATGAAACTTTTGCACCTGTTGCTAGACTTGAGGCAATTCACATATTGCTTGCTTATGCTAACCATCATAATATCATCTTATATCAAATGGATGTGAAAAGTGCATTCCTTAATGGTAAGCTTGAGGAAGAAGTATATATTGCTCAACCCCCAGGTTTTGAAGATCCTAAGCATCCTGACAAAGTCTTCAGACTCAATTAGGCCCTCTATGGCCTCAAACAGGCCCCTCGGGTGTGGTATGATATTTTGAAGGGATTCCTCATGAAGAAAGGCTTCAAACCCGGTTCACTTGACCCAACACTTCTCACCGAAACCTATGATGATGAATTATTCATGTGCCAAATATATGTTGATGATATTATCTTTGGTTGTACTAACTAATGTTACAGTGACGAATTTGCCTATATTATGAGTGAGGAATATCAAATGTCTATTATGGGAGAGTTGAAATTCTTCTTAGGTCTACAAATTCGTCAACAATGCAACGACGTCTTCATATCTCAAGAGAAATACCTCAAGGATGTGCTGAGAAAATTTGGCATGCAAGACTGCAAAGGCGTCAAAATCCCTATGCCCACAAATGGCCATCTATGCGCTCATGAAAATGGTATAGACTATGATCAAAAGGTATACCACTCCATGATTGGCTCTTTATTGTATCTATGTGCATCTAGGTCAGATATTATGCTTAGTGTTTGCATGTGTGCCCATTTTCAAGCTACACCGAAGGAATCACACCAGAAGGCTGTGAAACATATTCTTCGATATCTAGCTCACACTCCAACACTTGGATTATGGAATCCCAAGGGCTCGGCTTTTGATCTCATTGGATATTCTGACTCTGACAATGCTGGTGATCGTGTGGATCGCAAGTTAATATCAGGCACATGCCATTTCCTCGGACGATCCTTGGTATGTTGGTCCTCGACGAAGCTGAATTGCGTATCACTTTCTACTACTGAAGCTGAGTACATTGCTGCTGGTTCTTGTTGTGCTCAATTGCTATGGATGAAGCAAACCCTCAAGGACTACGACATCAATGTGAAGAATGTGCCACTCTTCTGCGACAATGAGAGTGCCATTAATATTGGTCATAACCCAATTCAGCACTCAAAGACAAAGCACATCCAAATTCATCATCATTTTCTTTGAGATCATGTGTTGAAGGGCAACATTTCTGTCGAGCACGTGAAGACTGAAGAACAGCTAGAGGATATCTTCACAAAGCCCTTGGATGAGAAGAGATTTAGCAAATTGCGCTGTGAGCTAAATATCTTAGAATCTTCGAATGTTCTTTGAAAGGACACACATCCGAACACTTATGCAAAATTGATGACTTAGATGTGCAACACATGAAGTAACGTTTTTCTTCAATCAATGAAGACTAACCCTCTAAGTATGAAGAAATTAATGAAGAATTTGATTCTCAGAGCCCTACGACAATTGTACGCGGCGTTTGAAATCATCATTCTTATATGGTGGGTCACGCCACCAACAAAAGTTGGAAATCTTCAAATTTGAGTTTTTCTTCATTTTGCAAATTCTTCAATTTTCAAATTCCTCAACTTTGCTATTTCTTCAGCTTTTCATCTCGCATTCTTCATTGACTATATGTATATGAGTTTTCATGTCCTCAACAACATTCACTTATTGCTAATTCTTCAAGTTGATTTTTAGTATAAGTGAATGTGATCGGACCCTATTCCCCCTTTATGCTAAACTCAACCTAGTCTGTTCACAAATTCTTCATGTGCGTTCTATTTGAAACCCGTTCAAAATCTTCACTATGTCCTTGTCAACTGAATAATTTGCGAACGAAACATTAAAATTTTCATATCTGAATTTTCGGCTTTTGCCGCCCAAATCGTTCTGCATCGCACGATAGGATTAAACTACTCACCCGCGATCTACCATGATCTCCACCTCTCAGTACGTGGGTGACACATGTCGCTAGGATGGCAAGGGTCAGGGGCACATTCGTCCAATTTCTTCGGACGAGCGGTTTTTCACCTCGGCTATAAATACCCCTCGCCCTCCTCAGACCTCATTTACTCCGCTCAATCTCACTCCCCTCGCTCAAGCTCTCTGACCTAGCGCCGCCGCTAAACTCCATCATCGTCGGTGAGGAAGAGCTTCACTGCCTCGACCTCGTCACCATCGTACTCGTGCCGACCACGGAAATCTTCACTCCGCCGCCGCCGTAGCTGTCTCTCACCGCCAAGTTAGGGTGTGGGAGATCTGAACGGACGAACTTCTCCACTTCCACTCCCAGTTCATCGTGTTCTTCAACAAGGGTAATTAAAATATGATTTTACCGCCCTAGTTTGGTTTTGATGATTTCCACAAAATCTTCAAAATGTGTTTATTCTTCAACTTCCATATCCTTAAACACCCAAATGCATCTGTTCTTGATTTGTTTCTCTAAGCTATTTTTTTCTTCAAGATTCCTCAATTGTGTGTATTTTCAAATCTATACAACCCTGGAACCTAAGTCAAGAATGCTTAGTGAAATTCCTCAAGACACCCATGGTCAAATTCCTCAAACTTGATCCTTTTGAAAAAATTCTGAGAACGCATATGACCTCTCCAAATTCTTCGCACCTATACTCTGTTCACAGGTACAAATGTCCGCTGCTGAATCACTAGGTTCTCATCCACTTAACTCATTTGCAGCGTTCCTCGAAGATAAATTGCACACCTCCTTAGAAACTTTGATTGTTCAAAATCCTCAAGTGAAGAACATGGCTGAAGGTAAAAGACCTTCGAAGGGAGGAAAGAGGCTAGAAACAAATACAATGGTTGAAATCCCTGAAGACATCTATGATGAATATTGTACTCCTCATGAAGCAACTCATGGAAAGGAGAACAAAAATTAGCGTAAAGTGCGCATTCAGAGGATTGAGAGGAGATGGGCAAGAGAATGGAGGGAGTATCAATATGTTACTCCAAAGTACATGAAGAAATTCGATGTACACCCTCCATGCCCAAGACCTCCATTGTCTCCAGGGCAAGAAGCTAATCCCTCAAGCATCAGGCGCGGTGAGGATTTTCCCAAGGAATGGGTGATACGTCTCCAACGTATCTATAATTTTGGATTGTTCCATGCTATTATATTATCTGTTTCGGATGTTTAATGCACTTTATTATGCACTTTTATATTATTTTTGGGACTAACCTACTAACCAAAGGCCCAGTGCAAATTGCTGTTTTTTTGCCTATTTCAGTGTTTCGCAGAAAAGGAATATCAAACGGAATCCAAACAGAATGAAACCTTCGGAAGAGTTATTTTTGGAACAAACGCAATCCAGGAGACTTGGAGTGGATGTCAAGGAAGCAACGAGGCGGCCACAGGGTAGAGAGGCGCGCCCCCACCCTCGTGGGCCCCTCGTGGCTCCGCCGACCTACTTCTTTCGCCTATATATACTCATATACACTGAAAACATCGGAGAGCACCACGAAACCCTATTTCCACCGCCGAAACCTTCTGTACCCGTGAGATCCCATCTTGGGGCCTTTTCCGGTGCTCCACCGGAGGGGGGAATCGATCATGAAGGGCTTTACATCAACACCATAGCCTCTCCGATGATGTGTGAGTATTTTACCATAGACCTTCGGGTCCATAGTTATTAGCTAGATGGCTTCTTCTCTCTTTTTGGATCTCAATACAAAGTTCTCCTTGAATCTCTTGGAGATCTATTCGATGTAATTCTTTTTGTGGTGTGTTTGTCGAGATCCGATGAATTGTGGGTTTATGATCAAGATTATCTATGAACAATATTTGGTTCTTCTCTGAATTCTTATATGTATGATTTGATATCTTTGCAAGTCTGTTCGAATTATCAGTTTGGTTTGGCCTACTAGATTGATCTTTCTTGCAATGGGAGAAGTGCTTAGCTTTGGGTTCAATCTTGTGGTGTCCTTTCCTAGTGACAGCAGGGGCAGCAAGGCACGTATTGTATTGTTGCCATCAAGGATAAAAAGATGGGGTTTATATCATATTGCTTGATTTTATGCCTCTACATCATGTCATCTTGCCTAATGCGTTACTCTGTTCTTATGAACTTAATACTCTAGATGCATGGTGGATAGCGGTCGATGTGTGGAGTAATAGTAGTAGATGCAGAATCATTTCGGTCTACTTGTCGCGGACGTGAAGCCTATATACATGATCATGCCTAGATATTCTCATAACTATGCGCTTTTCTATCAATTGCTCGACATTAATTTGTTCACCCACCGTAAATTATGCTATCTTGAGAGAAGCCACTAGTGAAACCTATGGCCCCCGGGTCTATCTTACATCATATTATTTTCATATAAATTTGCTATTTCTGCCATCGTTTATTTTGCAATCTTTACTTTCCAATCTATATCATAGAAATACCAAAAATATTTATCTTATTATCTCTATTAGATCTCACTTTTGCAAGTGGCCGTGAAGGGATTGACAACCCCTTGATCGCGTTGGTTGCAAGGTTCTTATTTGTTTGTGCAGGTACAAGGCAACTTGCGTGTAACCTCCTACTGGATTGATACCTTTGTTCTCAAAAACTGAGGGAAATACTTACGCTACTTTGCTGCATCACCCTTTCCTCTTCAAGGGAAAACCAACGCATGCTCAAGAGGTAGCAAGAAGGATTTCTGGCGCCATTGCCAGGGAGGCTTACGCCAAGTCAACTCAAGATTTGATCTCCCCGGAATAGCCATTTCTGGCGACGTTGCCGGGGATATCTACGCACAAGTCAAGACATACCAAGTACCCTTCACAAATTCTTATCCCTCGCATTACAATATTTGCCTTTTGCCTCTCGTTTTCCTCTCCCCCACTTCACCTTTGCCTTTTCTTCGCCTTCTTCCCGTATGTCTTTTTGTTTGTGTTTCCCTGTGCCTTCTATTTGCTTGCATGTTTGCTTGCTAAAAATCTATTGATATGGATCCACTTAAAGTGTTCTACTTGGATCATCTTTGATCTATATGTGCTCATGCTGAAACCCCAACTAGTTTAGTTGAGAGAAAATCTTTAGATGAGCATGCTCATTTTGTGCGTCATTGTTTGTCTGAAAAGGGGAAGCTCTTATGGTATCAAATAAATAGTTTTCTATGCTATGCTTGGAATCTTTGTGAAATTTATGATTTTACTTATTGTTCTAAGAACCCTAAAAAACACCTTCCCTACCTTTGTGAGTTCAATGATAATGAAATCTTATCTTCTTATGGAAAGGGTGTTTATAATTACTATGATATCGAACAAATTGAAGAATTTGTCGTTTTTAAGAGTGCTCATGAAGTTGCTTCTTTGATTGAAAAGTATGATATTACTCTCTACAAAACTGAAAATTCCGACATACTTAAATATTGCTATGAAAACTATGCTCATAATGCCTATGCTAAGGAATTTATTGAGAGAACGACCGTTGCTTTAGAAAAAAATAATGATATGCACGAATCTATAGATAATTATGATTCTGATGATTTGATTGAAATATCCCTTGATGAACATGATGCTTGCTATTCTTATGGCCATGATGCCAATATTTACGGAGATGAATTTGCTATAGTTCCTTATGTTAAACATGAGATTATTGCTATTGCACCCATACTTGATAGTTCCTTGAATCAAAAGCATGATTGCAATGATGTTATTATAAATTCTCTTGATGTCAATTGTGCTAATAATATGCAAAACCCTAATCTTGGGGATGCTAGTTTTGCTATGACTACTATTTGTCGCAATGATCATGATTGGGCTGATTCTTTTTATGATCTTGAAAATTTATTTAAGCCTCATTATTAATATGAGATTGATAATAGTGTTTGCAATAATATTGAAAGTGGGTTTGGAAGAGTGTCAACTTTAGATCCCATATATTTGGAGAATGTTCAATCTTATGGTATTTTTGATAAAAGTGGGTTTGGAGAGGTCATGACTTTAGTTAATGTTAATCCCACTATTTTGGAAGAGTGTCAACTTTGCATGCATGTGGATCATGTTGAGAAAATTTAATTTGATAGTTATACTATTTAATTTACTTATGATCCTACATGTAATTATTATGAGAAAGGAAAATATGGTTGTAGAAATTTTCATGTTACTAAATTACCTCTCGTTATGTTGAGATTTTTATAGTTTCTTTCTTCTTTCTAGCATATGCTAGTTTTTGCTTGTCTTGATAATTTATTTACCTATAAGATGCCTATGCATAGGAAGTCTGTTAGACTTAGATGTGTTTTATATATGCTATATGATGCTCTCTTTGTGCTTCAATTCTTGTCTTTCATGTGAGCATCATCGAAATTATCAATGCCTAGCTAGGGCCGTTAAACGATAGCGCTTGTTGGGAGGCAACCCAATTTTGTTTTTGTTTCTTCCTTTTTGTTTCTGCTTAGTAATAAATAATTCATCTAGCTTATGTTTAGATGTGGTTTTATGTTTTAACTAGTGTTTGTGCCAAGTAGAACCTTTGGGAAGACTTGGGTGAAGTCTTTATGATCTTGCTGTAAAAAACAGAAACTTTGGCGCTCACGAGATTAGCTGCCATTTTTTACTGGAGAGTGCTTTTAGGTTGATTCTTTTTTAAGATGATTAATATATAAATTCCTCATGTCCAACAATTTATTTCATAATTTTTGGAGTTACAGAAGTATACGTTTGATACAGATTACTACAGACTGTTCTGTTTTTGACAGATTCTGTTTTTCGTGTGTTGTTTGCTTATTTGATGAATCTATGGCTAGTATCGGGGGGTATGAACCATAGAGAAGTTGGAATACAGTAGGTTTAACACCAATATAAATAAAGATTGAGTTAATTACAGTACCTTAAAGTGGTGATTTGTTTTCTTATACTAACGGAGCTCATGAGATTTTCTGTTGAGTTTTGTGTTGTGAAGTTTTCAAGTTCTGGGTAAAGAATTGATGGATTTTGGAACAAGGAGTGGCAAGAGCCTAAGCTTGGGGATGCACAAGGCACCCCAAGGTAAAATTCAAGGACAACCAAAAGCCTAAGCTTGGGGATGCCCCGGCAGGCATCCCCTCTTTCGTCTTCATCCATCGATAACTTTACTTGAGGCTATATCTTTATTCACCACATGATATGTGTTTTGCTTGGAGCGTCTTGTATGATTTGAGTCTTTGGTTTTTAGTTTAACACAATCATCCTTTCTATACACACCTTTTGGGAGAGACACACATGAATCGGAATTTATTAGAATACTCTATGTGCTTCACTTATATTTTTGAGCTAGATAATTTTGCTCTAGTGCTTCACTTATATCTTTTAGAGCACGGTGCTGGTTTTATTTTATAGAAATTATTGATCTCTCATGATTCACTTATATTATTTTGAGAGTCCTTTAGAACATCGTGGTAATTTGCTTTGGCTATAAAATTAGTCCTAATATGATAGGCATCCAAGATGGGTATAATAAAAACTTCCATAAAAAGTGCATTGAATACTATGAGAAGTTTGATACTTGATGATTGTTTTGAGATATGAAGATGGTAATATTAGAGTCATGCTAGTTGAGTAGTTGTGAATTTGAGAAATACTTGTGTTGAGGTTTGCAAGTCCCGTAGCATGCACGTATGGTAACCGTTGTGTAACAAATTTGAAGCATGAGGTGTTTCTTTGATTGTCCTCCTTATGAGTGGCGGCCGGGGATGAGCGGTGGTCTTTTCCTACCAATCTATCCCCCTAGGAGCATGCGCGTAGTGCTTGGTTTTGATGACTTGTAGATTTTTGCAATAAGTATGTGAGTTCTTTATGACTAATGTTGAGTCCATGGATTATACGCACTCTCACCTTTCCATCATTGCTAGCCTCTTCGGTACCGTGCATTGCCCTTTCTCATCTTGAGAGTTGGTGCCAACTTCGCAGGTGCATCCAAACCCCGTGATATGATATGCTCTATCACACATAAACCTCCTTATATCTTCCTCAAAACATCCACCATACCTACCTATTATGGCATTTCCATAGACATTCCGAGATATATTGCCATGCAACTTTCCACCGTTTCATTTATTATGACACGCTTCATCATTGTCATATTGGTTTGCATGATCATGTAGTTGACATCGCATTTGTGGAAAAGCCACCATGCATAATTTATCATACATGTCACTCTTGATTCATTGCTCATCCCGGTACACCGTCGGAGGCACTCATATAGAGTCATATTTTGTTCTAGTATCGAGTTGAAGTGTGATGATCATCATTAATAGAGCATTGTCCCAAATAAAAAAGAAGAGAAAAAAAGAGTAAGGCCAAATAAAAAAAGGGAGGCCCAAAAAAATAAAAAAATAAAAGGGGCAATGCTACTATCTTTTTTTTCCACACTTGTGCTTCAAAGTAGCACCGTGATCTTTATGATAGAGAGTCTCTTGTTTTGCCACTTTCATATACTAGTGGGAATTTTTCATTATAGAACTTGGCTTGTATATTTCAACAATGGGCTTCCTCAAATGCTCTAGGTCTTCGTGAGCAAGCAAGTTGGATGCACACCCACTTAGTTTCTTTTGTTGAGCTTTCATACATTTATAGCTCTAGTGCATCCGTTGCATGGCAATCCCTACTCCTTGCATTGACATCAATTGATGGGCATCTCCCTAGCCCGTTGATTAGCCGCGTCAATGTGAGACTTTCTCCTTTTTTGTCTTCTCCACACAACCCCCATCACTATACTCTATTCCACCCATAGTGCTATGTCCATGGCTCACGCTCATGTATTGCGTGAAGTTCAAAAAGTTTGAGATTACTGAAGTATGAAACAATTGCTTGGCTTGTCATCGGGGTTGTGCATGATGAGAGCAATTTTGTGTGACGAAAATGAAGCATAGCCAAACTATATGATTTTGTAGGGATAAGCTTTCTTTGGCCATGTTATTTTGAGAAGACATAATTGCTTAGTTACTATGCTTGAAGTATTATTATTTTTATGTCAATATTAAACTTTTGTCTTGAATCTTTCGGATCTGAACATTCATGATACACTTAAGAGAATTACTCAGAAAATTATGTTAGGTAGCATTCCACATCAAAAATTCTGTTTTTATCATTTACCTACTCGAGGACGAGCATGAATTAAGCTTGGGGATGCTTGATACGTCTCCAACGTATCTATAATTTTTTATTGTTCCATGCTATTATATTATCTATTTTGGATGTTTGATGGGCTTTATTATGCACTTTTATATTATTTTTAGGACTAACGTACTAACCAAAGGCCCAGTGCAAATTGCCGTTTTTTTGCCTATTTCAGTGTTTCGCAGAAAAAGGAATATCAAACGGAATCCAAACGGAATGAAACCTTCGGGAGAGTTATTTTTGGAACAAATGCAATACAGGAGACTTGGAGTGGAAGTCAAGGAAGCAATGAGGCGGCCACGAGGTAGTGAGGCGCGGCCCCACCCTCGTGGGCCCCTCGTGGCTCCACCGACCTACTTCTTTCGCCTATATATACTCATATACCCTGAAAACATCGGAGAACAGCACGAAACCCTATTTCCACCGCCGCAACCTTCTGTACCCGTGAGATCCCATCTTGGGGCCTTTTCCGGCGCTCCGCCGGTGGGGGAATCGATCATGGAGGGCTTCTACATCAACACCATAGCCTCTCCGATGATGTGTGAGTAGTTTACCACAGACCTTCGGGTCCACAGTTATTAGCTAGATGGCTTCTTCTCTCTCTTTGGATCTCAATACAAAGTTCTCCTCGAATCTCTTGGAGATCTATTCAATGTAATTCTTTTTGCGGTGTGTTTGTCGAGATCCGATGAATTGTGGGTTTATGATCAAGATTATCTATGAACAATATTTGGTTCTTCTCTGAATTCTTATATGTATGATTTGATATCTTTGCAAGTCTATTCGAATTATCAGTTTGGTTTGGCCTACTAGATTGATCTTTCTTGCAATGGGAGAAGTGCTTAGCTTTGGGTTCAATCTTGCAGTGTCCTTTCCCAAAGGATGTTAGGGAAACAAGGCACGTATTGTATTGTTGCCATCGAGGATAAAAAGATGGGGTTTATATCATATTGCTTGAGTTTATCCCTCTACATCATGTCATCTTGCCTAATGCGTTACTCTGTTCTTATGAACTTAATACTCTAGATGCATGTTGGATAGCGGTCGATGTGTGGAGTAATAGTAGTAGATGCAGAATCGTTTCGGTCTACTTGTCGTGGACGTGATGCCTATATACATGATCATGCCTAGATATTCTCATAACTATGCGCTTTTCTACCAATTCCTCGACAATTATTTGTTCACCCACCGTAAATTATGCTATCATGAGAGAAGCCACTAGTGAAACCTATGGCCTCCGGGTCTATCTTCCATCATATTATTTTCCTATCAATTTGCTATTTCTGCCACCGTTTATTTTGCAATCTTTACTTTCCAATCTATATCATAAAAACACTAAAAATATTTATCTTATTATCTCTATCAGATCTCACTTTTGCAAGTGGCCGTGAAGGGATTGACAACCCCTTTATCGCGTTGGTTGCAAGCTTCTTATTTGTTTGTGCAGGTACAAGGCGACTTGCATGTAACCTCCTACTAGATTGATACCTTGGTTCTCAAAAACTGAGGGAAATACTTACGCTACTTTGCTGCATCACCCTTTCCTCTTCAAGGGAAAACCAACGCATGCTCAAGAGGTAGCAATGGGCCAAGCGCCAAGATAAATTGGCTAAAATGGCAAAGGAATCAGTGAAGAAATTCAACGAAGATTCTGCTGCTGCTGCTACTGAGGCCTCTGCTAGCAAGCCCAAGAAGGCTTTGCCGAAGAAATCTGTTGTAAAGCCGAGTTCCTCAACTGCAATGCCCTAACGGCCAAGTGCAAAGCCCTCACGGCCAATTCCTCAGGCAAAGTCCTCGAATGTAGCTGCAAATTCCTCAGCACCTGTGCATCTAGCCTCATGCAAAAGGACTATAGGAATCTCAATTGCTTCAGGAGCCTCTGCAAGTTCCTCAGCTCTGCAGTCCTCAACAGGTCCAACCTTGCTGAAGAAAAAGGCCACTGCTAGATGAGGCTCATGGCCAAGTCCTCACAATAAGCAAGTTGCCTTCCAAGTTCGTCAAGTGACGATGAGGCTGATGATGAAGAACTCGCTAACATCATCAGAGACAGGCAACAAAAGGCCGCTAGAGCCAAAGGCAGTGCAGTGCCACTCATGCTGGATCTAAAGTTGATCCTTGATTTCATCGATCTATGGCACAAGGACCCTAACACTCCTCTGCCTGACTTGAACCTCACTCCTGGCCAAAGTCACATGCTCAATGCCTTCATAGGAAAGAAAAATGGAAATTTGAGAAGGCCAGGCAAGTCAAGATATCTCGGTACAAAAAGGAGCATTTTCTGAAGAAGAATGTTGTAAACATGTCTCCAGAAGAACTTGTGGATCTACAAAAGGAGATCAAAGCTCTCAGTGATGAATTTGACGCATATCGTGCAGATTGGCTAGGTGCCAAAGTAAGATTTGTCAAAATGGCAAAGGGGTTCAAACCAAATGTTGCATCCACATCGCAAAAAGAAATTCCTCAGGCTGCAGCACTAGCTCAGCCTACTGAATAGAATGCTAGCACAGCTGATGAAAATCAGACTGTTGAAGAAACTAAAAGTACCAGGGCTGCTGAAGAAATTCCAGCTCCTGAAGAAACTGCCAGGGCAACCTCCAATGTTGCGCCTGAAGAACAACCCAGGCCGGCTGAAGCATCTGTGGCTGCACCTGAAGAATCTGAATATGCCAGGGCAACTGCATCAGTTGTGCTTGAATAAATACAACCTAGTTCATCTGCTCCTCCTGCAAAGCCATCATAGATGAAGAACATCAACCTTCCTTCTGCATCAGAAGTGAAGAAAACTAAAGCTGTAGAGAAGGCAACTGTGAAGAAAAGGAAAGCATCAGCAACCGCAGAGTCTTTAGCTCCCAAGAAAGTGAAGACTTTGATGAGCTCATACACCAACCCCATTGATGTTGTTCCTATCTCAAGCATACCATCAAAGGAGATTGTTCCCTTTGGTGAGGAATATGCCATTCCAGATGACAGTGATGAAGAGAATCCCTCTGCTGGTACTTCAGAGCAGTTGGATGAAGAAATTGAAGCGGATGATATCCCTTCAACTCCGCTGGTATCATCGCCCATGCCTCAGTTCACAGCTGAAGAGGCAGGCGTTGAAGAAATAGATGAAGAAAATGAGGATGTGGACATTGGGTCTACCACACCAGTGCTGAATAATGTTTATTGGGAAAGACATCATCCAAATTCACCATTGACCACTCCTCTGCATCAAATTCCTCGGTCCCGTGTACAAAATGAAGAAATTAATACGGGTTCTGAAGGACATCAAACTTCACTTCATTCTATTCCAGAAGAATTCCAACTACTTATGCTGAAGAAATGGAGATCAAGACTGTTGCTGCTGAAACCGCCGCTGCTGAAACTGCCGCTCAAATTCCTCAGTCTATGGCTCCAGAGGATGTGTGCCAAGAGGCTGTGAAGCCTTCAACAATAAATCTTCAGCCCAAGCCACAAAATCCTCATACGAAGAAGCAAAAATTCAAAGCTGATGATTTCTTTGCTGAGCATCATTTCTTCACAGAGTACAACCCCTATGACTCTGCTAAACTTCGATGCGAGCGCCTCTGGACAGCCAGTCAGATGAACTTTTACTCTTCACTCCTATTTGATAAGGACAAGGTATTTGAGAATCTTAAAATTCCTCACATGGATATGAAATCACTTCCTTGCTTCCAACCAGTCCTGAATGTTCTTCATGACGCTGGGCTGCTCAACCTTTGCAATGACATCTGTGATTGGAATGAAGAACTCATTCTTCAATTCTACGCAACACTGCACCTCACTGGCAATGTAGAAGATGTGAATTCATGGTTGCTCGACTGGATGACTGAAAATACCCATTACAAAGCACCGGCCTCTGAATTGCTTCATGTCGTCCCAGTCAGTCCCCCTGTAGAATGTGCAAGACTCATTTATGAGGAATCTGAACTCTCAAATCACTTGATGCAAGTGCTGATGAAGTCATTGAAGCCTGGCCAAGCTCCAAGGACCACATTCCTCGTGAAAGAATTGCTCTATGTGCCAAGGACAGTGTATCGCATATTGACCAAAACCCTCAGTCCAATCAAGGGCCACAACTCTGATGAAGAAGAGGTTGTTGGCATAATGAAGAATCTTATGTTCACTATCATACATGGTATTCCTATCAACTACCACGATTTCTTCATGAGGACTTTGGCCAATGCTGCTCTGTCACCTTTTGAGTTGAAGCCTTATGATCCATGGATTATGAGATTCATCAGATCAAGGTCTTCAATTCATTACCAGGCTGACTATCAAAATCATCTCAGCTATTTGCCGCCAATTGAAGTCCTCAAAAGGAGTATTTCCTCAGCTGATGAGAAGGGCAAAGCTGTTGTTATTGACGAAGGCACTCGTCCATTGGATGGACAGTTTCGCAAAGCTGCATCCTATTCCACCAATGATGACTTTGCAACACAAGATTTTGCTGCAAAAGCTTCAAAGAAAAATCCTCAAGCCACTGCTCCACGTGTGATGACTGATCATGAATTTCTCCTCAGTCTTCATCAGAAAGTCGATCGAAATCACAAGTGGGTCAAGCGTCAGTTTGGTGCAATTCTTCAGAACATGACTGTCACACAAAACACTGTGAAGAAGAATCACTAATACTTGCATGAAGTTTTTGATCGCACTTGGGACGTATTGTCTCACCTCTACGGTGATGAAGATCTCAAGCAGATGGGCTTCCAACAGGACTTTGACTGGTCTCAGCCACCTTCGAAAAAATTCAAGCGGGTCAAAGTTCCTCATCTGGTCGCTGATACGTCTCCAACGTATCTATAATTTTTGATTGTTCCATGGTATTATATTATCTGTTTTGGATGTTTAATGGGGTTTAATATGCTCTTTTATATTATTTTTAGGACTAACCTATTAACCGAAGGCCCAGTGCCAGTTTCTGTTTTTTTTGCCTATTTCAGTGTTTTGCAGAAAAGGAATACCAAACGGAATCCAAACGGAATGAAACATTCGCGATGATCTTTCTTGGAACAAAAGCAATCCAGAAAACTTGGAGTTGAAGTCTGGAACTCCGCGAGGCGGCCACGAGGCAGGAGGGCGCACCCCCACCCTCGTGGGCCCCATGGAGCTCCACCGACGTACTTCTTTCGCCTATATATATACTCTTATACCCTAAAAACATCAGGGGGAGCCACGAAACCACTTTTCCACCGCCGCAACCTTCTGTACCCATGAGATCCCATCTTGGGGCCTTTTTCGGCGTTCTGCCGGAGGGGGAATCGATCACGGAGGGCTTCTTCTACATTAACACCATAGCCTCTCCGATGATGTGTGAGTAGTCTACCACAGAACTTTGGGTCCATAGTTATTAGCTAGATGACTTCTTCTCTCTCTTTGGTTCTTAATACGAAGTTCTCCTCGATGTTCTTGGAGATCTATTCGATGTAATACTCTTTTGCGGTGTGTTTACCAAGATCCGATGAATTGTGGATTTATGATCAAGTTTATCTATGAATAATATTCGGTTCGTCTCTGAATTCTTATATGCATGATTTGATATCTTTGCAAGTCTCTTCAAACTATCGGTTTAGTTTGGCCTACTAGATTGACCTCTCTTGCAATGGGAGAAGTGCTTAGCTTTGGGTCCAATCTTGCGGTGTCCTTTCCCAGTGACAGTAGGGGCAGCAAGGCATGTATTGTATTGTTGCCATCGAGGATAAAAAGATGGGGTTTATATCATATTGCTTGAGTTTATCCCTCTAAATCATGTCATCTTGCTTAATGCGTTACTCTGTTCTTATGAACTTAATACTGTAGATGCATGCTGGATAGCGGTTGATGTGTGGAGTAATAGTAGTAGATGCAGAATCGTTTCGGTCTACTTGACACGGATGTGATGCCTATATTCATGATCATTGCCTAGATATTCTCATAATTATGCGCTTTTCTATCAATTGCTCGGCAGTAATTTGTTCACACATCGTAATACATGCTATCTTGAGAGAAGCCACTAGTGAAACCTATGGCCCCCGGGTCTATTTTACATCATATAAGTTTATGATCTACAATTCTAGTTTCCTATTTATTTTATTTTGCAATCTTTACTTTCCAGTCTATACAACAAAATACTAAAAATATTATTTTACTATCTTTATTAGATCTCACTTTTGCGAGTGACTGTGAAGGGATTGACAACCCCTTTATAGTGTTGGTTGCAAGGTTCTTGATTGTTTGTGCAGGTACTAGGTGACTTGCGTGTTATCTCCTACTGGATTAATACCTTGGTTCTCAAAAACTTAGGGAAATACTTACGCTACTTTGCTGCATCACCCTTTCCTCTTCAAGGGAAAACCAACGCATGCTCAAGAGGTAGCAAGAAGGATTTCTCGCGCCGTTGCCGGGGAGATCAACGCCAGGTCAAGACATACCAAGTAACCCTCATAAACTCTTCTCCCTCGCATTACATTATTTACCATTTGCCTCTCATTTTCCTCTCCCCCACTTCTAAAACGATTTTCAAAAACCTTTTCCTTTTCTTCGCCTCTTTTCCGTTCGCCTCTTTTCGCTTGCTTCTTGTGTGCTTGTGTGTTGGATTGATTGTTGGTCACGATGGCTCAAGATAATACTAAATTGTGTGACTTTTCCAATACCAACAACAATGATTTTATTAGCACTCCAATTACTCCTATTACCGATGCTGAATCTTGTGTAATCAATGTCGCTTTGTTGAATCCTGTCATGAAAGATCAATTTTCTGGCCTTCCTAGTGAAGATGCCGCTACCCATCTAAACAACTTCGCTGATTTGTGTGATATGCAAAAGAAGAAAGATGTGGATAATAATATTGTTAAATTAAAGCTATTTCCTTTTCTCTTAGAGATCGTGCTAAAACTTGGTTCTCTTCTTTGCCTAAAAATAGTATTGATTCATGGAATAAGTGCAAAGATGCTTTTATCTCTAAGTATTTTCCTCCCGCTAAGATCATCTCTCTTAGAAACGATATTATGAATTTTAATCAACTTGATCATGAGCATATTGCACAAGCTTGGAAGAGGATGAAATTAATGATACGTAATTGCCCTACACATGGTTTGAATTTATGGATGATTATAAAAAAAATTATGCCGGATTGAATTTTGCTTCTAGAAATCTTTTAGATTCGGCCGCGGGAGGCACTTTTATGGAAATCACCTTAGGAGAAGCTACTAAACTCTTAGACAATATTATGGTTAATTATTCGCAATGGCATACCGAAAGATCCACTAGTAAAAAAGTTCATGTGATTGAAGAAAATAATGTTTTGAGTGGAAAGATGGATGAACTTATGAAACTGTTTGCTAATAAGAGTATTTCTTCTGATCCTAATGATTTGCCTTTATCCACTTTGATTGAGAATAATAATGAATCTATGGATGTGAATTTTGTTGGTAGGAACAATTTTGGTAACAACGCATATAGAGGAAACTTTAATTCTAGGCCGTTCCCTAGTAATTCCTCTAATAATTATTGTAATTCCTACAACAACTCTTATGGAAATTTTAATAAGATGTCCTCTGATTTTGAGACTAGTGTTAAAGAATTTATGAGTTCGCAAAAGATGCCTAGCTAGGGGCGTCAAACAATAGCGCTTGTTGGGAGGCAACCCAATTTTTTTTTGCTTTTTGTTCCTGTTTAGTAATAAATAATTCTTCTATCCTCTTTTTAGATGTGGTTTTATGTTGTGTTTGTGCCAAGTAGAACCTTTGGGAAGACTTGGGTGAAGTCTTTGCGATCTTGCTGTAAAAAACAGAAACTTTTATGCTCACAAGATTAGCTGCCATTTTTTACTTGAGAGAGCTTTTTGATTGATTATTTTTGAAGATGATTAATAGAAAAATTGCTCACGTCCACCAATTTATTTCAGAATTTTTGGAGTTACAGAAGTATTCGTATGAAACAGATTGCTACAGACTGTTCTGTTTTGACAGATTCTGTTTTTCGAGTGTTGTTTGCTTATTTTAATGAATCTATGGGTAGTATCGGGGGGTATGAACCATAGAGAAGTTGGAATACAGTAGGTTTAACACCAATATAAATAAAGAATGAGTTCATTACAGTACCTTAAAGTGATGGTTTGTTTTCTTATACAAACGGAGCTCATGAGATTTTCTATTAAGTTTTGTGCTGTGAAGTTTTCAAGTTTTTGGGTAAAGATTTGATGGATTTTGGAATAACGAGTGGCAAGAGCCTAAGCTTGGGGATGCCCAAGGCACCCCAAGGTAAAATTCAAGGACAACCAAAATCCTAAGCTTGGGGATGCCCCGGAAGGCATCCCCTCTTTCGTTTTCTATCGGTAACTTTACTTGAGGTTATATTTTTATTCATCACATGATATGTGTTTTGCTTGGAATGTCTTGTATGATTTGAGTCTTTGCTTTTTAGTTTACCACAATCATCCTTGCTGTAAACACCTTTTGAGAGAGACACACATGAATCAGAATTTATTAGAATACTCTATGTGCTTCACTTATATTTTTTGAGCTAGATAATTTTGCTCTAGTGCTTCGCTTATATCTTTTTTGAGCACGGTGGTGGTTTTATTTTATAGAAATTATTGATCTCTCATGCTTCACTTATATTACTTTGAGAGTCTTTTAGAACAGCATGGTAATTTGCTTTAGTTATAAAATTAGTCCTAATATGATGGGCATTCAAGATGGGTATAATAAAAACTTTCATATAGAGTGCATTGATGTAGCGACCTGACCCAAAATCGGTCAAGTCACTGTGTCTGTACCATCCCAAGATCATGCTGGCACTCACAGTACATTGATGAAATAATCAAAGTTCAATCACACCTGAATTTATTACACGATTCTCATATCGAGTCTTTATTACAATAGAATAAATTCGCCAAGGCCAACTCATGAGAAATAAACTAAGTAAAGCTGAAGCGTAGAAGAATAGCGAGTCCATCCGAGTCCAAAGGGCAATCGCCAAGCGCGAGCGTAGCCTCACTCTGATCGAATACTCCTCGCAACATAAGACGTTGCAGCCGTGTAGGTCAGCATTTTGAATATCTTGGCAAGTCATGAAGAGAGAATAACAATAATAAAATTTCTAACACTATATGCAATTTGGTGTGGGGCTCTAAGTTTCATCATTTTGCTAAAAGCCGCTTTTTCCCTACTACGGTGGACTTGCTTGCAAATACTACAAAATTGTTGGTAGTTATTGAGATGGTTCCGCCAACCAATGTCTCATTCCCAAATTATTAAGTCATAACCCCTCAATTAATTTATTAATTTCAGTGTTGAGATTTCGAATACTTCCAAGTTCCAGAGGCTCAAATTGTCCGTAATCGGGACACGGCTAATCGATTAGATCTTTTCTCTGCAGAGGTTTGACTTTACCCGCAAGAATCGCTCCTCCTTTTAAGTCTTCGCACTTCATGGTGTTTGAAGACGGACGAACGTAAACAGGGTCTTAGAAGAGTTCTTCCGCCACCGCCGATACCCATCCAATCCTACCGTTCTTCTACATCTCGTAGCACCGTCCGCCGAGTCACAACTAGGGTTGACCAAGCCGAGCCCATAATGGCTTGCGGCTGCACAGTAAGCTTCCGGTCAATGGGGCATCCATCCGTCTCTTCGTGGCTGGGTGACGCTTTCCGCAAGATGTCATGGCACTTCTCCATGCATCCCGCCAACCACCGGGTTCTCCAGGTGCCCGTCAACCGCCCTCCACCCAAAGAGTGAATTCAAGTCCATCTTGAGCTTGAAGTTCATGGGGTTGTCATCATCTTTGACTCTCACATCTCCCTTATGAATTCACTCAACCAATCCGATCTCACGAGCATAGCAAAATAAACTACTTCGTCCAGGGTCATGGTAACAAGGGGAATTGGGTTCATCCTACCTCATGATACTACTCAAGAACATAACTTCAAAATTTCACCTACTGCATGCATGGTGGGGAGGTATAATTCTAATGCAATAAAAATCATAGGTATTGTAAAGGAACATGATCAATGACTTGCCTTGCTGACGATCCTCGTAAGCTAGGGACTCGTGGTAGCAAGCTTCGCACTCCGGAAATTCTACCGAGACAAACAATAATCACAATAAGCATATAGCATATGATCACTTACATAACAGCATAGTAACATAACACACCAAAACAAACGAATCAAAACCCAAAGGAAAACTCGAAGAAATCCCACTCAAGGTTTTCCTACTTCAAGCAACAACTAAAAATAGTTTTGCATAACAAAAAATTTCTTAACAGAACCTAAGCATGGGTTTATGCTAACTAACAGAAAAGAATTCATCAAGCAACTAGGAGCAAAAAGAATCACCTTAAAATCTATTATAAAACTCCTATTAGGCCTAAAGCAAATTCTAGTAGGAAAAATAAAATAAAATTTTATTTATTATAAATAAAAGTTCATGCTCTAAAGTTACAGAAACTAACCTAAAATAATCTATCACATAAGAAAAATAAATTTATTTGCTAATTAAAACAATAGGAAAGCAGTAGCTAGTTAATTAATTAAGAATAACATGATTCTAATTAAAACTATTTTTTATTAATCCTAAAATGCCCAAATAAATTCCTACGGTTAGGCAATGTCAAAACAAAGTTGTGACAAAAGAATCACTAAAAATAATTTTCCTAACTCATTTTATAGCAGAATTACTATTCTGTCTAAATCTAAAATAAAGCAATTTTAATTAATTTTAACATGACTAATTATATTTTATGCAGAAACTATAAGAAATTTGCAAACCAACAAAAAAGAATCACTTAAAAATATTAAGTAGATTAAAAGATATGAATTTTTCAAATCTGAAACTATTCTGTTAAAACAGAAAACGAAAATAAAAGAAAAACGGGCTAATGGGCCTATATAACGCTTCGGCGTAATATAACTAAATCGGCCCTAGGGTTAAAAACGAGTCGGCCGGTCTAATAAAAAAAACCTAACTAAACCGATCTGAACCGGTTTATTTTAACTAAACCTAATAAACCATACCCCTTCGGGGGGGATCTAATCTAAGCCGTTGAGATTAGATCGGACGGCGGCGGGGTGACTCCGGCGACTTACCGCGGCTCGATGGCGACGGCGGCTCGGGCGGCGAGTGCTCCGGCGACTCCGGTGGTCGGGGACGTCGGCGGGGAGCTCCGGCGGGTGCGGACGGGCGAGGGGAGTGGTTTGGTGGAGTCGGGCGAGATCGGGGTGGCGGAGTGGGTCGGGAGAGGCTAATGGCGGCGGCGCGCGGGTGCTCCGGGAGGCGTCTTGAGAGGGAGAGGTCGGGCGAGGGGCGAGGGGGAAACGGGTCGGTGGGGGTATTTATAGGGGAGGCACGACTTGCGAGGGGCGATCGGGAGGATCGGGTGAGATCCCGAGATCGCGGATCTCGGCCAGCGGGCGGCGGGCGGTTGGCGGGCGGGGAAGGTGACGGGTGGGGCCACCCGTCGGAGAGGAGGGTCTTGTCGGGTCGGTCGGCCGACGCGGGAGGTTTTCAGGCGAGGAGTCGGGCTGCTCATTGGGCCGGCTCGGCCGCTATTGGTCGACTGGTGGGCCGCCTGGTGTTGGCTGGGCGGTTATTCTGGCCGGCGCCAGGGCTTTTTTCTTTTTTCATTTTTTTTGAAAATAAAAACAGAGAAAAATATATAAAATATAAATATTTTATATAGGACATATATATATCAAAATTATCAGGGGAATATTCCCTATCATTTGAACATTTTTCCAGAGGCAAAATCCAAACTTTATAAAAAACATTTTTTTCTAAAATTCCAAATAAAGTTCAAATTTGAATTCAAACTTTTTGGCAATGTTTTTCCTCTGATATTTTTGGAGTGTCATGTTTACTCCTCTCATAATTTTTCTCAAGTATTTATCAGGTATTGATTTGAAATAATTTTCAACTGCCAAATTTTGAATTCAAATTCCAACAACTCCAAATCCTCTGAAATTTCAAATGCCACTCAAATTCAAACAGAATGCATAGATGCTTAGCTATAATTGTAAAACATTCCAAATAGGAAATTTGGGATGTTACAAACCTACCCACCTTAAGATGAATCTCGCCCTCGAGATTCGGTTTGGCTAGCAAATAGGTGCGGGTGGTCTCGAAGGAGGTCTTCTTCTCGCTCCCAGGTGGCTTCCTCTTCGGAGTGGTGACTCCACAGCACCTTGCAAAAATTGATGACCTTGTTGCGGGTGACTCTGTTCGCAGTCTCGAGAATTCGGACGGGTTTCTTCTTATAAGTCAGATCACTGTCGAGCTGTATGGCCTCTAGGGGCACTGTGTCTCTCAACGGAATATCGGCCATGTCGGCATGGCACTTCTTCAGCTGAGAAACATGGAAGACATCACGAACTTCGGATAATCCTTCCGGCAATTCCAACTTGTAAGCAACTTCTCCACGAGGTTCAAGGATTTTGTAGGGGCCAATGAATCGGGGTGCTAACTTTCCTTTGACACCAAACCTCTTGATTCCACGAAGTGGGGACACACGAAGATATGCTCGGTCTCCCGCTTCGTAAATTACTTCCTTGCGTTTACTGTCGGCATAAATTTTCTGTCTCGACTGTGCTATCTTGAGTCTATCCCGAATCAGTTTGACTTTCTCTTCAGAATCTCTGATAAGATCGGAACCGAAAAGTGATCGATCTCCAACACCATCCCACAGCAATGGTGTTCTACACCTCCTTCCGTATAGAGCTTCGAAAGGGGCCATCTTCAGACTGGACTGATAACTATTGTTGTATGAAAACTCTGCGTATGGCAAATTATCATCCCAGCTAGACCCATAGTCTAGCACGCAAGCTCTCAACATGTCTTCCAGAATCTGGTTGACTCTCTCGGTCTGTCCATCTGCTGCGGATGAAAAGCTCTATGAACTCCAGCCTCGCACCCAAAGTTTCATGCAACCGATTCCAAAACTTTGAGGTAAATTGTGTTCCTCTATCGACACGATACTCCTCGGAACTCCATGCAGACATACGATCCTGGTCATGTATATCTTGGCCAACTTAGCACTGGTATATGTAGTCTTCACGGAATGAAGTGAGCTACCTTGGTCAATCGATCAACCACTACCCAGATGGAATCATAACCTGAACGGGTCCCGGTAATCCTGTGATAAAATCCATTCCAAGTTTTTTCCATTTCCAATCGGGAATCGGCAAAGGTTGAAGTAACCCTGCTGGCTTCGATGTTCGCCTTTACTCGTTGACAAACATCGCATATCGCTACGCACTCGGCAATATCCTTCTTCATACCGCCCACCGTAAACTTTCCTTCAAATCCAGATACATCTTGGTGTTACCGGGGTGAATCGAGTACGGTGAATCATGAGCCTCTTGAAGAATTAGCTTCCTGAGTTCGGGATCATTGGGCACATAAATACGATCCTCGAACCATATAGCTCCGTATTCATCCTTACGAAATCCTTTAGCTTTTCCTTCATTCATCTTTTTCTTTATCTCATCAATTTCTTTGTCCGACTTCTGGGCTTCACGAATCCTTTCGGCCAAAGTGGACTGAACCTCCAGAGTTGCAACATATCCTCTTGAACTATCTCCATCGGAGATCTCTCGAGGTCATCGACTAACTCCGGGTAATCCTCCCGCTATAAGAGTATTCACATAACTCTTACGGCTCAAAGCATCTGCTACAACATTAGCTTTCCGGGTGATAATGCAATCTCATGTCATAGTCCTTGATTAACTCTAGCCATCTCCTCCGCTCGAGGTTCAACTCTTCTGCGTGAAAATATACTTCAAGCTCTTGTGATCGTGTAAACATCACAACGGTTTCCGATGAGGAAATGTCTCTGTGTCTTGAGTGCATGCACTACGGCTGCTAACTCCAAATCATGTGTGGTATAATTCATCTCGTGAGGTCGAGCTGTCCGGAGGTATAAGCTACAACTTTTCCTTCCTGCATTAATACTCCTCCGAGTCCCCGACGAGAAGCGCCACAATATATACCGTAATCCTTGTGTATGTCCGTAAAATCAGATCGGGCTGTGACCAAACGTTTCTTCAATTCCTGAAAACTGGCTTCACAATCCTCGGTCCAAATGTACTTGGCTTCCTTCTTCAACAGCTCACCATGGGCTTGGCAATCTTCGAAGTTCTCAATAAACCTTCGATAATATCTTGCGAGTCCGAGAAATCTGCGGATCTCCTTGATCGAGGTGGGCGATCGCCAATCGGTGATCGATTCAACCTTGGCGGGTCAACTGCTATTCCTTCTCCTGAAATAACATGTCCGAGGAATCCGACTTCCTTCACCAAAATTCACATTTGCTGAACTTGGCATACAACCGATGTTCTCAAGTTTCTCCGTAACTAGACGCAAATGTTCCTTATGCTCTTCCTCGCTCTTGGAGAAAATCAGTATATCATCGATGAACACCACGATAAACTTGTCCAGATATTCCATAAATACCTTGTTCATCAAATTCATGAAGTATGCAGGGGCATTAGTTAATCCAAATGACATGACGGTATACTCATATAAACCATACCTGGTAGTGAATGCTGTTTTGGGTATATCCTTTTCACGGATCTTCAACTGATGATACCCTGATCGAAGATCGATCTTGGAGAATACCTTGGCTCCAACTAGCTGATCAAATAGATCATTAATCATCGACAGAGGGTACTTGTTCTTGATGGTCACGTCATTCAACGAACGATAATCCACAACCATTCTCAAGGTTCCATCCTTCTTCTCTACCAAAAGAACTGGGCTCCCCAAGGTGATGAGCTTGGCGAATATATCCTTTCTCCAATAGCTCATTAATTTGGTTCTTGATCTCCTTCAAATCGTTCGGTGGCATCCGATAGGGTCTCTTGGATATTGGGGCTGTGCCGGGCAATAACTCAATCAGAAATTCAATGTCTCTGTCCGGTGGCATTCTCGTAATTCCTCCGAAACACATCGGGAAAATCTTGTACCTCGGCACTTCCTCTGAACAACTCCCGTGAGGGAATTCACCGATTCTTCATCCGCTACGCCTCGGATACATACTTGATCCTCTTCGCCCGGTGGTGAGCAGAATCGACTTGCGGCACAGTCTATGTTTCCTTCAAACTTCGTCAACCAATCCATGCCTAGGATTACATCCAAGGTCTAGGTTTCCAATACTATGAGGTCTGCGGAAATTTATGGTTCCCGATGTTGAGGGTTGCATGACAGCCTAAACATGCCATCATTTCTCCTCCTGCGGGCCCGACGCGAAGGGGCTTCTAAGGGTTTGAGGGCAACCCGCATTTTTCCACAACTACCCTTGATATGAATGAATGCATTGCACCGTAATCAAAGAGTACCAATCTGAACGTGAATTCAATAAAACTTACCAACCACATTGTTCGGCTGATCATAGACGCCCTCCACGCCAATGTGGTTCACCCGAGCACGAGGGAAAGGGTTGGGCTTCTTCGCTGAGCTTCCATTGCCGCTTCCATTCCTCCGCTTGGCCTCCGGGCAGTCGGTGGCATAGTGCCCTGTTTTCCGCACTTGAAACAGTGATGTGACTCAGATCCTTGGAGCCGGAGCGGGACGATGCTGGTTTCCATTACCGCTTCCATTGCCATTGCCATTGCCCGACTTGTTGTCCTGGTTGCGGTGGTTCCCATTTCCTCCATGGTTATGTCCTCCATGGTTGTGATGGGTATGCCCTCCCGAGTATGGGGCATAACGGGCTTCGCTGAGCTCTTGAGTTGTACTTCCCGGCTGTACTTCCGCTATGCTATCAATCTGCTGCTGCTTGCCTTCGAGTATGGTGGCCTTGTCTACCAGCTCACGGTAGTTGGTGAAGGTAGCCACCATAAGCTGCATTCCCAGCTCGTCATTGAGTCCTCGAGAAACTTCTCCTGCTGCGGCATCTGTGGCCACATCATCCGGGGCATAGCGAGCTAACTTGTTGAACTCATCCACGTCATCGCCCCACGAGACGGTTCCCTGGCGTAAGTTGCGGAACTCACGCTTCTTCGCACTCATGGCTCCGGCTGAAACATGAGCGGTGCGGAAAGCTCGCTGGAACTGATCCCACGTGATGGTGCCGATGGGATAAGTGGCGGTGTAGTTCTCCCACCAAGAAGCTGCAGGTCCATCAAGTTGATGTGCGCAAAGCGCACCTTCTCGTGATCGGTGCATCCAAACGGTGACTAACTCCTTCCGACCTTGCGGAGCCAATCGTCGGCCACAATCGCTCAAGTGCTGCTAGAGAACACCGCGGATTCAGCCTCGGGAATCGAGTCAAGTTGTCAACAGGGGGGTGGCGGTGGATTGTTGTTGTTGTTGTTGTTCGGTTCGAATGAGCATCCGCATGAGGGCATTCTGCTGCTGGATCAGCTGGGTGAGCTCCGCGGAAAGTTGAGACCGGGTCACGCCTCGGAGGCATCCGTGTTTTGGAGTGGATGAGAAAATTAGAATAGAACAATGGTCTAATGAGAAATATCACTACCCATATGAATGCACAATCATAATCACACCAATCATTTATTTCATTCCACTCAAACATGGTTCAATCTCGATTACAAAAAGCTCACGACTAATCGAAAATAACGACCTAACTGATCGACGAAAAAGTAAAATAACATGGTGGTCGACTAAATGTCTTCATCAATAATCCTTGCGTCCTCTGGTGCGATGTCCTCCGGTGTGGCGTCCTCTGTGGCGGCGCCTCCTCTTGCGGCTTTCTCCAGTGGAACTCCCTTCATAATCCTGATCATTGCTCACGAGGGGTCCGTCATCTCCACTCGGAAAAAGATCCTCTCCCAAGTCCATCTTTTCCTCTAATGCGGCAACCTTCATCTTCAGGTCGTCGACTCTCTCCATGAAGTCCGCGATTTCTTCCTCATGGTCAAGGAAGTCTGCGTGTGCCTTCTCCTCCAGCTCCAGTTCACGGAACAACAGCCTCCTGTGTACCTTCGAGTTACGGCGAGTCTGGATCTCCCATTTCCTGAGGAGACACTCCAAGTCTTGGACATACGAGAGAATGGAGTCGTCCTCTACGGTATGGATGATATCTCCATTCCTTGCTGCGAGAAACCATGGCGAGGTCTCGATGGATCGAGCTCGGCCCCTGTACTCTTCTCGAGATGTCCAAGTGCACGATATATCGCCATGTCTCTTCCGGGATCCAGTTGAAATCGGTAAACTCAAAGTCAATAGGCTCAGATGTCCTCCGAAGGTTCTCCTGGAATATGCACTTCGATCTCAGAGCGGTATCCGCGGAAGTGCATTGGTAGGCTTCCGGTGATCGAGGGCGAGCAATCTTCAGCTTCTTCATGATCTGGACCAGCTTCGCCGAAAGGCATCGCCTCATCTGGTGGCAAAACTCCGTAGCAAAACGGGGTGAACTCGCGCCATCTAGAATGTTGAAAATCGGAGAGAAGTCGAAATGAACAGGGAGAATTATGGAATGATAAGGATATAAAGTAAATAGTCTCTTCCTATGGCTTTTCGATGCTAGGGGTTACGCCCCACGGTCGCGTGTGCTCGATACTATCTCTCAGAGCGACCGACCCAAAATCGGTCAAGTCTCGTCGTGTCTGTATTCATCCCAAGATCATGCCGCACTCACAAGACATTGATGAAATAATCAAAGTTCAATCACACCTGAATTTATTAGACGATTCTCATATCGAGTCTTTATTACAATAGAATAAATTCGGCCGAAGGCCAACTCATGATAAATAAACTAAGTAAAGCTGCGGAAGCGTAGAAGAATAGCGAGTCCATCCGAGTCCAAAGGGCAATCGCCAAGCGCGGAGCGTAGCCTCACTCCTGATCGGAATACTCCTCTGCAGCATAAGACGTTGCAGCCGTGTAGGTCAGCATTTTGAATATGCTGGCAAGTCATGAAGAGAGAATAACAATAATAAAATTTCTAACACTATATGCAATTTGGCTGTGGGGCTCTAAGTTTCATCATTTTGCGAAAAGCCAGTTTTTCCCTACTACAGTGGACTTGCTTGCAAATACTACAAAATTGTTGGTAGTTATTGAGATGGTTCCGCCAACCAATGTCTCATTCCCAAATTATTAAGTCATAACCCCCTCAATTAATTTATTAATTTCAGTGTTGAGATTTCCGAATACTTCCAAGTTCCAGAGGCTCAAATTGTCCGTAATCGGGACACGGCTAATCGATTAGATCTTTTCTCTGCAGAGGTTTGCGACTTTACCCGCAAGAATCGCTCCTCCTTTTAAGTCTTCGACTTCATGGTGTTTGAAGACGGACGAACGTAAACAGGTCTTCCAAGAATTCTTCCGCCACCGCCGGTACCCATCCAATCCTACCGTCCTTCTACATCTCGTAGCACCGTCCGCCAGAGTCACAACTAGGGTTGACCAAGCCGAGCCCATAATGGCTTGCGGCTGCATGTAAGCTTCCGGTCAATGGGGCATCCATCCGTCTCTTCGTGGCTGTGGGAAGCTTTCCGCAAGATGTCATGGCACTTCTCCATGCATCCCGCCAACCACTGGGTTCTCCAGGTGCCCACAACCGTCCTCCACCCAAGAGTGAATTCAAGTCCATCTTGAGCTTGAAGTTCATGGGGTTGTCATCATCTTTGACTCTCACATCTCCCTTATGAATTCACTCAACCAATCCCGTCTACGAGCATAGCAAAAATAAACTACTTCGTCCCGGGTCATGGTAACAAGGGGAATTGGGTTCATCCTACCTCATGATACTACTCAAGAACATAACTTCAAAATTTCACCCATCGCATGCATGGTGGGAGGTATAATTCTAATGCAATAAAATCATAGGTATTGTAAAGGAACATGATCAATGACTTGCCTTGCTGACGATCCTCGTAAGCTAGGGACTCGTGGTAGCAAGCTTCGCACTCCGGAAATTCTACCGAGAAAAACAATAATCACAATAAGCATATATCATATGATCACTTACATAACAGCATAGTAACATAACACACCAAAACAAACGAATCAAAACCCAAAGGAAAACTCGAAGAAATCCCACTCAAGGTTTTCCTACTTCAAGCAACAACTAAAAATAGTTTTGCATAACAAAAAATTTCTTAACAGAACCTAAGCATGGGTTTATGCTAACTAACAGAAAAGAATTCATCAAGCAACTAGGAGCAAAAAGAATCACCTTAAAATCTATTATAAAACTCCTATTAGGCCTAAAGCAAATTCTAGTAGGAAAAATAAAATAAAATTTTTATTTATTATAAATAAAAGTTCATGCTCTAAAGTTACAGAAACTAACCTAAAATAATCTATCACATAAGAAAAATAAATTTATTTGCTAATTAAAACAATAGGAAAGCAGTAGCTAGTTAATTAATTAAGAATAACATGATTCTGATTAAAACTATTTTTTATTAATCCTAAAATGCCCAAATAGATTCCTACGGTTAGGCAATGTCAAAACAAAGTTGTGACAAAAGAATCACTAAAAATAATTTTCCTAACTCATTTTATAGCAGAATTACTATTCTGTCTAAATCTAAAATAAAGCAATTTTAAATAATTTTAACATGACTAATTATATTTTTACAAAAACTATAAGAAATTTGCAAACCAAAAAAAGAATCACTTAAAATATTAAGTAGATTAAAAGATATGAATTTTTCAAATCTGAAACTATTCTGTTAAAACAGAAAACGAAAATAAAAGAAAAACGGGCTAATGGGCCTATATAACGCTTAGTAATATAACTAAATCGGCCCTAGGGTTAAAAACGAGTCGGCCGCCTAATAAAAAAACCTAACTAAACCGATCTGAACCGGTTTATTTTAACTAAACCTAATAAACCATACCCCTTCGGGGGGGATCTAATCTAAGCCGTTGAGATTAGATCGGACGTGCGGGTGACTCGGCGACTTATCATGCTCGACGCGCGACGGGCTCGGGCGGCGAGTGCTCCGGCGACTCAGTGGTCCGGAACGTCGTGGGAGCTCCAAGGGAAGTGCGGACGGGCGAGGGAGTGGTTTGGTGGAGTCAGGCGAGATCGGGGTGGCGGAGTGGGTCGGGAGAGGCTAATGGCGGCGGCGGCGCGGGTGCTCCGTGAGGCGTCTGCGAGAGGGAGAGGTCAGGCGAGGGGCGGGGGAAACGGGTCGGGTGGGGGTATTTATAGGGAGGGCACGACTTGCGCGAGGGGGCGATCGGGAGGATCGGTGAGATCGCGGAGATCGCGGGATCTCCGTGAGCGGCGGCGGGCGGTTGGCGTGGGCGAGGGAAGGTGACGGGTGGGGACCACCGTCCGAGAGAGGGGGGGTGCGCAGTCGGTCGGTCGCCGCGGGAGGTTTCAGGCGAGGAGTCGGGTGGCTCATTGGCCGGGCTCGGCCGCTGGTGGCTGACTGGGTGGGCCGCCTGGGTGTTGGCTGGGCCGGTTGGCCTGGCCGGCGCCAGGGGCTTTTCTTTTTCATTTTTTTTGAAAATAAAAAGAGAAAAAATATATAAAATATAAATATTTTATATAGGACATATATATATCAAATGATCAGGGGAATATTCCCTATCATTTGAACATTTTTCCAGAGGCAAAATCCAAACTTTATAAAAAAACATTTTTTTTAAATTCCAAATAAAGTTCAAATTTGAATTCAAACTTTTTGGCAATGTTTTTCCTCTGATATTTTTGGAGTTTCATGTTTACTCCTCTCATACTTTTTCTCAAGTATTTATCAGGTATTGATTTGAAATAATTTTCAACTGCCAAATTTTGAATTCAAATTCCAACAACTCCAAAACCTCTGAAATTTCAAATGCCACTCAAATTCAAACAGAATGCATAGATGCTTAGCTATAATTGTAAAACATTCCAAATAGGAAATTTGGGATGTTACAATTGAATACTATGAGAAGTTTGATACTTGATGATTGTTTTGAGATATGAAGATGGTGATATTAGAGTCATGCTAGTTGAGTATTTGTGAATTTGAGAAATACTTGTGTTGAGGTTTGCAAGTCCCGTAGCATGCACGTATGGTAACCGTTGTGTAACAAATTTGAAGCATGAGGTGCTTCTTTGATTGTCCTCCTTATGAGTGGCGGTCGGGGATGAGCGGTGGTCTTTTCCTACCAATCTATCCCCCTAGGAGCATGCGTGTAGTGCTTGGTTTTGATGACTTGTAGATTTTTGCAATAAGTGTGTGAGTTCTTTATGACTAATGTTGAGTCCATGAATTGTACGCACTCTCATCCTTCCACCATTGCTAGCCTCTCTAGTACTGCGCAACTCTCGCCGGTACCATAAACCCACCATATACCTTCCTCAAAACAGCCACCATACTATTATGGCATTTCCATAGCCATTCCGAGATATATTGCCACACAACTTTCCACCGTTCTATTTATTATGACACGCTTCATCATTATCATATTGCCTTGCATGATCATGTAGTTGACATCATATTTGTGGCAAGGCCACCATTCATAATTTTTCATACATGTCACTCTTGATTCATTGCCCATTCCGGTACACCGCCGGAGGCACTCATATAGAGTCATATTTTGTTCTCGTATCAAGTTGTAATCCTTGAGTTGTAAATAAATAGAAGTGTGATGATCATCATTATTAGAGCATTGTCCCGTGTGAGGAAATTAAAAAAAAAGGCTAAATAAAAAAAGAGAAGGACCAAAAAAAGAGAGAAAGGCCAAATAAAAAAAGAGAAGGCCCAAAAATGAGAGAAAAAGAGAGAAGGGGCAATGTTACTATCCTTTTTCCACTGTTGTCCTTCAAAGTAGCACCATGATCTTCATGATAGAGAGTGACGGTGTCCTGGACTAGGGGGTACTCACCACGTCATCTCCCGATCTCTTAGATTAGGCCGAGGACCCCATGGCCGTATACTCATGGGCCAGTCCGGACAGCTGCCGCATACAAGGAAGATTCCGCAAGACTTGGCGATCAAGACAAGGACTCCTCCCCTACCGGCGTATTCGGCTAGGACTCTTGTTATCCTAGGCCTCTGGTGCATTATATAAACCGAGGCCAGGCTAGTCGATAGAGATATACAACAATCATACCATAGGCTAGCTTCTAGGGTTTAGCCTCTCTGATCTCGTGGTAGATCAACTCTTGTAATACTCATATCATCAAGATCAATCAAGCAGGAAGTAGGGTATTACCTCCATAGAGAGGGCCCGAACCTGGGTAAACATCGTGTCCTCTGTCTCCTATTACCATCCGCCTTAGACGGACAGTTCGGGACCCCCTACACGAGATCCGCCGGTTTTGACACCGACATTGGTGCTTTCATTGAGAGTTTCGCTGTGTGTTCGGCAAAAGGTCGATGGCTTGCCTGCAGATCAACTGCGACTTCGGCATCTTCGTCACCAGCTCGACTGGTCACCTTGGTTCGACCAAGGACTGCGCCCTACCTCCGATCGTCATGTTCGTATGAGGGCCTTCATCAACATCAGCTCCGATCTCTATCAAGATCATGGAGGAATCATCCAGGGAGCCTGGGGGCTCAACGTCAACATTGCCCTCGGGCGACCGTGCTGTCTTTCTGGACAGCGAACTTGTATCCGCCGTTACCGCCTCCTCGAGCGTCGGTTTGACGATTGCTTCGTTGGAATAGTGCGGAATTACGTCTACAACAGCCACGCTAAATTTCGTCGAGTTCCGATGGAGGAATCTCCGACAATCTACGATATACCGGAGCCCTGAAAAATCTGGACGAGAATCTGGACGAGTTTAGGGCGTGGTGTCCATCTCCTAGCTCGGACCTCCTTTGTAAGATCCAACCGTTGATCGACTGCGGAATTCCTATATCTACCACCCCTCAAAATTTCAGCTCGACCCGACCGTCCAAACTCCGGGAACCTTCCGATTAGTGCATCACTTTTCAGATCTGTTTTCTGCGCGAAAACAAATCCGACCCGAGTTCGTCCTTTTACTTAACGGGTTTCGACATCCTTTTGAAGGAAGTTTTGTATGGGGTATTGTGTTTTATTCCCGAACACATCCCACTAACTTTAAAATCTTTTGAACATGATCTTCAATATCATGCTGGCGTCAAACCAGTCCAGCAATATTGCTCCACGGCTGCCGACCTGCGCTAGACATGTCGTCACTTTGTTGAGCCGAGCTCAACTTCTTCGGATCATCATCTCGGCAAGCCGAACAAGAGTCCGGCATCGCGAGGGATAAATCATCATCAACATCGCCGCCCCACGGATTATACGGAGCGGGCATACCGGCATCGCCGCACGGTCGCTTCATCAAGCCGGCATCGACCACGTCACGACCTGCATCGGCATGGCCACACTATTGCTTCTTCAAGCTGGTGTCCATCACGCCGACCTACTTCAACATCTCGGCTGGACCGGGGGCTTCGCCATCTCTTCATCAACCTACTCCGAACACTTCGGCGTCGCTAGCCGACCAGCTCCGTAACGTTAGCTGGACCGAGGGCTTTACCTCAGCGAGCCAGCCTTTGCCAGCATTGCCATGCCGTCGTTTTATCGCCCATCAGGCAATGGGTGCGTGGATCGAGTCCCAATTTTGGGAATCACCTTCCTTCGGATTGCTACAACAAATAAACCAGGTGCTATTAATCCCAGTATTTTTTGCTTGTTTGGGTTCATTTTTTCCAAGAAATTATTACTCTGGTTTGTCCATCATATGTACACAGGTCTATCAAATGGCGGCCGCATTAACGACAGTCGCATGGTGGTTCGGTCAGTTTCCGTACATAGTCCGGGGAACGCCGCATCCGGAGCTCGGACCGACCTGTGAATTCAGGCTTTGCCACGCCTTTACCGCATCACGCCGACGCCCTGCACCGACATTGGTGCTTTCATTGACTTCGGCGCCAGGCCATATTTCTTTTATTACTCACTTTGCATAAATTATTTATTATGCAACGATTTTTTTTAATTATCATTATTACTATTATCTCCGGTTTGCACCATTTTTTGTGCACAGGAAAATGATCCGGGGACTTCGGCGTCACTCTGCCGGTGTGCATTGACCGTGCTATGTACCACTTCGGCGTGTCGAGCTCTCCGCTCCGCTACCTCGGGACCGGCTTGGGGGATGGAACCTTGTCCCGTATCAAGCTCGGACCGCTTCATCAATACCGAACACATTAACCAGCTAAGTCGCTTTCATGCTCAAAGCTTTAATTTCTAACTTGTGTTCGGTTCGACCAAGCATTATACCATTTTGGAAAAATGTTGCTTGTAAAAAAATTTCTTGTCCAAACTTTGTGTGTGACACATAAATTCAAATACCCAATTCATTTGGGGGCTTCCTTCATCAAGCTTTTCCTCTTGCATATGATTATACTATACGGCTTCGTTCCTTGTCCGTGTATTACGCCACAATATGCACCATATTGACTTAAGCGATTTGCAAGTTGGGTTGCCTCGCTCCTGTGTTTACCCCTGCGTTCCCGATTGTTCGGCTAGGGAGTAAAGGGAGCACCTCTGTGATTGTCACGATCGGGTCATCCGAGCCGGACCTCAGACTGGGTGAAGCCGAAAGCTAGCGCTCTTATAGTTTTCAATGATGGTCGGCACACAACGGAACTCATGAGTACAAAAAATCTATTGCACAAGTCTCATAATAACAATGAGCACCGAAGAAAGGTATCGGTGGGGGTACTATTTTCTTTGAAGATGCTTCTTACACTTCGCAGTAATACAACATAAGTTCCCTGAGCGCTTTATGCGTTATGACCTTATGGCCTGATTGCCTGGTTATTGGAAACACCGTCGATATTATCAACAGATGGAGTACATAACACTTTTCGGTCCTTGACCGAAGAGGGAGAAGCCGACGGTCGGTTAAGACGCGTTTAAAGTTCGGTTGAACATAGATATGATATAAGTACTTCGGTACATGCAATCATTCTTTTACCCAAGTCACTTGGGGGCTCTTAAATTTATATGAGCCGTTTTATGATAAGTATTCTTCTTCTTAGTCATTGCAAAGTTTTATTATTATTATTATTATTATTATTATTATTATTATTATTATTATTATTATTATTATTATTATTATTATTATTATTATTATCTATCACTCCTTTTTTCGACACGAGCGTGTGGTCACTAGCCGGGGAGCCTAATTTCTCTCTCAAAGCCCCTAGAGTTTAGTTTGCTAAACTGGCATAATGAGAAGTACTCCGACCACGGGATAGGAGGTTGAAGCCGTAGGCTGACCCGCTTGAAGTCCTGAGATAGGATGTATCATGTTAAAGCACGACAGAAGCACTTCTTTTGCTAAGGCCAATTTTCGGATTGGCACCGAACACTTGATCTAGTTCGGACGTCAAGTTTTTACTGACGTTTTTTGGTTTTCCAAGCTTATGGCACTTTTTAAACTATTTGTGTGTTTTCAGCACAAGTCTCGTAGTGCAACGCCGGACACCTTTAGAGATTCGGCAGAAACATTCTCGGATATTGCTATATATGCATCGGTTTCAAATTGTGTCTTCGGTCAATAGTAGGGTTGCCCAGCTCCTGCGCCTGCCTCCTACGTTCTGCTTTATTCGGCTAGGTGTGCAAAGAGAGAACCACTGCGATTGTGCTTCCAGCTCACATGGTTAAGCACCTCAGTGGACAAAGCCGAAAACTGACTGTCACAATAAGCGTAAACTGGTCAGCGATCCGATGACGGTGTTAAACAACGGGCCATTCATAACAATGGCCGAAGTGTTTACGGCTTGACCTCGACTGTCGCCGAACACTACCGGGGGCTATTAACTGGCCTCCCAAACTAAATGCTCGATATTTTGCTCTTACATTGGAGCTGAGGTTTCATGATCATGCTTAGCATGACAACCCAAAGAAAGGAACTGATAGCGGGACTATTTTCTTTGGAAGACATTTCTTACATTAAACAGTAATATAACATATCTCTCTGCGTACCTTTGTTTATAAAACCGTATGGCCAGATTGCCTTGTTTGTTGTAAATCTTTGCCCTCATAAAGGCTTTATAAAGTAGGACAAACACTCCTCGGCTATTGGCCGAGGAGGTGGAAGCCGATGGTCGGTTAACAAAGTTTTGTACAATGCGGATCCGAGCATTAATGACATAAAGTACTTGGATACATAGAGTCATTACACATAGTTTGTGATTTTACTAAGGATATCAATCCTTAATTCGGCCACCCGTGCATGCATTAAGGCTCGGGGGCTACTGGGCTTCGGGCTTATTACTTACAAATATTAAAGGGGCACATCGATCCCCTGATTTGGTGTTGCCACCCGACCAGTGTCTCGGGGGCTACTGCATTGCCTGTCCAATGCCGAAAATTTTAAGTGTAATACAGTCTCCGAGGAGATTTTGATCCTCAGGTTGGTCGGCCGCACCCAACCTGAGTCTTGAGGACTGAGCATGCCGCTTTTTGTGTCCCGAAGTATTCTGCCGAGCTAGGACTTGATCCTCGGACCGATTTTGCAAATCAACCTGAGTCTCAACAGCTACGGGATCAGCGGTCTTATGTCATCCTTCATGTGCATCTCGGTTTTAGACCGATACCCACCTTGAGGGCTACCGCTATGTATCTCGGCAGAGAATAAATTGCACCAATCAAAATATTAACAAAATCGCCCACATTCGGGTGGTGCACCACCCGAAGCGGCCCGCATAAAGCTCGGGCGCTAGTGGCTGGCTCCATAGAGGGCATTTCCGGCATTAAGCTCGGCTAAACTCCTTCAAACTTCTTTGAACCAAGGTGATTTACGACACCTCGGATACAGTCCGGCGTTGGAGCTCGGATACATAGTCCGGCGTTGGAGCTCGGATACAGCCCAGCGTTGGAGCTCGGATACATAGTCCGGCGTTAGAGCTGGGAAGCAGTCCGGCATTGGTGCTCGGCTACAAAAGATACCTCGAATGTAGTCCGGCGTTGGAGCTCGGACGCAAGAGGACGCTGCCGCCTGGGAACAACTTCAAACCCGAGGGATTGATAAAGGCCGAAAACTTAAAGGGGCTCCTCGGATACCCGACGTGTAAACTCGTCGAATGCATTTCGGCGATCCTCGAGATCGAAGATGAGAAGATTTGTTGTACCAGTTTTCAAGACCGACGACTGAAGATGAAGAACGGTTCGGAAGAATCGAGGAGCGTCCCTAAACTTGAAGACCGGTTAGGGGGCTACTGACGGTGTCCTGGACTAGGGGGTACTCACCATGTCATCTCCCGATCTGTTAGATGGGGCCGAGGACCCCATGGTCAGATACTCATGGGCGTCCGGACAGCTGCCGCATACAAGGAAGATTCCGCAAGACTTGGCGATCAAGACAAGGACTCCTCCCCCACCGGCGTATTCGGCTAGGACTCTTGTTATCCTAGGCCTCTGGTGCATTATATAAACGAGGCCAGGCTAGTCGATAGAGATATACAACAATCATACCATAGGCTAGCTTCTAGGGTTTTGCCTCTCTAATCTCGTGGTAGATCAACTCTTGTAATACTCATATCATCAAGATCAATCAAGCAGGAAGTAGGGTATTACCTCCATAGAGAGGGCCCGAACCTGGGTAAACATTGTGTCCCCTGTCTCCTGTTACCATCCGCCTTAGACGCACAGTTCGGGACCCCCTACCCGAGATCCGCCGGTTTTGACACCGACAGAGAGTCTCTTATTTTGTCACTTTCACATACTAGTGGGAATTTTTGTTAGATAACTTGGCTTGTATATTCCAACAATGGGCTTCCTCAAGTGCCCTAGGTCTTTATGAGCAAGCAAGTTGGATGCACACCCACTTAGTTTCTTTTGTTGAGCTTTCATACATTTAGAGCTATAGTGCATCCGTTGCATGGCAATCCCTACTCACTCACATTGAGATCTATTGATGGGCATCTCCATAGCCCATTAATACGCCTAGTTGATGTGAGACCATCTTCCTCTTTTTTGTCTTCTCCACAACCACCATTCTGTTCCACCTATAGTGCTATGTCCATGGCTCACGCTCATGTATTGCATGAAAGTTGAAAAAGTTTGAGAATACTAAAGTATGAAACAATTACTTGGCTTGTCATCAGGGTTGTGCATGATTTGAGCATTTTGTGTGACAAAGATGGAGCATAGCCAAACTATATGATTTTGTAGGGATGAACTTTCTTTGGCCATGTTATTTTGAGAAGGCATGATTACTTTGTTAGTATGCTTGAAGTATTATTATTTTTATGTCAATATTAAACTTTTGTCTTGATCTTTCAGATCTGAACATTCATGCCACAATAAATAAAATTACATTGAAAATTATGTTAGGTAGCATTCCACATCAAAAATTCTGTTTTTATCATTTACCTACTCTCGAGGACGAGCAGGAATTAAGCTTGGGGATGCTTGATATGTCTCCAACGTATCTATAATTTTTTATTGCTCCATGGTATTATATTATCTGTTTTGGATGTTTAATGGGCTTTAATATGCTCTTTTATATTATTTTTGGGACTAACCTATTAACCTAAGGCCCAGTGCCAGTTTCTGTTTTTTTGCCTATTTCAGTGTTTTGCAGAAAAGGAATACCAACCGGAATGAAACCTTCACGATGATCTTTATTGGAACAAAAGCAATCCAGAAGACTTGGAGTTGAAGTTTGGAACTCCGCGAGGCGGCCATGAGGCAGGAGGGCGTGCCCAGGGGGGTAGGCGCGCCCCCCACCGTCATGGGCCCCACTGAGCTCCACCGACGTACTTCTTTCGCCTATATATACTCTTGTACCCTAAAAACATCAGGGGGAGCCACGAAACCACTTTTCCGCCGCCGCAACCTTCTGTACCCATGAGATCCCATCTTGGGGCCTTTTCCGGCGATCTGCCAGAGGGGGAATCGATCACGGAGGGCTTCTACATCAACACCATAGCCTCTCCGATGATGTGTGAGTAGTCTACCACAGACCTTCGGGTCCATATTTATTAGCTAGATGGCTTCTTCTCTCTCTTTGGTTCTCAATACAAAGTTCTCCTCGATGTTCTTGGAGATCTATTCCATGTAATAATCTTTTGCGGTGTGTTTGCCAAGATCTGATGAATTGTGGATTTATGATCAAGTTTATCTATGAATAATATTTGGTTCTTCTCTGAATTCTTATATGCATGATTTGGTATCTTTGCAAGTCTCTTCGAACTATCAGTTTAGTTTGGCCTACTAGATTCATCCTTCTTGCAATGGGTTAAGTGCTTAGCTTTGGGTTCAATCTTGCGGTGTCCTTTCCTAGTGACAGTAGGGGCAGCAAGGCACATATTGTATTGTTGCCATCGAGGATAAAAAGATGGGGTTTATATCATATTTCTTGAGTTTATCCCTCTACATCATGTCATCTTGCTTAATGTGTTACTCTGTTCTTATGAACTTAATACTCTAGATGCATGTTGTATAGCGGTCGATGTGTGGAGTAATAGTAGTAGATGCAGAATCATTTCGGTCTACTTGACACGGACGTGATGCCTATATTCATGATCATTGCCAAGATATTCTCATAATTATGCGCTTTTCTATCAATTGCTCGGCAGTAATTTGTTCACCGACCATAATACATGCTATCTTGAGAGAAGCCACTAGTCAAACCTATGGCCCCCGAGTCTATTTTACATCATATAAGTTTCCGATCTACAATTCTAATTTCCTATTTATTTTATTTTGCAATCTTTACTTTCCAATCTATACAACAAAATACCAAAAATATTATCTTACTATCTTTATTAGATCTCACTTTTGCGAGTGACCGTGAAGGGATTGACAACCCCTTTATCGCGTTGGTTGCAAGGTTCTTGATTGTTTGTGCAGGTACTAGGTGACTTGCGTGTTATCTCTTACTGGATTGATACCTTGGTTCTCAAAAACTGAGGGAAATACTTACGCTACTTTGCTGCGTCACCCTTTCCTCTTCAAGGGAAAATCAACGCATGCTCAATAGGTAGCAGTCGCCAATTCATATTCTTCATCGCGCGAGACAGATGAAGCTGAAGACTTGAACGACACCGCGACATGCCCTACTTCAACGGACGACCCCAACAACGCTGGTGCTCCTCCATCGACATCATGATGTTATTCTTCAGGGGCGTTAGTCCTCATTTTTTGTCCCTTTTGGTCATTCGATGACAGAGGGGGAGAAATTTGAGTTAGTCTTCAAGCGGGTCTCTTATATATGGGCGTTTTTTTCATTAAGTTACAACTCTTGCTCTTCTGAGGTGTTTGGTCTGACGAGTTGTAAACTTAAGTCCTATGGTGCTCTAACTCTTTTGAACTATTTTCTACATGCTTATTCCTCAAGTACCTTCATGCACGCATGTTGAATTCGTCAGAGTCCATATTTCATCATGCATTTCAAATTCTTCATATCATATGTTAAATGCGTGTATGAATTACAAGATATAGGGGGAGATCTCCATGATTTTACTCTACAATGTGCATTTTCTAATCAAAGCAAATTCCTCAAATATGCACATCTTAAGGGGGAGTTCTTCTATATCTTGCAATCAAATTCCTCAATGTCAATACTTACACTTCATATGTTTATCCCCGTTGAAAACTTAAACTATTTGTCATCAATCACCAAAAAGGGGGAGATTGTAAGTGCATCTAATGCCCCTTAGTGATTTTGGTGTATTGAAGACTTATATAGGTTAAGGGACTAATGTGTTTGTGAGTGTACACAGGTTCTATAAGTCTATGAGGAGTTTGATATTTACGATTGAAGTCGACCCCTAAAAATGAATGTCTTCAGTTGAAGAATTTGGTTTTCTTGAAGACTTTGAAAGTGAGGAAATTGGTGTGACCTTGAATACTTCGATATTCATGCGAGGATTATGAAGCGTGAAGACTTTTGTTTTCGTAGTTTCATTTTCTCTTTCCTGAGTCATAGGAAACACCGTACTGTTAAAGGGGGTTGAGGTAAAACTAAGGAAAAGTTTCCAAGTGATGCTCATCTCAAAATCCTACACCTACCCAATCCTTTCGAGTGAAGCCATTGGAAATCCCATATAGTTCAGTCAATTTCTTCAGTGACAGAGACAAAGATCTTATGGTCTCTGAGGAATTTGTTCTGACTGAGGAGTTAGGAATTTGAGAGCTCAAATTTCGGACCGTTGTTGTGCTACGCGCCAGTTGTCCCAAAATATCCTACCCACCTAACGGTCATATCATTGAAGGGCATTTATGTCTTATCATGTCGGGCTGCTCCCTAGGCTATAAATAGCCGCCCCCTACAACCACTAGTTGGTTGGCTGCTCCAAGAGAAACTGACACTTGTCATTGGGAGCATCCCATCCTCCGAGGACTTTGAGAGAAAATCATCAGTGAAGAAAAACCCAAACCCAAACACCTACAAACCCAAAGTGATTGAGCATCACTGAAGAGATTGTTCCTGTGTGGATCCGAAGCTTGTTACCTTTGAGGATTGTGCATCCTCCAGACGGTGAGGCGTCATGGTCTAGAGCATCCAAGAAGAATTGTGGATCACCGAGTGACCGAGTCTGTGAAGGTTTGTAAGTCACCTGAAGACTTACCACGAGTGATTGGGCAAGGTTTGTGTGATCTTAGATCAAGGAGAATATGGTGAGGACTGTGTGTCCTCAGGTTTAAATCCCTAGCCACTCCAACCAGACGTACAACTTTCACAACAGTTGGAACTGGTCTACCAAATCATCGTCTTCACCAAGCTACTCGTTCTATTTCCTCAACCCTTTCATTTCATCATTCATGTGTTGATGTACTTGATCGTTACTATTTGAAGACTTTGACTGAAGACTTTCACAATTTCCTCAATCCTAATTCTTCATTCACTTTGTCTTCAGCCTGCTTATCCTGTTTACACACTACTTGTGCTCTGTGTATGTTTCATTTCATCATGATGACTGTGTTACTACCATGTTACACTTGCACCTGAGTACTTATTCTGCTGCTTGTAGTTCGTGACCAAGGAATTTCCTCAAGTTGAATTTCCTCAGTGACGAATTTGTAAAAATCGCCTATTCACCCCCTCTAGTCGGTATAACAAAGTTTCAATACGGAGCCGCCACCTCCTGTTCTTCATTGGGAGGGCTGATCTACAGTCCGTTTGAGGCTCCGGAGAGGGGGATTCGTCACCATCATCATCACCAACCTTCCTCCATCACCAATTTCATGATGCTCATTGCCGTGTGTGAGTAATTCCATCGTAGGCTTGCTGGACGGTGATGGGTTGGATGAGATTTATCATGTAATCGAGTTAGTTTGTTAGGGTTTGATCCCTAGTATCCACTATGTTCTGAGTTTGATGTTGCTATGACTTTGCTATGCTTAATGCTTGTCATTAGGGCCCGAGTGCCATGATTTCAGATCTGAACCTATTATGTTTTCATGAATATATTTGTGTTCTTGGTCCGATCTTGCAAATTGTAAACACCTATTACAAGTTATGATCCGCATACCCCAAGGTGACAATAATTGGGATACTTTCCGGTGATTACCGTAGTTTGAGGAGTTCATGTATTCACCAAGTGCTAATGCTTTGTTATGGCTCTCTATTAGAAGGAGGCATTAATATCTCTTAGTTTACATAGGACCCCGCTGCCACGGGAGGGTAGGACAAAAGATGTCATGCAAGTTCTTTTCCATAAGCACGTATGACTATATTCGGAATACATGCCTACATTATATTGATGAATTGGAGCTAGTTCTGTGTCACCCTAGGTTATGACTGTTACATGATGAATGCCATCTGACATAATTAACCATCACTGATCCGTTGCCTATGAGCTTTTCACATATTGATATTTGCTAAGTTACTTTGCCGTTGCCACTATTACAATTGCTACAAAACTGCTACTGTCACTTTTATCACCATTATCGTTACTTCCATACTGCTTTGCAACTAAATATTTTGCTGCAGATATTAAGGCTTTCAGGTGTGGTGAATTGACAACTCAACTGCTAATACTTGAGAATACTTTTTGGCTCCCCTTGTGTCGAATCAATAAATTTGAGTTGAATACTCTACCCTTGAAAACTGTTGCGATCCCCTATACTTGTGGGATATTAGCAGCCACGTAAAACTTGCAAGAACAAAGTACAGGACGTCTAACTTGTTTTTGCAGGGCATGTTTTGATGTGATATGGTCAAGATGTGATGTGATATATGAGATGATCATGTTTTGTAATATCGACAACCGGCAGGAGCCTTAGGGTTGTCTCTTTATTGTATGAAATGCAAGCGCCATGTAATTGCTTTACTTTATCACTATGCGCTAGCAATAGTTGTAGAAGCAATAGTTGGCGAGACGACCCCGACGTAACGATGGAGATCAAGTGTTGAGTCGGTGATGATGGAGATCATGACGATGCTTTGGAGATGGAGATCAAAAGCACAAGATGATGATGGCCATATCATGTCACATATTTTGATTGCATGTGATGTTTATCCTTTATGCATCTTATTTTTCTTAGAACAGTAGTAGCATTATAAGATGATCCATTCACTAAATTTCAAGATAGAAGTGTTCTCCCCGAGTATGCACCGTTGCCAAAGTTCGTCGTTTCAAAGCACCACATGATGATCGGGTGTGATAGACTCTACGTTCGCATACAGTGGGTGTAAGACAGTTTTGCACATGCAAAATACTTGGGTTAAACTTGACGAGCCTAGCATGTACAGACATGGTCTCGGAACACTGGAGACCGAAAGGCCGAATGTGAGTCATATAGTAGATATGATCAACATAGAGATGTTCACAATTGAAGACTACTCCATCTCACGTGATGATCGGACATGGGTTAGTTGATTTGGATCATGTATCACTTAGATAACTTGAGGGATGTTTATTTAAGTGGGAGTTCATTGGTAATTTGATTAATTGAACTTAAATTTATCATGAACTTAGTCTTAATAGTTTTTGCATATCTATGTTGTAGATCAATAGCTCGCAATATAGATCCCCTATATTTTTTATATGTTCCTAGAGAAAACTACGTTGAAATATGATGGTAGCAATAATGCAGACTAGGTTCGTGATCTGAGGATTATCCTCATTGCTGCACAGAAGGATTATGTCCTTGATGCACCGCTAGGTGACAGACCTATTGCAGGAGCACATGCAGGCATTATGAAACGTTTTGCAAGCTCTATATGATGACTACTTAATAGTTTAGTGTGCCATGCTTTACGGCTTAGAACCGGGACTTCAAAATGTTTTGAACACCATGGAGCATATGAGATGTTCCAAGAGCTGAAATTGGTATTTCAGACGCATGCTCGTGTCGAGAGGTATGAGACCTTTGACAAGTATTTTGCCTACAAGATGGAGGAGAACAGCTCAGCCAGCGAGCATGTTCTCAGAATGTCTGGGTACTACAATCGCTTGAATCAAGTGGGAGTTAATCTTGCAGATAAGATAGTGATTGACAGAGTTCTCTAGTCACTATCACCAAGTTACTAGAACTTCGTGATGAACTATAATCTGCAAGGGATGACGAAAACAATTCCCAAGCTCTTCACGATGCTGAAATCGGCGAAGGTAGAAATCAAGAAAGAGCATCAAGTGTTGATGGTTAACGAGACCAATAGTTTGAAGAAAAAAGGGCAAGGGAAAGAAAGGGAACTTCAATAAGAATGGCAAGCAAGTTGCTGCTCCCGTGAAGAAGCCCAAAGCTGGACCCAAGCCTAAGACTGAGTGCTTCTACTGCAAAGGAAATGGTCACTGGAAGCGGAACTACCTCAAATAGTTGGAAGATAAGAAGGATGGCAAAGTAAACAAAGGTATATTTGATATACATGTTATTGATGTGTACCTCACTAGTGCTCGTAGTAGCCCCTGGGTATTTGATACCGGTTCAGTTGCTAAGATTAGTAACTCTAAACAGGAGTTGCAGAATAAACTGAGACTAGTTAAGGGCGTGGTAACGATGTGTTTTGGAAGTGTTTCCAAGATTGATATGATCACCATCGCACACTCACTCTACCTTCGGGATTAGTGTTGAACCTAAATAAATGTTATTTGGTGTTTGCATTGAGCATGAATATGATTAGATCATGTTTATTGCAATACGTTTATTCATTTAAGTCAAAGAATAATTGTTGTCCTGTTTAGATGAATAAAACCTTCTATGGTCATACACCCAATGTGAATGGTTTATTGAATCTTGATCGTAGTGATACACATATTCATAATATTGATGCCTGATAACCCAAAAGTATAGGGGATCGCAAGAGTTTTCAAGGGTAGAGTATTCAACCCAAATTTAATGATTCGACACAAGGGGAGCCAAAGAATATTCTCAAGTATTAGTAGTTGAGTTGTCAATTCAACCACACCTAGATAACTTAGTATCTGCAGCAAAGTATTTAGTAGCAAAGTAATATGGAAGTAACGGTAACGGTAGCAAAAGTAATATTTTTGGGTTTTGTAGTGATTGTGACAGTAGCAACAGAAAAGTAAATAAGCGAAGAACAATATGTAAAAAGCTCGTAGGCATTGAATCAGTGATGGAGAATTATGCCGGATGCGGTTCATCATGTAACAATCATAACATAGGGTGACACAGAACTAGCTCCAATTCATCAATATAATGTAGGCATATATTTCGAATATAGTCATACGTGCTTATGGAAAAGAACTTGCATGACATCTTTTGTCCTACCCTCCCGTGGCAGCGAGGTCCTAGCGGAAACTAAGGGATATTAAGGCCTCCTTTTAATAGAGTACCGGACCAAAGCATTAACACATAGTGAATACATGAACTCCTCAACCTAAGGTCATCACCGGGAGTGGTCCCGATTATTGTCACTTCGGGGTTGCCAGATCATAACACATAGTAGGTGACTATAGACTTGCAAGATAGGATCAAGAACTCACATATATTCATGAAAACATAATAGGTTCAGATATGAAATCATGGCACTCGGGCCCTAGTGACAAGCATTAAGCATAGCAAAGTCATAGCAACATCAATCTCAGAACATAGTGGATATTAGGGATCAAACCCTAACAAAACTAACTCGATTACATGATAGATCTCATCCAACCCATCACCGTCCAGCAAGCCTACGATGGAATTACTCACGCACGGCGGTGAGCATCATGAAATTGGTGATGGAGGATGGTTGATGATGACGAGGGCGACGTATTCCCCTCTCCGGAGCCCCGAACGGACTCCAGGTCAGCCTTCCCGAGAGGTTTTAGGGCTTGGCGGCGACTCCGTATCGTAAAACGTGATGAATCCTTCACTCTGATTTTTTTCTCCCCAAAAGTGAATATATAGAGTTGGAGTTGAGGTCGGTGGAGCGTCAGGGGGCCCATGAGGCAGGGGGGCGCGCCCCCACCCTCGTGGACAGGTGGTGGGCCCCCTGACGTGGATTCTTCTTCCAGTATTTTTAATATTTTCCAAAAATATGTTCCATGGAGTTTTAGGTCATTCCGAGAACTTTTGTTTCTGCACATAAATAACACCATGGAAAGTCTGCTGAAAACAGCGTCAGTCCGGGTTAGTTCCATTCAAATCATGCAAGTTAGAGTCCAAAACAAGGGTAAAAGTGTTTGGAAAAGTAGATACGTTGGAGACGTATCAACTCCCCCAAGCTTAAACCTTTGCTTGTCCTCAAGCAATTCAGTTGACAAACTGAAAGTGATAAAGAAAAACTTTTACAAACTCTGTTTGCTCTTGTTGTTGTAAATATGTAAAGCCAGCATTCAAGTTTTCAGCAAATATTATGACTAACCACATTCACAATAACTCTTAGGTCTCATGTTTACTCATTTCAATGGCATAATCAACTAGCGAGCAATAATATTAAATCTCGAATGACAACACTTTCTCAAAACAATCATTATATGATATAACAAGATGGTATCTCGCTAGCCCTTTCTAAGACCGCAAAACATAAATGCAGAGCACCTTTAAAGATCAAGGACTGACTAGACATTGTAATTCATGGTAAAAGAGATCCAATCATAGTCATACCCAATATAAATTAATAGTAATGGATGCAAATGACAGCAGTGCTCTCCAGTTGGTGCTTATGATAAGAGGGTGATGACTCAACATAAAAGTAAATAGATATGCCCTTCGCAGAGGGAAGCAGGGATTTGTAGAGGTGCTAGAGCTCGATTTTAAAGCAGAGATAAATAATATTTTGAGTGGCATACTTTCATTGTCAACATAACAACTGAGAGATGGCGATATCTTCCATGCTACACACATTATAGGCGGTTCCCAAACAGAATGGTAAAGTTTATACTCCCCCTCCACCAACAAGCATCAATCCATGGCTTGCTCGAAACAACGAGTGCCTCCAACTAGCAACAGTCCAAGGGGGAGTTTTGTTTGCAATTATTTTGATTTAGTTTGCATAAAGCATGGGACTGGGCATCCCGGTTGAAGGAAATATGCCCTAGAGGCAATAATAAAGTTATTATTTATTTCCTTATATCATGATAAATGTTTATTATTCATGCTAGAATTGTATTAATTGGAAACATAATACATGTGTGAATACATAGACAAACAGAGTGTAGCGACCCGACCTCAGACGGTCAAGCCTCTGTGTTTCTATGCCATCCCTGGATCAGTATGCTGGCACACATAGTACATCAATGTATATATCAAAGTGCAATCACATGTATAAATAACGTAAAACTGATATATACCTCATAAGTCACAGCGGAAACAATCAATCAGGTGTGTAGTCCCATCAACGCCATCGGCAAGTTGAGTGTAGACCGTAACCCTGTATCGTAACTCTTACTCGTCGAAGAAAATATCTGCAACATGATACGTTGCAGCCGTGTAGGTCAGTACATTGAATGTACCGGCAAGATCACAATAAGAGAAAACAGATGATAAACTATACTATATGCAGTATGGCTTTGTGGCTCAGATCTCGAGTTTTGTTTGCGTAAAAGCTGGTTTTATTTTCCCTACATCAAAGGAATAAATGAAGTCTGTACTATGGAGTTTTCTATCATGACATGGTTCCGCCAACCGATGTCTCATAGCCCAAAATCATCATAAGTTGCCCACAATTAAGTTATCAATCCGTGTTGAGAGTTCGAGATAGATCCAAGTCCGGATGCTCAAATTGTCCGTAATCGGGACACGGCTAATCGATTAGGTTTTAACCCTCTGCAGAGGTTTGTACACTTTACCCGCAAGATTCGATCCTCTCTTTACGCTCTCGCACTTCAGGTGTTTGAGAACAAGATGATCAAACATGGTCTTCGAAGAGTTCCCCTGACCACTGTCCGGTGCTCATTCAATCCTACCGTAGTTCTACATCTACTAGCACCGTCCTAGCCAGATTCACCACTAAGGTCAACCAAGCCAGAGCCCATAGTGACTTGCGGTTGCACGGGTAAGCTTCCGGGCATGAAGTATTCTTCCGTCTCTTTGAGTCTGGGTGAAGCTTTCCGCAAGATGTCATGGCGCTTCTCCATGCATCCCGCCAACCACTGGTTTCTCCAGGTGCTCACAAATCCTTCACCCAAGAGTGTGTATTGAATTCTTGTCTCGAGTCTTGAAGTCTTGAGGCCTTGAAGATGCAGTCCTTGCAGATTCCATCATGGAGTTGTCGTCATTGACGTAGATCCTCCATTCTCACACCACTCCCGAGCACTCATACCAACCCCGTCTACTATAGCGTAGCATTAAAATAAATAACGTCCCGGGCTTGGTAACAGGTTGATGGGTTCCTACCTCATGCATACTACTCAACTACAAGGATTTAATATCACTACTGGAGGGATTGTTGTGAAGATGACACTAGATGCAATAAAACACATAGGTATGAAAAATATGGTCAAAGTGAACTTGCCTGGTAAATTGATGAAGATAACAACACTCTCGAATAATGACTTGGTAGAACTATTCGTCACTCCGTTGAAAATCTATATAGTCAAACATAGCATTCACATAAGCAAACATCCTAGCAAACAATTCTAACACTCATAATAAAACCAACAAATAAAAATGCAAATCAAGGGACACCAAATAAAAACAAAGGAAAACTACACAACAAAACTACTAAAGAAAACTCTAAGACATAAAACAAAATAGTTTTGTCCTAAGTAAAACTTAACAACAATTAAAACAATAAACTAATAACTTAACAGAAAAAATGTAAAACAACTAAGTTAACAGAAAGTATTTTTTATAAAATTTTATTTGAAAAAGAAACAAATAAAAAGCTTCTATGAAACACTAACTATGATCTAAACAAGTTTTCATACAAAACTAAATAAAATAAATTTTAAAATAAAAACAAAATTTTCTTTGGTTTACTAACAGAAACAAAACTAAATTTGTCAAAAGTGGCAAAAATAAATAATTTAAAACTAATAAAAACAATAAAGAAAAGACTAAAACAAAGCTATAACTAAAACAGTACTGTTTTGCTAAAAACCTAATTTAAAAATAAAGTAAAAATAAAGAAGTATATGCTACTGGATAGACAAAACCATAATAAAACAGTAGCAAAAGAATCAATCAAAATTACATTGTAAAACTCAAAATATGACCAAATTAGTGATTTGAACAAATTTCATCAAATTCAAATCTAAACTATTCAAATTTGAAACCTAAGTACACAAACAGAAACTTAAGCAAATTTGTGACACAATGCAAAAAGAATCACTCAATTTGGTTCTAAAATATAAAAGTTATAAGAAATCTAAAATTGAAACATTTTCTGTTTTTAAAACAGAAACGAAAAATAAAACTAAGGAAAAAAAAACTAAGGCGCTAACGGGCCGAACAGTGAGCGCTCTAAAACTATCTAACGCGCGAGCGATCTTTAACTGAAACTTATACGGGCTCAGCAGAAATAAACCAATCGGGCCGGTCTAACTAAACCAGGAACTAAACCGGACATAAACCGTATGAAAACCGGAACTAAACCGATCTAATAAAAAAAACCTACCCGTTCATTACATGTAATCTACGCCGTCAATAACAGATCGGACGGAGGAGAATGGCTCACAGTGGTGGGGCGAGCTCCGGCGAGGTCGTCGGCGGCGGTGGCGGCTCGGGGACGACGCAGGCGAGGCCTCCGATGGTCCTAGACGACGGTGAAGACGCCCAGGCGATGCGGAAGACAACGGCGATGACGTTGGTGGTCGGCGGTGAGCTCGGGAACGTCAGAGGAGGACGGCGGTGAGGTTGAGGCGGCGGTGGTGTTCGGGCGTCGGCGGATGACGGTGCTCCGGTGGGTTTCGGGCTCGGGCGAGGGCACGGGGGGATGCGGACGAGCGATGGGGTTACGGTGGTGATCTCAGGTGGCGGTAAGGTGGTAGGGGTCGAGTGCTGCGGCGGCAATGGCGTGGCGGCGGAGCTCGGGCTCCGGCGACGCAGTACGGGCGAGGGAGAGGGTTTCGGCAAGGGGAAAGGAGGGGGACGGGTCGAGGGAGAGGGGTATTTATAGGGGGAGAGTGCTTGGAGGAGGGGGCGGATCGTAGATGCGATCCCGAGGATCACGGGATTCCGGCGGCGGCGATCCCCTGCGTAGCTTGCGGGAGGAGGAAGAAGATGGTGGGGTCCATTGTCGTGGTGCGGGAGCGAGGGGAGTCTGGGCGATCGACCGAAGGGGTTTGAGCGTGGGCGCCTTGCTGCTTTGGGCCAGCTGGGCCGTGGGCAGTGGGAGAGAGATGGGCCTCGACAAGGCTGGGTGCTGCAGCTCAGCTCATTCACTGGGCCGCGTCGGGTGGAGAGAGAGAGATGGGTCTCGGCCTGGGCACTGCTGGCTTCGGCCGTTTTTTAAACAAAACACAGAATATAAAACAAACACAAATAAATAAATAAAAATATATATATAGGAATATAATATATCAAAAGTTGCAGAAAAATAATTTCTAAAACATGAACACATTTTCAGAGGCAAATAAAATCTACAAAAATTCAGATAAAGTGAATAGTGCTACTGTTGCATTAAAACTCAATAGAAATCATTTTTAAAATACCAAAATAATTACAATTTTATTTTCTCCTAATTTTCCATTGAAGGGAATCATTTTACCCTTATTTCCATTTATTTATTTTTAGGAGAAAAATAATTTGAATAAAATCCAAATAATTCCAAATTTGAAAGGGGGTTTCGAAATACTTTCAAATGATTTTCAGTTTGATTCTTTTTAACTTCCAACTCTTATTTCATATAATTGAAGAAGTCATTTTATCTTCTCTCGTGAAAATCATTGAGTTGCATAAAGTTTCGAATTTGAAATATTTTCAGATGGAATTCAAATCTTTTCAAAACCCTTTTCATTTATTTAAATGGAAGAAGTCATATCATCTTCTCTCTAGGGTTTTGTGTTTGAATTGAATTTGAATTCATGGATATCAAAAGGCAAAGTGAAAGTCGGGGAAAGTCATTTCATTCCCTCTCATTCAACTTTCAAAAAAGTTTCAAATTCCACTCAATTTCACTCAATCAATCACACAACAAACAATCAATCAATCAAAACTATTTATTTATTATAATATTCCAAAATTTATAATTCTGGGATGTTACAAACCTACCACACTTAAAATGAATCTCGTCCTCGAGATTCGAAGAGGCTAGCAAGAAAAGGTTAGGGTTTGGGGGTCTTCTATATGGTCTAGTGTGCTACCACTCTTAGAAGCATGGTTATTGTTCCGACAAAATTCATGTACTCCATTCCTTTGGGTTGACAATGTCAGTCTTCTCATATTCTCCAGGGTAACTCTTTCCTTGGTGCTCTCTCGGTAAGGGCATAACCTCTTTTATCAAAATCATGAGTCCTTCATGGTAATTAAGGTTCTTCCGAGACAGGGTCTTCTCAGTTGAGGATCTGGCGCCAATACTAAACAACTATTGAAAATCTCGTGGCGGTCAACCATGTATGGTTTCTTCTACAGGAAATGGGTCTCGGCTAAATCTCACCGATATCCTACGGTTGGCAACGGTTGCCTGTACATGGATCAACCGTCCTACCATTCTAAGGTTTAAACAAGGCTTTGACATCGTCGTCTCTCTACTATGGGTAAGTCACTCAGATTTACCATTCCAAATAGCAAGAGCGAATGACAAGAGTAAGTCGGTATGGCGATCAATCCATTCCGCACCCAGATCATTACCCTGTATAAGGTTTAGCGAATCTCGTATTTCTAACACTCGGGCATTCTCACAAGCATTGCAGAATCTCTCCTGTATTGAACAGGGATCGGGTAAATCCTTCGGTTCTGCAAGCCAAACAAAACATCTATCGTTACTTCACCACTCTCAGGTTTTTGCGTAACCTCCTACGAAACGTATGCTGATGGAATCACCGATTCTTCCAAATTTTTTCCTTCATCAAGGTTACATCTGTTCCTTTTCAAAATCCTGGGCCTGTGGGTTATGGCCCACTTCAACACTAGTGCAGCTTTAACTCATCCTTGGAGTAACTCTCTTGTTCCATATTACACCTCCTTTAAATCCAGTAGTACTCTGTTTCTTCATACCATCATATCAAAAGCAAAACTCCAACTTTTTTTCCTTCGAACTACAGTCCGTGGAATATATATTTTCTTATCCATTAGTCTAGTCTTCTTCACAGGGTACTACCACCCTTAAAATGCACAAATTCTTCCATAGACCATATTTTTCTCATATCCTCGAAAATGGTCAAAACTCTTTGTTCATGGAGTAACAACCCATAAAATTCAACATATGAAATCATCACACCTTAACTTTATTGATTCATGCATTCATTACAATCTCTGAGCACCCATTACATAACTCAACTCATCGAACTCATGAAAATGAAATTTCTTTCTATTACTCTTGTTTCCAATATCAAAATTCCAACTACTCAACTCCAGCTTTCATCTTGTCGGGACATTTAGTAGCATAATGTCCTGCTTCCTTGCAATGAAAACAAATAACTTTCGATAAGTCTTTGGGCTTCTTGGAGATGGCGTCTACTCTTTGGGTTCTTGGCTTCTTCTCTCAAGACAATGATTGGCATAATGCCCGACGTCCTTACATTCAAAACAGGTAATATGACTCTTGTCCCTCTTTGCAGAAATTGGGTTGTTCTGAGGGTGTCTTTGTTTTCTCTTCCGGGGTTTCTTCGTTCTGATCAAACCTTTTATTCCCTGTGGATCAAACTCTATTGCTTCCATCGGGAAGTATCCCAGATACTCTTTTCTTTCCTTGGTGCAATACTGTGAAAAATGTCCTTCTTCTCCACATGAATAGCAGGCATTGGAGTAAAATCTGTTGAGGCCTTCTCCATCAGGGTCTTCAACACATTCCTTCATCACAGGTTCTTTCATAACTTCTCGGAGGGCTTCTTTCATTCCTTCTTCCTGCTCCTGAATAGTTTGTTGCACCATGGGGTAAATGTGACACTGAGTCGGGTAGTGGGTGGTTTCTTCACACAAGAAACAAGTCACCTGACTAGTTGGGCATTCCTCAGCTGGGTGTTTCTCCTCACAATGAGGACATCCAACCTTGTGTTCCTCCTGGGTGTGTCCTATTTCTCCGCAAATCTTGCAGGCACAAGGTTTATTTCTTGGTGTATCATGGTGCTTCCGGATAAGACGAGATCTTGTCAGAGTCTTCTTGAATTCTTCCCAAGTCTTTGCTCCATTAAATCCTTGTATGGCTTGATGCATTTTCCACCAGGTTGCAGCACTTTCTGTAAAGCACTGAAGAGTGTATTGAACCTCATACTTCCTTGGAATCAAATTTTTTGTAAATTGATCCTCCATGTTTTGAATCCATAGCTCTGCCTCCAACTGAGTCATCGCTCCAGAGAATAGCAGACCAACTTCATTCATCATCTATGGGGTCCAAAAGTTTTGGGATGAGATATGAGAGAGGTGGGGAAGAATACACGCAATACAAACAATAGTTTTGAAGAAACAGGTTTTATTTTGGGGCTGTCGGAAAACATCAAACAAATGACAACTCACAAATCATCGCATCTAACGTAGGTGTATAACAGGGGTTTGGTCTCTATAGGTCAAATAATTCTTCAGGAACTTCAAATTCTTCAAGTCTTCAGAGTCTTCAATTGTTGCAGCTGCAATTCTTCCAACGCATGGTGAAATCCTCTTTACTCTGAAATGGCCATCAGTTGTCCGATATCTTTAATTCTTGGAGTGACTTCAGTTGATCTTCCGTGTGGTCAAAAGGGGAAGGTGTATATTCTAACTATTTGAGGTCAGAGGAACTACTTGATAAAATCAAAAAAGACGAGAGGTAAATGATCCTTTTGAAAATAAAGTTTTTTGAGACATCCTGTCCTAGGGGCTTTCCGATTTCTAGGGTCACGTTCTCACATCAACATGTGCTCGATACCATATCTCAGAGCGACCCGACCTCGACGGTCAAGCCTCTGCGTTTCTATGCCATCCACGGATCAGTATCTTTGGCACACAGTACATCAATGTATATATCAAAGTGCAATCACATGTATAAATAACGTAAAACTGATATATACCTCATAAGTCACAGTGAAACAATCAATCGGTGTGTAGTCCCATCAACGCCATCGGCAAGTTGAGTGTAGACCGTAACCCTGTATCGTAACTCTTACTCATCGAAGAAAATATCTGCAACATGATACGTTGCAGCCGTGTAGGTCAGTACATTGAATGTACCGGCAAGATCACAATAAGAGAAAACAGATGATAAACTATACTATATGCAGTATGGCTTTGTGGCTCTGTATCTGAGTTTTGCTTGCGTAAAAGCTGGCTTTATTTTCCCTACATCAAAGGAATAAATGAAGTCTGTACTATGGAGTTTTCTATCATGACATGGTTCCGCCAACCGATGTCTCATAGCCCAAAATCATCATAAGTTGCCCACAATTAAGTTATCAATCCGGTGTTGAGAGTTCTGAGATAGATCCAAGTCTAGATGCTTAAATTGTCCGTAACTGGGGACATGGCTAATCGATTAGGTTTTAACCCTCTGTAGAGGTTTGTACACTTTACCCGCAAGATTCGATCCCTCTCTTTACGTTCTCGCACTTCAGGGTGTTTGAGAACAAGATGACCGAAACATGGTCTTCCGAAGAGTTCCCCTAACCACTGTCCGGTGCTCATTCAATCCTACCGTAGTTCTACATCTGCTAGCACCGTCCTAGCCAGATTCACCACTAAGGTCAACCAAGCCAGAGCCCATAGTGACTTGCGGTTGCACGGGTAAGCTTCCGGGCATGAAGTATTCTCCGTCTCTTTGAGTCTGGGTGAAGCTTTCCGCAAGATGTCATGGCGCTTCTCCATGCATCCCGGCCAACCACTGGTTTCTCCAGGGTGCCCGTCAACCGTCCTTCACCCAGTAGTGTGTATTGAATTCTTGTCTCGAGTCTTGAAGTCTTGAGGCCTTGAAGATGCAGTCCTTGCAGATTCCATCATGGAGTTGTCGTCATTGACGTAGATCCTCCATTCTCACACCACTCCGAGCACTCATACCAACCCGTCTACTATAGCGTAGCATTAAAATAAATAACGTCCCGGCTTGGTAACAGGTGATGGGTTCCTACCTCATGCATACTACTCAACTACAAGGATTTAATATCACTACTGGAGGGATTGTTGTGAAGATGACACTAGATGCAATAAAACACATAGGTATGAAAAACATGGTCAAAGTGAACTTGCCTGGTAAGTTGATGAAGATAACAACACTCTCGAATAATGACTTGGTAGAACTATTCGTCACTCCGTTGAAAATCTATATAGTCAAACATAGCATTCACATAAGCAAACATCCTAGCAAACAATTCTAACACTCATAATAAAACCAACAAATAAAAATGCAAATCAAGGGACACCAAATAAAAACAAAGGAAAACTACACAACAAAACTACTAAAGAAAACTGTAAGACATAACACAAAATAGTTTTGTCCTAAGTAAAACTTAACAACAATTAAAACAATAAACTAATAACTTAACAGAAAAAATAAAATGTAAAACAACTAAGTTAACAGAAAGTATTTTTTATAAAATTTTATTTGCAAAAAGAAACAAATAAAAAGATTTTATGAAACACTAACTATGACCTAAACAAGTTTTCATACAAAACTAAATAAAATAAATTTTAAAATAAAAACAAAATTTGCTTTGGTTTACTAACAGAAACAAAACTAAATTTGTCAAAAGTGGCAAAAATAAATAATTTAAAACTAATAAAAACAATAAAGAAAAGACTAAAACAAAGCTATAACTAAAACAGTACTGTTTTGCTAAAAACCTAATTTAAAATAAAGTAAAAATAAAGAAGTATATGCTACTGGATAGACAAAACCATAATAAAACAGTAGCAAAATAATCAATCAAAAATACTTTGTAAAACTCAAAATATGACCAAATTAGTGATTTGAACAAATTTCATCAAATTCAAATCTAAACTATTCAAATTTGAAACCTAAGTACACAAACAGAAACTTAAGCAAATTTGTGACACAATGCAAAAAGAATCACTCAATTTGGATCTAAAATATAAAAGTTATAAGAAATCTAAAATTGAAACATTTTCTGTTTTTAAAACAGAAACGAAAAATAAGACTAAGGAAAAAAAACTAACGCGCTAACGGGCCGAACAGTGAGCGCTCTAAAACTATCTAACGCGCGAGCGATCTTTAACTAAAACTTATATGGGCTCAGCAGAAATAAACCAATCGGGCCGGTCTAACTAAACCTGGAACTAAACCGGACATAAACCGTATGAAAACTGGAACTAAACCGATCTAATAAAAAAACCTACCCGTTCATTACATCTAATCTACGCCGTCAATAACAGATCGGACGGAGGAGAATGGCTCACCGTGGTGGGGCGAGCTCCGGCGAGGTCGTCGGCGGCGGTGGCGGCTCGGGGACGACGCAGGCGAGGCCTCCGATGGTCCTAGACGACGGTGAAGACGCCCAGGCGATGCGGAAGACAACGGCGATGACGTTGGTGGTCGGCGGTGAGCTCGGGGACGTCAGAGGAGGACGGCGGTGAGGTTGAGGCGGCGGTGGCGTTCGGGCGTCGGCAGATGACGGTGCTCTGGTGGGTTTCGGGCTCGGGCGAGGGCACGGGGGGATGCGGACGAGCGATGGGGTTACGGTGGTGATCTCAGGTGGCGGTAAGGTGGTAGGGGTCGAGTGTTGCGGCGGCAATGGCGTGGCGGCGGAGCTCGGGCTCCGGCGACGCAGTACGGGCGAGGGAGAGGGTTTCGGCGAGGGGAAAGGAGGGGGACGGGTCGAGGGAGAGGGGTATTTATAGGGGGAGAGTGCTTGGAGGAGGGGGCGGATCGTAGATGCGATCCCGAGGATCCGGGATTCGGCGGCGATCCCTGCGTAGCTTCTGGGAGGAGGAAGAAGATGGTGGGGTCATTTGTCGGTGGTGCGGGAGCGAGGGGAGTCGGGCGATCGACCGAGGGGTTTTGAGCGTGGGCGCCTTGCTGCTGGGCCAGCTGGGCCGTGGGCCGGTGGGAGAGAGAGATGGGCCTCGGGCGTGCGCGCGCTGGGCTGCAGCTCAGCTCGCTGCTGGGCCGCGTCGCGTGGAGAGAGAGAGATGGGTCTCGGCCTGGGCACTGCTGGCTTCGGCCGTTTTTTTTAACAAAACACAGAATATAAAACAAACACAAATAAATAAATAAAAATATATATATAGGAATATAATATATCAAAAGTTGCAGAAAAATAATTTCTAGAACATGAACACATTTTCAGAGGCAAATAAAATCTACAAAAATTCAGATAAAGTGAATAGTGCTACTATTGCATTAAAACTCAATAGAAATCATTTTTAAAATACCAAAATAATTACAATTTTATTTTCTCCTAATTTTCCATTGAAGGGAATCATTTTACCCTTATTTCCATTTATTTATTTTTAGGAGAAAATAATTTGAATAAAATCCAAATAATTCCAAATTTGAAAGGGGTTTCAAAATACTTTCAAATGATTTTCAGTTTGATTCTTTTTAACTTCCAACTCTTATTTCATATAATTGAAGAAGTCATTTTATCTTCTCTCGTGAAAATCATTGAGTTGCATAAAGTTTCGAATTTGAAATATTTTCAGATGGAATTCAAATCTTTTCAAAACCCTTTTCATTTATTTAAATGGAAGAAGTCATATCATCTTCTCTCTAGGGTTTTGTGTTTGAATTGAATTTGAATTCATGGATATCAAAAGGCAAAGTGAAAGTCGGGGAAAGTCATTTCATTCCCTCTCATTGAACTTTCAAAAAAGTTTCAAATTCCACTCAATTTCACTCAATCAATCACACAACAAACAATCAATCAATCAAAACTATTTATTTATTATAACATTCCAAAATTTATAATTTTGGGATGTTACACAGAGTGTCACTACTATGCCTCTACTAGACTAGCTCGTTAATCAAAGATGGTTATGTTTCCTAACCATAGACATGGGTTGTCATTTGATTAACGGGATCACATCATTAGGAGAATGATGTGATTGACATGACCCATTCCGTTAGCTTAGCACCCGACCGTTAGTATGTTGCTATTGCTTTCTTCATGACTTATGCATGTTCCTATGACTATGAGATTATGCAACTCCCGTTTACCGGAGGAACACTTTGTGTGCTACCAAACGTCACAACGTAACTGGGTAATTATAAAGGTGCTCTACAGGTGTCTCCAAAGGTACATGTTGGGTTGGCGTATTTGAGATTAGGATTTGTCACTCCGATTGTCGGAGAGGTATCTCTGGGCCCTCTCGGTAATGCACATCACTTAAGCCTTGCAAGTATTGCAACTAATGAGTTAGTTGTGGGATGATGTATTACGGTAAAGAGACTTGCCGGTAACGAGATTGAACTAGGTATTGAGATACCGACGATCGAATCTCGGGCAAGTAACATACCGATGACAAAGGGAACATCGTATGTTGTTATGCGGTCTGACCGATAAAGATCTTCGTAGAATATGTAGGAGCCAATATGAGCATCCAGGTTCCTCTATTGGTTATTGACCGGAGACGTGTCTCGGTCATGTATACATTGTTCTCGAACCCGTAGGGTCCGCACGCTTAACGTTTCGATGACAGTTTTATTATGAGTTTATATGTTTTGATGTACCCAAGGTTGTTCGGAGTCCCGGATGTGATCACGGACATGACGAGTCTCGAAATGGTCGAGACATGAAGATTGATATATTGTAAGCCTATGTTTGGATATCGGAAGTGTTCCGGGTGAAATCGGGATTTTACCGGAGTACCTGGAGGTTATCAGAACCCACCGGGAGGTAAATGGGCCTTAGTGGGCCTTTACGGAGAAGAGGAGAGGCGGCCAGGGCTGGGTCGTGCGCCCCTCCCCCCTAGTCCTAATAGGACAAGGAGAGGGGGGCGGCGCCCCCTTCCTTCTGTAGGACCTTGAAGTATGTCTAGAGGGGGGGGTGATTAGACTACTTGACCAATAAAAACCTAACCTTTTCCCAATTTTAGACTTTGGCAGATTTTAGCTATCTTAGAACAAGTCAAGCAATCTTCACACAATTCAAGCAAGCATGCAAAGAGTATATAGGTAGCGGAAATTAAAGCATGCAACTTGCAAGAATATAAAGGGAAGGGTTTGGAGGAATCAAACGCAATTGGAGACACGGATGTTTTTCTCGTGGTTCCGATAGGTGGTGCTATCGTACTTCCACGTTGGTGGAGACTTCAACCCACGAGGGTAACAGGCTTGTGAGTCCACGGAGGGCTCCACCCACGAAGGGTCCACAGTAGCAACCTTGTCTATCCCACCATGGCCGCCGCCACGAACGACTTGCCTCACTAGCGGTAGATCTTCACGAAGTAGGTGATCTCCTTGCCCTTACAAAATCCTTGGTTCAACTCCACAATCTTGTCGGAGGCTCCCAAGTGACACCTAGCCAATCTAGGAGACACCACTCTCCAAGAAGTAACAGATGGTGTGTTGATGATGAACTCCTTGCTCTTGTGCTTCAAATGATAGTCTCCCCAACACTCAACTCTCTCTCACAGGATTGGATTTGGTGGAAAGAAGATTTGAGTGGAAAGCAACTTGGGGAAGGCTAGAGATCAAGATTCATATGGTTGGAATGGAATATCTTGGCCTCAACACACGAGTAGGTGGTTCTCTCTCAGAACTGGTAAGTTGGAAGTGTAGGTTTGTTCTGATGGCTCTCTCCACGAATGAAGAGGAGGTGGAGGGGTATATATAGCCTCCACACAAAATCTAACCGTTACACATAATTTACCAAACTCAGTAGGACCGAATCATCAAACTCGGTCAGACCGATTTAGTAAACCTAGTGACCGCTAGGATTTTCGGTGGGACTGACATGCATTTCGGTAGGACCGATTTGGTTAGGGTTAGGGCATAACGTAATCTCGGTGAGACCGATTTTGGTAATTGGCTAACCAAAGAGTTGGTCAGGTAAACTCGGTAGGACCGATTTGCTCTTTCGGTGGGACCGAAAAGTTACAAAAGGGAAACAGAGAGTTTACATTGTAATCTCGGTGGGACCGATTCACTCTTTCGGTGAGACCGAAAAGTTACAAAGGGGAAACAGAGAGATTACAATCCCATCTCGGTGAGATCGAGATCCCTATCGGTGAAACCGATTTGCCTAGGGTTTGTGGCAGTGGCTATGACATCTGAACTCGGTGGCGCCGGATAGAAAGAATCGGTAGGGCCGAGTTTGACTTTGGGTTTAGGTCGTATGTGGATGTGATAAAGTAGTGGAGGGTTTTGGAGCATATCACTAAGCACATGGAGCAAAAGGCTCATTAAGCAACACCTCATCCCTTCTTGATAGTATTGGCTTTTCCTATAGACTCAATGTGATCTTGGATCACTAAAATGTAAAATGAAGAGTCTTGAGCTTTTGAGCTTGAGCCAATCCTTTGTCCTTAATATTTTGAGGGATCCACTTTCATCATCCATGCCATGCCATTCATTGAGCTTTCCTGAAATATTTATCTTGGAATAGTATTAGCTCAATGAGCTATATGTTGTTATGAATTACCAAAACCACCTAGGGATAGTTGCACTTTCAATCTCCCCCTTTTTGGTAATTGATGACAACATATAGATCAAAGCTCCGATAAATGATAATAAGATTGAAAAACATCGTCGCTTTGAGAAGTATGTTAGAAGCAAGAGCTCCCCCTAAATTTGTGCATATCTTAAGATTTGCTTTGGACTGCAAATGCACAAGAGATTAGGCTCATGGGTTACTCTTTCATGTCACATACATCTTGGTGGAGCGCTCAAAATAATAACGATTGAATACATGCACTCATCACCAAGCACAGTGAATGATCATATAAGGATAGATAAGATAATATCATAAAAGGCATAAGTGTAGCTTATGATCAAACACATGATCATCAATGTCTCACAGGTAATGCATAGTATCTCAAGCAATCAAACGCAAAAAAAAGTTCAACCAAGAAGACAAGAGAGAACAAAAGCAAATCTCTCTCTCTCGAAGCCTATGATTTATACATTTTTCTCCCCCTTTGGCAACAAGTTACCAAAAAGTTCCTAGAAAATGCATAGTACTATGTCGTCTCTCAGGCTTGGTCTTCTGGTGGTGGTGTAGACAGGACTCCAAGGACGAACGCATCAGTAGACATGGTAGGAGCTGAAGAAGTTGGAGCTGGAGCTGGTTGAGCTGGAGCTGTAGCTGGAGCTGAAGTAGTGGCTCTGGTGTCTGGAGTTGGTACTGCAGCTGACCTCTGAGCTCTAGGCACTCTGGCAAATGCATCAGTTGTCGTCTTGCCCTTCCTCTCCTGCATATCATCTTGTAATTGCTCCACAGCTGACTGAATCTCTGTCACTTTGACATCAAGATCATAGAATTTTTGTTCCATGATTCTCTCCAGGCTCTCCTGGTTTTGAGTTAGGGTGGCCAACCCCTTCTCAATCCGCAGAGATGATACTATTAAGTAACCAAGCTGCTCCTGCTTGCTCTTCAGAAAGTAGTCAGATGCCTCTGCTTGGGTTGGCATCTTTGCAGCTTTCTCTTGTCTTGCCTTCTCCTTTCTCTCCTGAGCTTGCACTGATGATGGTTCATTCTCGGTCATGACAACTCGATTGTCCTCAAAATCAGGATAGAGAACCATGTGTCCCTTATCCAAGAGATACTTGCCTGTGCCCATCTTCGATTTTATCAACTCCTGAATCTGTGGGGCATATCCACAGCTTCTCTTCTGATCTGCTGTTGTCCTCTTGATTGTCTCGACCATGAGGCTCATGACCTTGAATTTCTGAGGCACATCAAAGACATGAAGCAAATTGATTGCATGTCCTCTAATCATGTTATGGTCACCTGATTTGGGCAATAGTGTATGCCTTAAGATCCAGTTGATCGTAGGCAGCCCTGACAGCAGAAAATGGACTGATCCAAACTTGAAGGTCTCAATTGCATCATCTGGGATCTCCTTGTACATGTGTGCCATTGAGTTATGATCCATTTTCTTCTTACCATAAATGTCCATGTCGTCCTCACTTTCCTTTGGGGCATTGATCAATTTGGCCCATTCCTCTATGGTAGACTGATATTTGGTTCCTTCTGACATCCACACTATCCTGCCATCTGGATAGAAATGTGTTGTGGAGTAGAATTGCATGATAAGTTCATCGTTCCAGTTGGTGAGCTTCTGCCCAACAAAATCAGCAACTCCACAAGCACTGAAGCTGTCATAAACTCCAGGGTAGTGTTCTGCATTCTCCTTCATGTAGGTCCACTTGACCCATCTCATATCGCAAACTATGGGCTTCTTATCCAGCAAGACAGACTCATAAAAGTCCTGCTGCTCCTTGGTGTGGAACCTATAATCCATATCAGTCCTTCTCCTCGTGGCACATGGATTTGTCTCTCTCCATAGCCTCAACCCATTATCTCTCCTGATCTTCATGTTTTCAGCCACAGGATGAGCATCGTTGTGGTCTGGGATCTTGGGTTTGAGTTTCCTTAAGACCTGCCCTTCTTCTTCTTCTTCTTCAGCTTCAACCTCAGGCAATGGAGCCTTGTTCTTTTCAGTTGCTGGAATACTCCTGGTATTCCTCTTGGGTACATTCTTGGGCTTGGAGGCAGCTTTGGGCTTGGAAGTTGCAGCCCCTGACTTGATTGCATCACCCATCAGCTTTTGTGCCTTGGGTGCAGGCTCTGCAGCCTCTTCTTCTCCTCCTCTTCCATCCTTGGAAGGTTCCCTATCACTCTTGCCATGGTCTTCTTGACCCTTTCTTTCCTTTTCTTTCCCTCTGCAGCAACAGGCTCTTTGGGTTGAGATTCCAAAGGAGCTTGAGTAGAAACTCTAGCTTTGGACATTGGTTGTCTGCCTGCTGGCCTTTTGATTTTCAAACCAGGCTTCACTGCAGATGAACTGACCTCCCTCTTGAGCACTTTCTTCTTGGAGCTTGCCTCAGCCTCAACTGCCACATAATCCTCATCCTCAGACTCTGAGGTCTTCTTCTTTCTTGACCTTGTGGCAGCCTTAGGAAAATTGCTCGGAGTGCTTCTACTCCCCTCATCTGAGCTGCTTGAGGGACTAGTGCCCTCGCTCAATTGAACCTGCTCTTCAGATTTGTTTTGGCTGTCACTCAGTGCGACATCTTTGTCCAACCGATCGCTGACCACGTGAATAGTTATAGATGAGGTAGAGTGGATGAGCATCACAAAATGCAGAGATTTTTGCAAAAGAATGATTCAAAAAACTTAGTTTTAGTTTCCCACTGAAAACATTTCGGATCTACCGATTTTCAAACTCGGTGATACCGAAGCAGTTTTGGAACCTAAACTAGTGAACTCAGTCAGACCGAGTCACGGTTCGGTGGCACCGAGACTGCTAGGGTTTCACAAAGTTCAGAAATCGGTCACACCGATTTGTAATTCTCGGTCAGACCGAGACTTACAAGTGCAATGGCATCAGCCAAATTGGTGGGACCGAGTTTTTTAAGTCGGTGGGTCTGAGATGGTTTCGGCGGAAACCTAACCCTAAATTTTTGAATCGCAACTATTCTAAGGATTGATATGACTGGATAGGAGTGATTCAATCGTGGCAAGATGCATAATGTTCACAATGTGCTGAGAATCGGACGAGGAAAGCACTATGATCGAGTACATACCCTAGTTCGGCGGGAACTCGCTACGGCGGCAACGGCGGAGGAGAATTCCGTTGACAGCGGCGGAGACCAGCGACTGGAGGCGGCTGGCGACGAAGTCTACGATCCGTAGACCACGTTGGCAGAGCGAGCTATGCACGGGCGAGAGGATTCGGAGAAAGTTTTCCAAATTTTGCCCGTGCGATATATATAGCCCGACCCTGTCGGTGTGACCGAGTGGTACAACTCGGTGGCACCGAGATGCAAAACTGTGAACAGTTATAGCAACTCGGTGTGACCGAAAAGTACAAATCGGTTGCACCGAGATGAAAACCTAGATCGACTTAGTAATCTCGGTATGACCAAAATGGAGGAATCGGTCAGACCGAAAATCACAAAGAAGTTTTGGAAGTTTAAGTCTATGACGAATCGGGGACTCCGAGTGCTCCTCACAAAGAGTGGTTCGAATCTGACTTGATCAAATTTTGTGATGTAGCATGAATAGAGTTTGAGACAAGAAAAGCATAGATAGCTAGAGAAGGTTCTTAGGCATTCTTGTCCATCCACTTGGCCAAAGAAAGAAAAGCCAAACAATCAAAACAACAAGTGGATGTCCTCGAATGAGTAAATATGCAACCAACATGCTCACACAATAAGATGACAAGTGAAATATGTGACAAAGCATGCACAACCAATTCTAGCATCTATCAAACAATTGGCGATGACTAGGTCATCTATATATGAGTATATTGACTTAGGAGTCAAATGAGAACATTTGATCATAGGTCATACTCATCGTTTAAGCTCAAGTGGGGTTACCACTTTTACATAAAGCATTTATGTGTTCACATCATTAGAGTTGCTTTGACTCAATTCTTAGAGATAAGCTCCCCCCAGACGTGAGATCCCCCCTTAGAGGGATAAACTAACCTTGGGTTTTGTCGATGATGACTTCATGTAGGTGTTGAAGATGTGGATGCTCAATGTTGATGTAGATCGTTTAGAGCAATCCTTTGGAGTGAGTTTCACTTTCAATACCTACATGGGTTAGTCCCACAAGGAACAAACAAGGATATCCATAGACATAGAGTGACGCACACACAAAATGATGTCCATGAAAACATTAGGTTACCTTGTCCCTTGCCTTACCAACATGAGAGTTTGTGACTCCTTGAACTAGTGCAAGATATGGAAGTTGATTGCACTTGTCCTTGCCATAATGATATGAGTGAAAAAATGTTGGCGGAGTCACCCTCAAGAACTCTCTAGTTCTTCTTCTTCGGGATCCACATCAACTTGATGGGAATCCTTGGTGTAGTAGTTGTACTTGATGAAGTAGAACTTGACGTAGTCTTGGAAATCCACTTGACCAAGGCCTTAGGTGCTTCTTCAAATGCATCAATCTCCTCTTGAAGCTTGTCCTTGCCTTTGTTCTTGTGGTCTTGTGGTGGAAGATCATCTTGAGCGTGTGTTCCCTTGAAGGAAGTAGGATCATACTTCTCTTGTTGAGGAACAAACTTCGTCTTGGGGTATTGATCTTCTTCCCACTCAACTCCATTGGCATTGAACTTTCGTTCAAAACCAACACCTTGATTCTTCCGGTGCCTTCCTTGCTTTCGTACAATTTCCTCAAATTGCTTACTCCCGGGAAGACTCTTGTATACACCTTTCTCTATAACTCCCTTCAATAAGTTGTTTTCTTGCTCAAGTGTAACTTGGCTAATAGGATCATTAGTGGAATCAAGAGAACTACTAGAGGCAACAATATTGGATTTGGCATTGTTATTGTTACTACTAGAAGAAGATCTTTATTGTTCTTGTTACTAGACTTGACTTGAGGCATGTAAGTAGATAAGAGTAAACGCTTGGCAATGTAAGAAGAACTTTTCTTACGAAGATCATCATTGATTGCCTTTAAGAACTCATGCTCTTGCTCAAGATTGAGCTTTTCAAAGCATAACTTCTCATGAGCCCTTAAAAGTTCTCGATGATCTTCAAAGATAGTTTCATGAGCTAACTTAAGAGTGTTTAGTTCTTTAGTTAGACGCTCAATTTTCTCCTTATCATTGTCATTCGTTTCAACTTGATTAGCATGATTAATTGACGTTTCATCATAGTATTCATCACTAGAGTTGTCAACAAGTAAATCATCATCACCTAGCAAGTCATCTTCATCAACATCAAAATCAACATACTCGGGGTGTGTTACCTTAGGACCTTTGGCCATGAAGCATCTACCAATTCCTTCATTTGGTGATTCAAATATGTCGTAGGAGTTGGTTGACACAAGTGCTAGACCGGCAACACCTTCATCTTGAGTGTATTCGGAGTCGGAGTGATAGCTTCTCTCGGAGTGATGGTCGGAGTCGGAGCCGGATACCCATTCACCAACATGAGCTTGATGTCTTCGTTTTGTGTAGCTCTTTGATGACTTGTCCTTCCTTTCCGAATCTTTGCTTCTCCGTGAGGGTCTTCGTTCATAACGATCATCTCTACTCCTTCTCTCTCTTGGTGGTGATTCTTCTCTTCTACTTCTTCTCTTGGGAGAATCTTCTCTTCTTTTGTAGGGTGCCGTACACTCATTGCAATAGTGTCCGGGTCTCCCACAATTGTAGCAATTGCGCTCTCGACTAGAAGATCTTTTCTCATTGTAGGACCTTGACTTAGAGCTTCTTTCTTTGCTTCTACTCTTGTAGAATTTGTTGAAGTTCTTCACCATTAAGCTCAATTCTTCATTGAAGGTTTGTTTCTCACTTGATGATGTGGGGGCTTCACATGAGGCTTTGTAAGCACCACTCGACTTGTTGTGAAGTTCCTCCTTATCCTTGAGTGACATCTCATGAGAGACAATTCTACCAATGACTTCCGTAGGCTTGAGATCTTTGTAATTGGGCATCATTTGGATCAATGTGCACATGGTATCATATTTTCCATCCAATGCTCTTAGGATCTTCTTGATGATGAATCTATCGGTCATCTCTTCACTTCCTAAGCCGGCAATCTCATTTGTGATGAGAGCAAGCCTAGAGTACATTTCAGCGACACCTTCACCATCCTTCATTTTGAACTTGTCAAGCTGACTTTGGAGCACATACAACTTGGATTCCTTGACGGAGTCGGTACCTTCGTGCATATCAATCAAAGTATCCCAAATTTCCTTTGCATTCTCAAGACAGCTGATTTTGTTGAATTCTTCGGGGCACAATCCATTGAAGAGGATATCGCAAGCTTGAGCGCTGTATTGCAACATCTTCAACTCATCCGCACTAGCTTCACGATTCGGTTCTCTCCCATCAAAGATTTCACCTTGCAAGCCAATACACACAATAGCCCAAACAGCGGGGTTATGTCCAAGAATATGCATTTTCATCTTATGCTTCCAACTAGCAAAATTAGTGCCATCAAAGTAAGGACCTCTACGGTGATAATTTCCCTCGCTAGACGCCATACTCTCCTAGGTTGTGAAACCAAGGCTATGACCACCAAAAGCTATGGAAATCAAAGCAAATGGAGACCAAAGCTCTGATACCACTTGTAGGACCTTGAAGTATGTCTAGAGGGGGGTGATTAGACTACTTGACCAATAAAAACCTAACCTTTTCCCAATTTTAGACTTTGGCAGATTTTAGCTATTTTAGAACAAGTCAAGCAATCTTCACACAATTCAAGCAAGCATGCAAAGAGTATATAGGCAGCGGAAATTAAAGCATGCAACTTGCAAGAATATAAAGGGAAGGTCTCGGTGTCAAAACCGGCGGATCTCGGGTAGGGGGTCCCGAACTGTGTGTCTAGGCGGATGGTAACAGGAGACAAGGGACACGATGTTTTACCTAGGTTCGGGCCCTCTTGATGTAGGTAAAACCCTACGTCCTGCTTGATTAATATTGATGATGTGTGTTACAAGAGTGGATCTACCACGAGATCAAAGAGGCTAAACCCTAGAAGCTAGCCTATGGTATGATTGTTGTTCCCCCTACGGACTAAAACCCTCCGGTTTATATAGACACCGGATAGGTTAGGGTTACACAGAGTCGGTTACAATGGTAGGAGATCTACATATCCGTATCGCCAAGCTTGCCTTCCACGCCAAGGAAAGTCCCATCCGGACACGGACGAAGTCTTCAATCTTATATCTTCATAGTCTTGGAGTCCGCCATGACGATAGTCCGCTATCCGGACACCCCTAGTCCGGGACTCCTCGGTAGCCCTGAACCAGGCTTCAATGACGATTAGTCCGTAGCGTTGATTGTCTTCGCATTGCGAGGCGGGTTCCTCCTCCGAATACTTCATAGAAGGTTTTGAACACAAGGATAGTGCCCGCTCGCAAAACAAGTTCCACATAACACCAGAGAGAGAATAATTTTTGCACAGATTTGTTGACGTATTCGCGGCGTGACATCACACCACGGCCAGGCCTTTATATGAATCGTTTTTATTGTTCCACCTCGATTGTGTTTAGCGGCGGTTTCCTTGGCACGCCTTATCAAAGCGTAGATCGTGCCCCTTATTCGGGATTCTCATCAATACGGACGTGGGTAACCCAACCATGCCCGTTGGCCTGCCTTCTCTATCGGCGAGTCCTAATCGACCACGGGGTGGGCTCTTGGTATTCAAGCTCTTTATGATGAGACCAAGGCCCTCTTCTTCTTTACACCCTCCACCGAGTTCGCCTCGCGCTTCGAGTTCCAACAGCCAAAGCTTCATATTCAGGCGCTTCGGACTTTTGATGATGTCCGGCTCCGACCAGCACGGCCGATGGATGTCTTCCTCCGTCACAGAAGAAGATGTGCTAAAGCTGCGAGACACTGTATCCGACCGGCGAGATCTCGCATAGGCTGCCTGTTCGGGGCAGGTCACTCCCACTCCTGAGCCCGGCGAGAACGTGGTGTTCGTGTCCCACCTCCTTCGGGTTTAGGCTTCCGACGGACCCCTTTGTGCGGGGCTCATGTTTTATTATGGGCTTGATTTCCATGACTTGAACTGAGTCCATCCTCCATATCTCGTCATTCATTGTCGTATGTGAGGCCTTCCTCCATATTACCCCCACTTTGGATTGTGGCTCAAGACCTTCAAGGTGGAGCCAAAGATGATCAAGGGCAGCAAGCGGAGTGCGGAGGGGCGGTCATAAGCAAATGTCTGATGCTCCGTGGCCCCGAGCTCTTTTCAAGAGGAGCTTGGTTGGCAACGGGAGTGGTTTTATATCACCGCTCCGGGGGCACCAAATGGCGGCGCTCCCGCCTTCCGCTCAGGTCCACCACAGCGGTGGCATCATGGGTCAACAAAGGGCTCGACTGGGGCCGCCCAAGGACGCCCTGCTGCAGGGCCGTGATTCGAGATCTCCAGGAAAGAGGGATCAATCTGGTTGCAGTGGCGCAGGTTATGGTGATCCGGCACCTTCAGCCCTGCAAACGTCGCTCCCTCCGCCTGTGGGAATTCAATCCGGAGGGACCACGAGCTCTCCAAAATTTTATGGGCACGACGCCCGTGGAGATGTATAAACTATTCTTCGGATCACAAGAGAAGTGCCCGGACTTGACCGATGATGCAGGACTAAGCTGCAATCGCTTGAGATACTCAAGTAAGTAGTCACAGAACCGGACAAGCTGTTCATTCATTTATTTCATATATATATATGCCCTTTAAAGGAGCCATTTCTTGAACAGGAGTGGATAGCCAAGGCAAAGTTAATAAGGTCCGGCTCCCATCCCAGAGACCACGCCGGATCCCATGTTGACCAAGATGTTGAAGGTCGCGCCTTTTGAAGAAGGCGAAGGGGGGAGCGGGGAAGCAACCGCCTCTGCGAAGGAGGATATCAAGGAAGGAGGGATTAAGAGTCCCACCTTCCGAGGAGAGAAGAGGACCGCCGGAAGATCCGGAGGTCAAGGCCTCAAAGAGGGGAAGGAATCTGGCGGAGAGTCCGTATTGGGAAGTAACCCAGCCGCATTATTTCCCCAAGGGGATCAGCCCTCCAGCCAGCCGTAAGTAAAAAGAAGGGGTCTTGTAAATAAGGAACATCCCTGTATTTATTCATGAGGATAACCGAAATTGTACCTTGTAGTTCGGACTTCAGCCCTTCTCAGCAGAGCTCGTCTTCGGGGGATCTTCTTCCGGAGATGATGGAGAGTGAAACGCCTCCACCTGTCGCACCCTCATGTGAGGCAGACGACCCGGAGGTGTCGTCGCGGAGGGTTCCCCCAAGTCCGCCGGGGCCGGAAGGTCCGATGCCAAGTGGCGTGCGGTCGGAGGAGCTGAAGGATCTGCTCGGGCGAGCGGCTATTTCAGAGGATCACCGTGCTCTAATGGGTACGGTGATTGAAAGAATTGCATCCGCGGAGAGCGGATTGCATGAAGCCGTCAGAAGCTTACTGACGGGGTTTGAGGTACGCAAAAATGATGTACCTTTTGACAGTTATGCATATAAAATGCGCCCTGTATAGATAGTAGCCCCTGAGACTCGGTATGTTGTCAAAATTGACAATGTGCTGAGGATCAAGTTCTCAGTTATAACATATCGCCGCTCCTGAACAGGTGGCGGGCGTCCGGAGGCCAGCCGGACTGCTGAATATGCCGAACTAAAGCGGCAACTTGACGAGGCGGATCACGGACATCGCTGGTCAATAAACGGTTTAACGAGTCACAAGGTATGCGACCTCTATGCGGACACCTTGTAAGGGAGCTTGACGCCCATGTCTTCTTGTTTGTATGCTTAATGCAGATGATGCGCTGCTGTGGAGGAGCTGCGGGCAGAACTTCGCCGAGCGAAAGAGCAAGCCAGAATTAGTAATGCGGCCGCTGTAAAGGCGGCCGAAGAGCTAGAAGCTGAACGGGCTGCTCACTGCCGAAGCAAAGAGGAGATGGCCGATATGGCCAAAAAGTTAAGGAATACTACCGATCGTTGCATGGTTCTTGAAAAGGAACATCAAGCGGAACAAGAGGGCCTAAAGAAGGCCGCCGCCGAATCCAAGAATGCCCAATCGGCTTTGAGAGCTGCCAAGGAGGAGCTGAGTCAGGCCGGGGCAATTGCGGCTGGAAAACCGTTTCTGCTGCGGAGGAAATATACAGATCCAAAGTATGCTTAGTTGAATAAATTGTGGAGTTCAGAGGATGCTTATCTGGACTTGGCGGCGAGCGCTGTGGACGCGGTTGAGCACTTCCGGGGCCAGAAGGGGCACAGAAGGGAAGAGCTATATTGGTCGCAATTCCATAGTCCAGAGCGTCCTCTACCGCTGATCGATCGGTTGGCCGAATGGGCCGAGCTGAAACGATTGTCCGGATTTGCCATGAAGCATGTCTTGACTCACTTGTGGCCGGACGGACCCCAGCCGAAGAGCTATTTTGGTTTAGTGCAGCAGTTTCTTGGTGCGGTGCCGCGTATCGATGCAATGAAGCGATCAGCGTGTATTGAGGGAGCGCGGATAGCTCTTGCCCGTGTCAAGACATACTGGGCAGAGATGAAGGCCACTGACGTTGCATCCCAGGATTCGGACAGAGGCCGAGTACCTGCCGAGCACTACTTTGAAGAAGTCCTGCCGGGCGCTCGTTTAATAGAGACTTGATGCTCGAAGGATATTATGTTTAAATGACATGTATGATTTGTGAAAACAATGTTTCAATGTAATATAAGTGCTTTTTATACTTGTGCGTTCAAGTAGTAAACTACTCCCTGCGCGGCCGTTTATGTATATGTGTATATAACCTGAAAGATGGCAGTCCTTGGCTTCAGCCCCCACGCACATAGTGCGGGAGTGTTTGCAAAAAAAAGCGCTTTTTCACACTTAATCCAACGTCTTGGTCCTCTTAAGGAGGTGATAGCGTAGCAAACCAGGAAACCGGACTATAATGCTTTATCACTTTCACTTAGCCATAGGAGTTCAAGGGTGGGGCTACTATATAGCCCACAGGGCACCGCACTCTCCGAATTCGAGTGCGTATGTGCTGACCGAAAACCGGTCCTTCGTTAATGCGGAGGAATCCTAAACATTCCTGTGAGTCATCGAGTGGTTGACCGGTCTCTCGCTATATCATGATCGGTTTTGGCTTTCTCTCATTGAGGTGCTCTTTGGCGAACCGGGCACAATCGCAGAGTTCTCCACAGTGGTGCGTTAGCCGTGAAAACGGAGGCGTAAGGCAGCAAAACACGAGCCAGGCAACCCAACATTTGACCAAAGACATGATTCGGAGCTAATGCATATAAGGCCTAACTCTCGAGGCGCGAATACTCCCTAAGGTATTCGGTCTTTATGAAAATGGGCAGAATAATGCCCTAAGCCCCAGTGTCTAGAATGCAGCCAAAAAATTCAGTGCGGCCAATGCCAAAGCACCAGCCTCCTCCTCGGTTATATTAAGGAACCGGGGATGTATATCAACAAGAGACAGTGAAAAAAGGTTTACGCAGGTCTTAATCTGAAAAGAATCCTTGCAGCGGGTCCCTCATCGCGTCTGCGCTGTGTCTCCGTTGTGCGTATCACGGGCGGGTGTAGCACGTTGTTCATCTGTAAAGAGAGGAACTTAGTTTGAAAGAAAAGGATCGTGCGAAAGGTGTACTTAATATTAAATAAGCAGAGTGCAGTTGAAGAATTAAATAAAATTGAGCTTTATTGTCTCTTGTTATACATGTATCGGCCCTCGTATGGGGGTATGCCGCTAGTATCGCTGACTTCGTCTAACCGAGTCCGGGTTTGAATGACCGATTCGGGTTCTTTGCCTAGCGAGCCGAATAGCTGTGGGGCTGTCAAGGCAGTCTCCCGTTACTCCGTGCTCAAGTGACACTTAATACTTCCTTTTAACGAGATGATGCTGCGTGGACCGGGCATTTTAAGTGTTAGAGATGCATAATGCGGTATTGGGTTAAAGCGGGCGAAAGTTGTACACCTCAGTAGTGCTTAAGGGGTACTGCTGAATGGGGCGATGGGGAGTGAGCTTTCCGCGACGGGGGTTGTCGGATGAACCGAACACAACCTCTAGTGGTACAGAGCCTGTATAATAAAGAAGGCCTGGCGTCATTCCTTTGAAGGAAGTGCTGCTATAGCGAATTTTGGTAGGTTCTATCCCTATTATGCGGACGGTGTCCTGGTATGGCAGGTGCCCGCTGTGTGTTATCACATGAAGTGAGTTCACTGTTTTGACTTCTAGTGGGATTGTCTTTTGTTTTCCGGAGTGCTGCTTTTGGGTTTCGTCACTTTCACTTGGTGTGTCGAGCCCCTTGTGTTCCGCGTTAGGTCGGCCGGACTGCTTGAAGACCCAACAATCTCTGTGGGTATGGTTTGCAGGCTTCCCGGAGGTACCATGTATTTGGCACAGTCTATCAAGAATCTTGTTTAGGTTGGATAGCTCGTCCTTTGTTATCCTTTAGGGCAGTATTTTGTTGTTTGGCGAGAGATTTTGAATCCGGCGTTGACCGCCGTACTATTTGGGCCATTTTCCTTATTCGCGCTGATATTTTCTGCGTCGTGATTTCCCATTCCATCCCTGATTTGGATGTACTGGTCATTGGTGCTGCATCTAGCCAGCCAGCTGTCTTCCCAATGCAAAAGCGGGTCATGAGGCTTGTTAATGCGGCCATTGTTCTTGGCTTTTCTTGGCGAGGTGTCGGCGAGCCATTCGTCTCGGGACGTTGTGTTTGAAAGCTGCTAAGGCTTCAACGTCCGGACAATCGACTATTTGGTTCTTTTAGTAAGGAACCTGTTCTAGAATTTCGGGCTGACTCTCCGGGCTGTTGAGTTATGTGACTTAGATCGCTCTGCGTCCGAGGGCGGACGAGGTCCCTGAAAATTTGCGAAATGCATCCTCGAGCTCTTCCCAGCTTCCAATGGTATTTTCGGGAGGCTCTTAAGCCAATGCCGAGCTGGCCCTTTGAGTTTAAGGGTAAGTATTTTACGGCGTGGAGATCATCTCCTCTAGCCATGTGTATGTGGAGGATGTAATCCTCAATCCAGACTCAGTGCATTGTTCCGTCGTATGCCTCTATGTTTACGGGTTTGAATCCCGCTGGAAATTCATGATCCAGCACCTCATCGGTGAAACATAGGGGGTGTGCGACGCCCCTATATTTGGGTGTGCCGTGGTTTTTGAAATTTTGGCGTGTTTTATTGCTTTGTGGCGTGCTTTCTTGGCCCATAGATGGACCTAAGCTGGGCCATCCTTTTGATGTGAATCCTTAGGCGGATCGCATATTGGCTTGTGCGGCACCATTCGCGCTCTCTTTTTGCCGTGAGGTCGTCCATCCGACCGGGTGGCCTTCTTGCTTTTTAATTGTGGGGCTCTAAGGCCTCCTCGTCGGTCAGGCAGTAGCTTTCTTTTGGGTAGCTCTTTGTTCGGCGATCGTCGCCGTGCTTATTCTGCGGTGCTGAATACTTTGCTCCATCTAATCCTGAGTGCATCTTTCGCTGTTTTGAGCTTCGCTTCGCTTTTTCAGCTCTGCAGCGATGGCGGAGCCTTTTCTCGGAGGTCATTTTGCTCCAATGGTTTGTCCGTGGTCGTCCGGACTATTGTCTTCGCCGGGATAGATTGTTTATCCAAGTTGTCTTGTTGGACGATTGCTCGATAGCTTGTTCGTTGTCCACGGTTCGCCCTGCTCTATGGCTGGGTCTTTGTTGGCGGGACTTTGTTCAGCGTTTACGTTGCCGTTTGCTGCTTTTGCGGGATTTATCCTTCGTGGCGCCCCGTTGTTCCTCGTCTTCATTTCCTTTAGGTGTATCCACCATGTATACATCATGGGATGAGGTTGTCCAGCATCCTATAGGTGCTGGTTCATTGTTGTCTCCTACATCATCGTCCATACCGTCGATGTCTTGGTCGAAATCGAGCACGTCGTGTAAGCTTTCGGCGATGGCTATGAAGTGGGTGGTGGGTGGGCATTGAGTTTCTTCATCGTCCGCATCCCAACCTTCCTGTTAAGTAGTCCGGCCGGGCTCTCCGGATAAAGAGAGACTTTAGTGAATTCAGGATGTCGCCAAAGGGCGAGTCTTTGAAAGATGTCATGACCGTGAACTCCATGCGGGCGCCCAATCGGATTCGATTGGCAAGAGCGCGGAGGGTTGGTCCGGAGAGGAGTCCGGCACCACAGTCGAGTCTTCATAAAGACAGGGATGGAGTTAAGCTCGATCGCCGTGAGAGATTAAATCCCGAGGCGGTGTCCAACCACTCGTCCTTGATCGGGAATCCGGCCCGGATTAAGGGTCGGGCGAATTCAGTGCGGCCTCGAGGCAATTGTCGCTGCAGAGCTAGATCATGCCCATCGAGGCAGTCTTGGCGCTGCTATTGCGGCTCGAATCCGTCGAAGATCAAGTCTCCGCGGATATCGGCCGTATAGTTTAAACTTCCAAATCTGACCTCATGGCCAGGGCGTAGCTTCGATCTGCTCGGATGGCTGCGAATTGGCCCATTGCAAAGCCGCCCGAACACGAAGATCTGTCCGGGAGAAAAGTCTCACCTGGACGCGTCGTTGTTGATGACCAAAGGAGCCATCGGGCCTGTTGGTGACGACAGAGGAACTCTCAATGAAAGCACCAATGTCGATTGTCAAAACCGGCGGATCTCGGTAGGGGATCCCGAGCTGTGCGTCTAGGCGGATGGTAACAGGAGACAAGGGACACGATGTTTTACCCAGGTTCGGGCCCTCTTGATGGAGGTAAAACCCTACGTCCTGCTTGATTAATATTGATGATGTGTGTTACAAGATTGGATCTACCACGAGATCAAAGAGGCTAAACCCTAGAAGCTAGCCTATGGTATGATTGTTGTTCCCCCTACGGACTAAAACCCTCCGGTTTATATAGACACCGGATAGGTTAGGGTTACACAGAGTCGGTTACAATGGTAGGAGATCTACATATCCGTATCGCCAAGCTTGCCTTCCACGCCAAGGAAAGTCCCATTCGGACACGGGACGAAGTCTTCAATCTTGTATCTTCATAGTCTTGGAGTCCGGCCATGACGATAGTCCGGCTATCCGGACACCCACTAGTTCGGGACTCCCTCAGAAGGGTTTGGAGGAATCAAACGCAATTGGAGACATGGATGTTTTTCTCGTGGTTCCAATAGGTGGTGCTATCGTACTTCCACGTTGGTGGAGACTTCAACCCACGAGGGTAGCAGTTCTTGTGAGTCCACGGAGGGCTCCACCCACGAAGGGTCCGAAGTAGCAACCTTGTCTATCCCACCATGGCCGTCGCCCACGAAGGACTTGCCTCACTAGCGGTAGATCTTCACAGTAGGCGATCTCCTTGCCCTTACAAACTCCTTGGTTCAACTCCACAATCTTGTCGGAGGCTCCCAAGTGACACCTAGCCAATCTAGGAGACACCACTCTCCAAGAAGTAACAATTGGTGTGTTGATGATGAACTCCTTGCTCTTGTGCTTCAAATGATAGTCTCCCCAACACTCAACTCTCTCTCACAGATTGGATTTGGTGGAAAGAAGATTTGAGTGGAAAGCAACTTGGGGAAGGCTAGAGATCAAGATTCATATGGTTGGAATGGAATATCTTGGCCTCAACACACAGTAGGTGGTTCTCTCTCGAGGCTGGTAAGTTGGAAGTGTAGGTTTGTTTCGATGGCTCTCTCCACGAATGAAGAGGAGGTGGAGGGGTATATATAGCCTCCACACAAAATCTAACCGTTACACACAATTTACCAAACTCGGTGGGACCGAATCATCAAACTCGGTCAGACCGATTTAGTAAACCTAGTGACCGTTAGGATTTTCGGTGGGACTGACATGCATTTCGGTAGGACCGATTTGGTTAGGGTTAGGGCATAACGTAATCTCGGTGAGACCGATTTTGGTAATTGGTTAACCAAAGAGTTGGTCAGGTAAACTCGATGGGACCGATTTGCTCTTTCGGTGGGACCGAAAAGTTACAAAAGGGAAACAGAGAGTTTACATTGTAATCTCGGTGGGACTGATTCACTCTTTCGGTGAGACCGAAAAGTTATAAAGGGGAAACAGAGAGATTACAATCCAATCTCGGTGAGACCGAGATCCCTATCGTTGAAACTGATTTGCCTAGGGTTTGTGGCAGTGGCTATGACATCTGAACTCGGTGGCGCCGGATAGAAAGAATCGGTAGGGCCGAGTTTGACTTTGGGTTTAGGTCATATGTGGATGTGAGAAAGTAGTGGAGGGTTTTGGAGCATATCACTAAGCACATGGAGCAAAAGGCTCATTAAGCAACACCTCATCCCTTCTTGATAGTATTGGCTTTTCCTATAGACTCAATGTGATCTTGGATCACTAAAATGTAAAATGAAGAGTCTTGAGCTTTTGAGCTTGAGCCAATCCTTTGTCCTTAATATTTTGAGGGATCCACTTTCATCATCCATGGCATGCCCTTCATTGAGCTTTCCTGAAATATTTATCTTGGAATAGTATTAGCTCAATGAGCTATATGTTGTTATGAATTACCAAAACCACCTAGGGATAGTTGCACTTTCACCTTCTCTCTCTCCTCTTTCCCCCTCCCGAATCCTATTCCAACTAGGAAAGGGGGGAGTCCTACTCCCGGTGGGAGTTGGAATCCTCCTGGCGCGCCTCTCCCCTGGCCGGCCGCACCCCCCCTTGCTCCTTTATATACGGGGCCAGGGGGCACCCCATAGGGACAACAATTGATATGTTTGATCTTTTAGCCGTGTGCGGTGCCCCCCTCCACCATAGTCCACCTCGATAATACTGTAGCGTTGCTTAGGCGAAGCCCTGCGTCTATAGAACATCAACATCGTCACCACGCCATCGTGCTGACGAAACTCTCCCTCAACACTCGGCTGGATCGGAGTTCGAGGGACGTCATTGGGCTGAACGTGTACTGAACTCGGAGGTGCCGTACGTTTGGTACTTGATCGGTCGGATCGGTAAGACATACGACTACATCAACCATGTTGTGCTAACGCTTCCGCTTTCGGTCTACGAGGGTACGTGGACACCACTCTCCCCTCTCGTTGCTATGTATCACCATGATCTTGCGTGTGCGTAGGAATTTTTGAAATTACTCGTTCCCCAATGATGGCATCAAGCCTGGTTTTATGCGTAGATGTCATATGCACGAGTAGAACACAAATGAGTTGTGGGCGATATAAGTCATCTTGCTTACCAGCATGTCATACTTTGGTTGGCGGTATTGTTGAACGAAGCGGCCGGACCGACATTACAGCCAGACGCTTCACGCGAGACCGGTTCTCCGGCGTGCTTTGCACAAAGGTGGCTAGCGGTGTCGGTTTCTCAACTTTAGTTGAACCGGTGTGGCTACGCCCGGTCCTTGCGAAGGTTAAAACAACACCAACTTGACAAACTATCGTTGTGGTTTTGATGCGTAGGTAAGAACAGTTCTTTCTAAGCCCGTAGCAGCCACATAAAACTTGCAACAACAAAGTAGAGGACGTCTAACTTGTTTTTGCAGGGCATGTTGTGATGTGATATGGTCAAGACGTGATGATATATTTTATTGTATGAGATGATCATGTTTTGTAACCGAGTTATCGGCAACTGGCAGGAGTCATATGGTTGTCGCTTTATTGTATGCAATGCAATCGCCCTATAATGCTTTACTTTATCACTAAGCGGTAGTGATAGTCGTAGAAGCATAAGATTGGCAAGACAACAGCGATGCTACGATGGAGATCAAGGTGTCGCGCCGGTGACAATGGTGATCATGGAGGTGCTTCGGAGATGGAGATCACAAGCACAAGATGATGATGGCCATATCATATCACTTATATTGATTACATGTGATGTTTATCTTTTATGCATCTTATCTTGCTTTGATTGATGGTAGCATTCTAAGATGATCTCTCACTAAATTTCAAGACAAAAAGTGTTCTCCCTGAGTATGCACCGTTGCCAAAGTTAAATCGTGCCCGGACACCACGTGATGATCGGGTGTGATAAGCTCTCGTCCATCTACAGCGGGTGCAAGCCAGTTTTGCACACGCAGAATACTCAGGTTAAACTTTACGAGCCTAGCATATGCAGATATGGCCTCGGAACACTGAGACTGAAAGGTCGAGCATGAATCATATAGTATATATGATCAACATAGTGATGTTCACCATTGAAAGCTACTCCATTTCACGTGATGATCGGTTATGGTTTAGTTGATTTGGATCACGTGATCACTTAGAGGATTAGAGGGATGTCTTTCTAAGTGGGAGTTCTTAAGTAATATGATTAATTGAACTTAAATTTATCATGAACTTAGTACCTGATAGTATCTTTCTTGTCTATGTTTGATTGTAGATAGATGGCACGTGTTGTTGTTTCGTTGAATTTTAATGTGTTCCTTGAGAAAGCAAAGTTGAAAGATGATGGTAGCAATTACGGACTGGGTCCAGAATGGAGGATTATCCTCATTGCTGCACGGAAGAATTACGTCTGGAAGCACCGCTGGGTGCGAGGCCTGCTGCAGAGCAACACCAGATATTATGAGCGTCTGGCGAGCAAAGTGATGACTACTCAACGATTCGATGTGCCATGCTTTATGGCTTAGAACCGGGACTTCAACGGCGTTTTGAGCGTCATGGAGCATATGAGATGTCCAGGAGTTGAAGTTAATATTTCAAGCAAATGCCCGGATTGAGAGATATGAAGTCTCCAATAAGTTCTATAGCTGCAAGATGGAGGAGAATAGTTCATCGGTGAGCATATACTCAAGATGTGCGGGTATAATAATCACTTGATTCAAGCTGGGAGTTAATCTTCCGGATGATAGCATCATTGATGAATTCTCCAATCACTTGCCGCCAAGCTACAAGAGCTTCGTGATGAACTATAACATGCAAGGGATGGATAAGACAATTCGAGCTCTTCACAATGCTAAAGGCTGCGGAGGTAGAAATCAGAAGGAGCATCAAGTGTTGATGGTCAACAAGACCACTAGTTTCAAGAAAAGGGCAAAGGGAAGAATAAGGGAACTTCAAGAAGAACAGCAAGCAAGTTGCTGCTCGGAGAAAAACCCAAGTCGGACCTAAGCCTGGCCGAGTGCTTCTCTGCAAGCGGTAGTCCTTTGAAGCGGAACTGCCCCAAGTATTTGGCGGATAAGAAGGATGGCAAGGTGAACAAAGGTATATGTGATATACATGTTATTGATGTGTACCTTACTAGAGCTCATGATAGCACTGGGTATTTGATCTGGTTACTGTTGCTAATATTTGCAACTCGAAGCAGGGACTCTGATTAAGCGAACAACGGCCAGGGCGAGGTGGCGATGCTGGCGTGGGAAATGGTTCCAAAGTCGATGTGATCTGGTCGGCACGCTACCTCTACATCTACCTTCGGGATTAGTTTTAGACCTAAATAATTGTTATTTGGTGCCAGCGTTGAGCATGAACATTATATCTGGATCTTGTTTGATGCGAGAGGTTATTCATTTAAACCAGAGAATAATGGTTGTTCTATTTATATAAGTAATATCTTTTATGGTCATGCACCCTTAAAGAGTGGTCTATTTTTTATGAATCTCGATAGTAGTGATACACACACTACAGGAATCTGGTACTTTGCCATCAGCCATAGCGGACGGCAAAGGCTAGGATGGCGGACGGCAAAGGCCTTTGCCATCCGTCGCGGACGGCAAACAGCTCCGGCAAAGACATGGTCGGCAAAGGCCTTTGTCGTCTGTTTTTTGCAGCGGACGGCAAAGAGGCCTTTGCCATCAGTGGCAGATGGCAAAGGGCATGGCTCTTTTCCATCTACCGACGGACGGCAAAGGGAATGGCTCTTTTCCATCTGTTTGGCGCAGGCGGCAAAGGCTGCAGAGCTCTTTGCCATCTGTTGGCGAGATGTACGAGATGTAGCGACTGACCCAAAATCGGTCAAATCTACGTGTATGTACCATCCCAAGATCATCTTTGGTACTCACGGTACATCGATGAAATAATCAAAGTTCAATCACACCTGAATTTATTACGATTCTCATATAGAGTCTTTATTACAAGAGAATAAATTGGCTCAAGGCCAACTCATGAGAAATAAACTACTAATGCTGCGGAAGCGTAGAAGATAAGCGAGTCCATCCGACTCCAAAGGGCAATCGCCAAGCGCGGGCGTAGCCTCACTCTGATCGGAATAAATCTACGCAACATAAGGCGTTGCATCCGTGTAGGTCAGCTTTTGAATAAGTGGCAAGTCATGAAGAGAATAACAATAATAAAGTTACTAACACTATATGCATTTTGGCTGTGGGGCTCTAAGTTTCATCATTTTGAAAAGCCAATTTTCTCCTACTACGGTGGACTTGCTTGCAAAATTACTACAAATTGTTGGTAGTTATTGAGATGGTTCCGCCAACCAATATCTCATTCCCAAATTATTAAGTCATAAACCCTCAAATTAATTCATTAGTTTTAGTGTTGAGATTTCGAATACTTCCAAGTTCGAGGCTCAAATTGTCCGTAATCGGGGACACGGCTAATCGATTAGATCTTTAACTCTGCAAAGGTTTGCACTTTCCCGCAAGAATCATTCCCTCCTTTTAAGTCTTCGCACTTCATGGTGTTTGAAGGCGGACCAATAAACAGGTCTTCCAAAGAGTTCTTACAGCTCTGCGGTACCCATCAATCCTACCGTTCTTCTACATCTCGTAGTACCGTCCAGCCAGCGTCACTACTAGGGTTAACCCAGCGAGCCCATAATGGCTTGCGGCTGCACAGTAAGCTTCGGTCAAAGGGCATCCATCCGTCTCTTCGTGGCTGGGTGAAGCTTTCCAAGATGTCATGGCACTTCTCCATGCATCCGGCCAACCTTTGGGTTCTCAGGTGCCCGTCAACAAATCCTCCACCCGTGAGTGAATTTGAAGTCCATCTTGATCATTGTAGTTCATGGGGTTGTCATCATCATTGACTCTCACATCTTTCTTATGAACTTCACTCAAGCAAAACCCGTCTCTGAGCATAGCAAAGTAAACTACTTAGTCCGGGGTCATGGTAACAAGGGATGGGTTCATCCTACCACATGATACTACTCAAGATTAATAACTTCAAAACTTCAACTACTGCATGCATGGTGGGGGTGGTATAATTTCTAATGCACAAAATCATAGGTATTGAAAATAATATGATCAAGACTTGCCTTGCTGATGATCCTCGTAAGCTAAAGATTCCTAGTAGCAAGCTTCGCACTCCGGAAACTCTACCGAGACAAACAATAATCACAATAAGCATATAGCATAGGATCACATAACACAATAGCATAGCAATAGCAACATAACACACCAAAACAACCAAATCAAAACCCAAGGGAAAACTCAAAGAAAAACCAACTCAAGTTTTTCCTACTTCAAGCAACAACTAAAAATAGTTTTATATAACAAAAAAATTTCTAACATAACCTAATCATGGTTTTATGTTAACTTAACAGAAAAGATTTCATTAAGCAACTAGGAGCAAAAAGAATTAATTTAAAATCTATTATGAAACTCCTATTAGGCCTAATTCAATTTCTATTAAGAAAAATAAAATAAAACTTTTATTTATTATAAATAAAAGTTCATCCTATAAAGTGACAGAAACTATCCTAGAATAATCAATCACATGTTAAAAATAAATTTATTTACTAATTAAAATAATAGGAAAACAGTAGCTAGTTAATTAATTAGGATTAACAAGATTCTGCTTAAAACTATTTTTTATTAATCCTAAAATACCCAAATTAATTTCTATGGTTTGGCAATGACAAAACAAAGTTGGGACAAAAGAATCATATAAAATAATTTTCCTAACTCATGTTATAACAGATTTTCTATTCTGACTAAAACTAAATTAAAGCAATTTTAATTAATTTTAACATAGCTAATTATATTTTCTACAGAAATTATAAGAAATTTGCAAACCAACAAAAAAAGAATCACCTAAAAATATTAAACATAATAAAAGATATGAATTTTTCAAATCTGGAACTATTCTGTTAAAACAGAAAACGAAAATAAATGAAAAAGGGCCTAATGGGCCTAACCTACACACTGAGCGTAATATAAACTAAACGGGCCCTAGGGTTAAACGAGTCGGGCCGGCTAAATAAAAAAAACCTAACTAAAAACTAAACCGGACTAAACCGGAGCGAACCGGTTTTTTTATATAAAGAACGTACCCCTTCGGGGTGTTCTAATCTACACCGTAGATTTGAGATCCGACGGCGGGGTGGAGCTCCGGCGACTCACCAGAGTTTGGACGGCGGCGGCGGCTCGGTGGCGAGTGTGCCGACGGCTCCGGTCGTCGGGGAGGTCGGCGGAGTTGTCCGGCGAGTGCAGGGCGACGAGGGGGGGTCTTGGTGGAGTGGGTGGAGCTCGGGAAGGTCTAGGGCGACGGCGGCGAGGGATATGGCGGCGGCGGTGAGCTCGGGCTCCGGCGACGGCGTGAGAGAGGAGGAGGGGTTCGGCGAGGCGAGGAATGGGGTGCGGGGAGGGGTATAAATAGGGGGCCTCGGCGTGGCAAGGAGGCGATCGGGAGGATCGGATCCGGATCTCACGGGATCCCGCGATCGGCGGCGGCGTTGCGTGGTGAGGGTTGAGGAGGTGGGGTCCGCTTTGGCAGTGGGGAGAGGGTCGCGGTCTCGGTCGGTCGACCGAGCCAAGAGGTTTCAGGCGAGGGAGGGTGAGGCCGGCTCGGCTGGCTCATTGGGCTGGCCAGTTGGGCGCTGGTGGGCAGTCTGGGCTGGCTGGCCGATGCTTCTGGGCTGGCACACAGGGGGGGGTTCTTTTTAAAATTTATTTTTTAATAAAACAAAACAGAGATAACTTATAAAATATAAATATTTTATATAGGACATATATATACTAAAATGATCGGGAATATTCCTATCATTTGAACATTTTCAAAGGCAAAATTCAAAGTTTATAAAATTCATTTTTCAATATTCAAATAAAACCCAAATTTGAATTCAAAACTTTTGGCATTGTTTCCTCGATATTTTTGGAGTGTCATGTTTACTCCTCTCATACTTTTGATCAAGTATTTATCGAGGCATAGTTTTGAAATGATTCCCACTTGCCATAGTTTGAATTCAAATTTGAAAACTCAAAACTCTTCGAAACTTCAAATGGCATTCAAATTCAAACAGGATGCATAGATGCTTAGCTATAATTGTAAAACATTCCAAATAGGAAATTTGGGATGTTACAAACCTACCACCTTAAGATGAATCTAGCCCTCGAGATTCGGGTTGGCTAACAAATAGGTGCGGGTGGTCTCGAAGAAGGTCTTCTTGGCGCTCCCAGTGGCTTCTTCCTCGGTGTGGTGACTCCACAGCACCTTGCAAAACTTGATGACCTTCTGCGGGTGACTCGCTCGCAGATCTCGAGAATCGGACGGGTTTCTCCTTGTAGGTCAGATCTTTGTCAAGCTGTATGGCCTCTAGGGCCTTTGTGTCTCTCAACGGAACATCGGCCATGTCGGCATGACACTTCTTGGTGAGAAACATGGAAGACATCATGAACTCCGGACAATCCTTCCGCAGTTCCAACTTGTAAGCAACTTCTCCACGACGTTCGAGGATTTTGTAGGGCCAATAAATCGGGTGCTAACTTTCCTTTGACACCAAACCTCTTGATTCCACGAAGTGAGACACACGAAGATATGCTCGGTCTCCCGCCCGTAAGTCACTTCCTTGCGCCTTCTTGTCGGCATAACTCTTACGTCTCGATTGTGCTATCTTGAGTCTGTCTCGAATCAGCTTGACTTTCTCTTGAAATCCTGATAAGGTCGGAATCGAAAAGTGATCGATCTCAACATTATCCCACAGCAATGGTGTTCGCACCTCCTTCCGTATAGAGCTTGAAAGGGCCATCTTGATTTGGATTGATAAGCTGTTGTTGTATGAGAACTCTGCGACGGCAAATTATCATCCCAGCTAGACCCATAGTCTAGCACACAAGCTCTCAACATGTCCTCCGTAATCTGGTTGACTCTCTCGGTCATCCATCATCTGCGGATGAAAAGTTGTACTGAATTCCAGCCTCGTACCCAAAGTTTCATGCAACTGCTTCCAAAACTTTGAGGTAAACTGCGTTCCTCTATCTGACACGATACTCCTCGGAACTCCATGCAGACATACGATCCTGGTCATGTATATCTTGGACAACTTAGCACTGGTATAGGTAGTCTTCACGGGAATGAAGTGAGCTACCTTGGTCAAACGATCAACCACTACCCAGATGGAATCATAACTGAGCAGGTCTGGGTAATCTGTGATGAAATCCATTCCAGTTTCTCCCATTTCCAATCGGAATCGGCAAAGGTTGAAGTAACCTGCTGGCTTCGATGTTACGCCTTTACTCGTTGACAAACATCGCATCTGCTACGTACTCGGCAATATCCTTCTTCATACCTATCCACGAAACTTTCCTTCAAATCCGGTACATCTTGGTGTTACGGGGTGAATCGAATACGGTGAATCATGAGCCTCTGAAGAATTAGCTTCACGAGTTCGGGATCATTGGGCACATAAATCGATCCTCGAACCATATAGTTCCGTGTTCATCCTTACGGAATCCTTTAGCTTTTCCTTCATTCATCTTTTGCTTTATCTCATCAATTTCCTTGTCCGACTTACGAGCTTCACGAATCCTTTCGGCCAAAGTGGACTGAACTTCGAGTTGCAACAAATCCTCTCGGAACTATCTCCGTCGGAGATCTACGAGGTCATCGACTAACTCTGGGTAATCCTCCTGCTGTAAGCGTATTCACATAACTCTTACGGCTCAAAGCATCTGCTACGACATTAGCTTTACCGGGGTGGTAATGCAATCTCATGTCGTAGTCCTTTATCAACTCTAGCCATCTCCTCTGCCTGAGGTTCAATTCCTTCTGCGTGAAAATATACTTCAAGCTCTTGTGATCGTGTAAACATCACAGCGGTTTCGATGAGGAAATGTCTCCAGGTCTTGAGTGCATGCACTACGGCTGCTAACTCCAAATCATGTGTGGTATAATTCATCTCATGAGGTCATAGTTGTCTGGAGGCATAAGCTACAACTTTTCCTTCCTGCATTAGTACTCCTCCGAGTCCTTGGCGAGAAGCGTCACAATAAACTGGTATTCCTTGTGTATGTCCGCAAAATCAACTTTGGGGTTGTAACCAACCGTTTCTTCAATTCACTGAGGCGGCTTCACATTCCTCGGTCCAAACATACTTGGCTTCCTTCTTCAACAGCTCAGTCATGGGCTTGGCAATCTTCGAGAAGTTCTCAATAAACCTCCGATAATATCCTGCGAGTCAGAAAACTGCGGATCTCCTTGGTGAGGTGGGTGGCGCCAATCGGTGGTGATTCAACCTTGGCGGGATCAAGCTGCTATTCCTTCTCCTGAAATAACATGTCAGGAATCCAACTTCCTTCAGCCAAAATTCACATTTGCTGAACTTGGCATACTGGCGATGTTCTCGAAGTTTCTCGAACTAGGCATAAATGTTCCTTATGCTCTTCCTCGCTCTTGGAGAAGATCAATATATCATCGATGAACACCACGACAAACTTGTCCAGATATTCCATAAACACCTTGTTCATCAAATTCATGAAGTATGCAGGAGCATTAGTCAATCAAATGACATGACGGTATACTCATATAAACCATACAGTAGTGAATGCTGTTTTGGGTATATCCTTTTCACGGATCTTCAATCGATGATACCACGATCGAAGATCGATCTTAGAGAATACCTTGGCTCCAACTAGCTGATCAAAGAGATCATTAATCATCGGCAAAGGGTACTTGTTCTTGATGGTTACTTCGTTCAGCGCACGATAATCCACAACCATCCTCAAGCTTCCATCCTTCTTCTCTACCAAAAGAACTGGGGCTCCCCAAGGTGATGAGCTTGGCCGAATATATCCTTTCTCCAATAACTCATTAATTTGATCCTTGATCTCTTTCAACTCATTCGGTGGCATCCGATAAGGTCTCTTGGATATTGGGGCTGTGCCGCAATAACTCGATCAGAAATTCAATGTCTCGTCGGTGGCATTCTGGTAATTCCTCCGGAAACACATCGGGAAAGTCTTGCACTCTGGCACTTCCTCTGAACAACTCCCGTGAGGGAATGCACTGATTTTTCATCTGGCTGTGCTGGCTACATACTTGATCCTCTTACGCTCCGGGGTGGTGGCAGAATAGACTTCTTGAGCACGATCTATGTTTCCTTCAAACCGTCAACCAATCCATGCCTAGGATTACATCCAAGGTCTGGGTTTCCAACACTATGAGGTCTGCGGGAAATTTATGGTTTCCGATGTTGAGGTTGCATGACAGCCTAAACCTGCCATCATTTCTCCTCCTGCGGGCCCGACGCGAAGGGGCTTCTAAGGGTTTTAGTGGGCAACCCGTACTTTTCCACAACTACCCTTGATATGAATGAATCGTTGCACGAATCAAAGAGTACCAATACTGAATGTGAATTCAATAAAACTTACCAACCACGATTATCGGCTGATCATAGGCGTCCTCCACGTCAATGTGGTTCACACGAGCACGAGGAAAGGGTTGGGCTTCTTATTTGAGCCTCCATTGCCGTTTCCATTCCTCTGCTTGGCCTCCGGGCAGTCGGTGGCATAGTGCCTGTCTTCGGCACTTGAAGCGGTGATGTGGCTCAGATCCTTGAGCCGAGGCGAACGATGCTGATTGCCATTACCGTTTCCATTGCCATTGCCATGGCGACTTGTTGTCTGGCTGCGGTTGTTCCCATTTCCTCCATGGTTATGACCTCCATGGTTATGATGGGTGTGCCCTCCGAGTATGGTGCATAACGGGCTTCTGCTTGAGCTCTGAGTTGTGCTTCCCCGGCTGTACTTCCGCTTGCGGCTTCAATCTGCTGCTGCTTGCCTTCAAGTATGGTGGCCTTGTCTACCAGCTCTGGTAGTTGTTGAAGGTAGCCACAATAAGCTGCATACTTAGCTCGTCGTTGAGTCCCGAGAAATTTCTCCTGCTGCGGCATCTGTGGCCACATCATCCGGGGCATAGCGAGCTAGCTTGCTGAACTCATCCACGTCTTGTGCCACGATGACGGTTCCCCTGGCGTAAGTTGCGGAACTCACGCTTCTTGGACTCATGGCTCCGGTGAAACATGGCGGTGCGGAAAGCTTCTGGAACTGATCCCCGTGATGGCACCAATGGGATAAGTGGCGGTGTAGTTCTCCCACCAAGAAGCTGCAGGTCCATCAAGTTGATCTTGCGACAAAGCGCACCTTCTCTGCATCGGTGCATCCAACGGTGATTAGCTCTCTTCCGACTTTGCGGAGCCAATCATCACCACAATCGGCTCGGTGCTACTAGAGAACAACTGGCGGATTCAGCCTCGTGAATCGAGTCAAGTTGTCCACGGGGGTGGTGGCGGTGGATTGTTGGTGTTGTTGTTACGATTACGGATGAGTAGTTGCATGAGGGCATTCAACTGCTTTGGAGCAGCTGGGTGAGCTCCGCGGAAAAAGCGGTGTCACGTCTCGGAGGCATCGGTGTTTTGGAGTGGATGAGAAAATTAGAATAGAACAATGGTCTATGAGAAATAACACTACCCATATGAATGCACAATCATAAACACACCAATCATTTATTCATTCCACTCAAACATGGTTCAAATCTAGATTACAAAACTCATGACTAATCAAAAATATCAGCCTAAGCGATCGACGAAAAAGTAAAAATAACATGGTGGTCGACTAAAAGTCTTCATCAATAATCCTTGCGTCCTCTGGTGTGATGTCCTCTGTTGTGGCGCCTCCTCTTGCGGCTTCCTCGGTGGAACTCCTTCATAATCCTGATCATTGCTCACGAGGGTCCATCATCTCCACTCGGAAAAGGTCCTCTCCCAAGTCCATCTTTTCCTCTATCGCGGCAAGCTTCATCTTGGTCGTCGATTGTCTCCATGAAGTCCGCGACTTCTTCCTCATGGTTAAGGAAGTCTGCGTGTGCCTTCTCCTCCAGTTCAGTTCACGGAACAATAGCCTCTGTGTGCCTTGAGTTACGGCGAGTGCGAATCTCCCGTTTCTGAGGAGACACTCCAAGTCTGGACATAAGAGAGAATGGAGTCGTCCTCCACAGTGCGGATGATATCTCCATTCCTTGCCTGCGAGAAACCATGGCGAGTGCGAGGGATCGAGCTCGGCCTGTACTCCTCTCGGAGATGTCCAAGTGCTCGATAGATCGTCATGTCCCTTCCGATGATCCGGTTGAAGTCGGTGAACTCAAAGTCAATAGGCTCCGTATGTCCTCCGAAGGTTCTCACAGGATATGCACTTCAATCCTGGCGGGTGTCCGTCGGAAGTGCATTAGTTGGCTTCCGGTGATCGAGGAAGAGCAATTTTCAGCTTCTTCACCATCTGGACCAGCTTCTGCCGAAGGGCATCGTCTCGTCGGTGGCAAAACTCCGTAGCAAAGCGGGGTGAACTCGACGCCATCTAGAATGTTGAAAATCGGAGAGGAGTTAGAAATGAGCAGGGAGAATTACGGAATGATAAGGATAAAAGTAAATAGTCTCTTCCTATGGCTTTCCGATCCTAGGGGTTACGATCCTACGGTCGGCGTGTGCTCGATACCATCTCTGTGGCGACTGACCCAAAATCGGTCAAATCTACGTATGCATACCATCCCAAGATCATCTTTGGTACTCACGGTACATCGATGAAATAATCAAAGTTCAATCACACCTGAATTTATTACGATTCTCATATAGAGTCTTTATTACAAGAGAATAAATTGGCTCAAGGCCAACTCATGAGAAATAAACTACTAATGCTGCGGAGCGTAGAAGATAAAGCGAGTCCATCCGACTCCAAAGGGCAATCGCCAAGCGCGAGCGTAGCCTCACTCTGATCGGAATAAATCTACGCAACATAAGGCGTTGCAGCCGTGTAGGTCAGCTTTTGAATAAGCTGGCAAGTCATGAAGAGAATAACAATAATAAAGTTACTAACACTATATGCATTTTGGTTGTGGGGCTCTAAGTTTCAACATTTTGCGAAAAGCCAATTTTCTCCTACTACAGTGGACTTGCTTGCAAATTACTACAAATTGTTGGTAGTTATTGAGATGGTTCCACCAACCAATATCTCATTCCCAAATTATTAAGTCATAAACCCCTCAAATTAATTCATTAGTTTTAGTGTTGAGATTTCGAATACTTCCAAGTTCGAGGCTCAAATTGTCCGTAACAGGGACACGGCTAATCGATTAGATCTTTAACTCTGCAGAGGTTGCGCACTTTCCCACAAGAATCATTCCTCCTTTTAAGTCTTCGCACTTCATGGTGTTTGAAGGCGGACGAGATAAACAGGTCTTCCAAAGAGTTCTTACAGCTCTGCGGTACCCATCAATCCTACCGTTCTTCTACATCTCGTAGTACCGTCCAGCCAGCGTCACTACTAGGGTTAACCCAGCGAGCCCATAATGGCTTGCGGCTGCACAGTAAGCTTCGGTCAAGGGGCATCCATCCGTCTCTTCGTGGCTGGGTGAAGCTTTCGCAAGATGTCATGGCACTTCTCCATGCATCCCGGCCAACCTTTGGGTTCTCGGGTGCCCGTCAACAAATCCTCCACCCGAGAGTGAATTTGAAGTCCATCTTGATCATTGTAGTTCACGGGGTTGTCATCATCATTGACTCTCACATCTTTCTTATGAACTTCACTCAACCAAAACCCGTCTACGAGCATAGCAAAGTAAACTACTTCGTCACGGGGTCATGGTAACAAGGGGATGGGTTCATCCTACCACATGATACTACTCAAGATTAATAACTTCAAAACTTCAACTACTGCATGCATGGTGGGGGTGGTATAATTTCTAATGCACAAAATCATAGGTATTGAAAATAATATGATCAAGACTTGCCTTGCTGATGATCCTCGTAAGCTAAAAATTCGTAGTAGCAAGCTTCGCACTCCGGAAACTCTACCGAGACAAACAATAATCACAATAAGCATATAGCATAGGATCACATAACACAATAGCATAGCAATAGCAACATAACACACCAAAACAACCAAATCAAAACCCAAGGGAAAACTCAAAGAAAAACCAACTCAAGTTTTTCCTACTTCAAGCAACAACTAAAAATAGTTTTATATAACAAAAAATTTTCTAACATAACCTAATCATGGTTTTATGTTAACTTAACAGAAAAGATTTCATTAAGCAACTTGGAGCAAAAAGAATTAATTTAAAATCTATTATGAAACTCCTATTAGGCCTAATTCAATTTCTATTAAGAAAATAAAATAAAACTTTTATTTATTATAAATAAAATTTCATCCTATAAAGTGACAGAAACTATCCTAGAATAATCAATCACATGTTAAAAATAAATTTATTTACTAATTAAAATAATAGGAAAACAGTAGCTAGTTAATTAATTAGGATTAACAAGATTCTGCTTAAAACTATTTTTATTAATCCTAAAATATCCAAATTAATTTCTATGGTTTGGCAATGACAAAACAAAGTTGGGACAAAAAGAATCATATAAAAATAATTTTCCTAACTCATGTTATAACAGATTTTCTATTCTGACTAAAACTAAATTAAAGCAATTTTAATTAATTTTAACATAGCTAACTATATTTTCTACAGAAACTATAAGAAATTTTCAAACCAACAAAAAAAGAATCACCTAAAAATATTAAACATAATAAAAGATATGAATTTTTCAAATCTGGAACTATTCTGTTAAAACAGAAAACGAAAATAAATGAAAAAGGGCCTAATGGGCCTAACCTACGCACTGAGCGTAATATAAACTAAACGGGCCCTAGGGTTAAACGAGTCGGGCCGGCTAAATAAAAAAAACCTAACTAAAAACTAAACCGGACTAAACCGGAGCGAACCGGTTTTTTTATATAAAGAACGTACCCCTTCGGGGTGTTCTAATCTACACCGTAGATTTGAGATCCGGCAATGAGGTGGAGCTCGGCGACTCACCGGAGTTTGACGGCGGCGGCTCGGTGGCGAGTGT